>CM040245.1:55184741-55463007 GCA_022545495.1 Chrysanthemum lavandulifolium
AACAAAACATTTTATAAAAACCATACGCTTCTCGGCAAATAACGACACGACCAATTTCGCCTCACTTCATCTTCCGGGACAACAGATTCCTCCACAAACACACTATCCTCCTCCATTTCATCCTTCGGCGCCACATGAAGCACCTCTTCGGGCACCACCAATTTAGGAACCACCTCTTCGGGCACCACTTCGGGCACCGAATCTACAACCACAACAACTTTTTATTGATTGACTTCTTCTTCTTTAACTTCTTCTTGGTTTACTTCTAATTTTGGGATTTTGGAAGAAGGATGATAATGATGTGGGTTTTTTGTGTCAGATTCATTTGGGTTTTATTTTTTTTTCTTTTTTTCTTTTTGTAAGATACAGGTTTAGGGTTTAACCTTGACGATATTAGGAAATGCTCATATCTTATTAAATAATTATACGACTAAAAATACATGAGCTTATGGGGTCACACACGTATACACCAAAGTATTACCAATCATAATGTATTTAATTCTATCATCACTTACAAAAAATACGTACAATATCTATGCACCCGAATTTTATTGAAAGTATACATCGTCATCGTTATGTGCGCGTGTTCGTCTAGTAGGGGAGAGATGCAAAAATCATCCAAAAATATTACCTGATTCAATGCCATCATAACTAAAGAGGCCAAAACGATCCTTTGTAATCTTAACCATGAATTCAATAAAGAGTAGATGTAATAACTAGGCCCACATTGATAAAGATAAAGATGTTTAAGCTCTTTAACGTGTGGATTACCAATACTTGCCACCATGCTTTTCCAATTGGAACATTAAGGCTTCCGGCAGTGGTCGGTCCCCAAGGATCGGTCGACCTCGGTCCTCATCGGTCGTGCCTAATGTGGGGCATCGATCTTGATCGGTCGTCGATCCCCAAAAACAAAAACTTGGTCAAAAATCCGACCGATTATTTACACACACAATTTTCAAACATTTTGTTATCGTTTGGCAAAAAAAAAAAACTTTTTTTTTTAAACTTTACCACTTTACAACCTTATAAATACCAACCTCAAACACACTTCTAAACACAATTCAAACAATTTCTCATCAATATTCATCATGTCATCCCGCATCAAGAAACCGACGATCCCGACTACCCCAAAATGCCCCAAATTTGAATTTTTCGTCGGATCCACTGTATCAGTTAACTGGGATAACACCACCACCAAATCAACGTATTCGGTTTCGTGCACCCGTTTCAAATATCCAACACGACTACCACAACCGAATCAAAATCAAAACGCGTTTTACGTTAATCGTCCATATGTAAATCCATATCGTCCTAATACCGATTTTAACCAATCACCAAGTGGGTCGTCATATCATCTTATGGATTTCTCGCATTCTTCCCAACCGAATCAAGCGTTTTCACCGCTTCATGGTGTTAACCTTGATATGAATTTGGAGGATTTTATGCAAGACTATCCTGTGGAAAACTAGAAGGGGGGGGGGTTGAATAATTTTACCGATTTAAAACTTCCTTTTAAATATTTAGATCGACTTATGTCAATCTATTTGGTTGTTTTATGTTGGACATTGATAGATAGATATATAAACATGTAATGAAAGATAAAGGGTAAGAAGCACATCACTACGACACAAGTATTTATAGTGGTTCGGCTACAAGGACACCTTCCTGCCCTACTCCACTCCCCGAGTCACCTACTCGAGAGTTCGTAAGCACTACACCAACTCCTTATGGCGGAGAAGCCTTCACGTCGCTTAACCTTTTTCCGGTACAAAGCTAAATACCGAGTTCTTTCACACCAAGGCGAACCACACCTAACACAACGTCGCCTACCCTTTATACTGTGCTAGGCTAACCACCGAGTTCTTTCACACCTTAGAGAACTAATCCTATCACAACATCGCCTACCCTTTATTAGGTACTAGGCTAAGCACCTAGTTCCATTACTATGGAGGAACTACTACCCTTCACGATACAACACCTAATCTTAAGGAGATCTACTCCTTGTTACAACACCATCAAGGATATCACCATCCTTGTAAATAAACAAAAGCTTATATGTATATAACGATGCACCTCATCGATTATACGACCTAGGCATTCTTCCCAAATGCCACTTGATTTGGTTCTTCGGCATCCTTCACTAATGCCTTTGACACAACGCTTGGCACCTTTCACTAATGCCTTCGTCTTGACACTTTTAACATTCTTCACTAATGCTTTGACACGAATGATGAGCACCTTTCACTAATGCTTTCATCTTGAAACTTTCGGCATTCTTCACTAATGCCTTCAACCCAACATCTATGGAGAAAGGTAGATCTATCAACAAGAGAACCTTCGTTGTCTTGATGATGACGAAGCATGGCAACTCATGGACTTGAGCTTGCATCGTCAAGAAGTGGTGATCTTTCCTTTAAGAGGAACCTAGAAGATCACACAAAACAAAAGACAAAACTACATAGATCTCTTGGATCCGAGGTTAGAGGTTAGAATACTTGGGGAAGTATGTGTGTAAAGTGGTGAGTAGAAAGGAAGAAATGACTCTCTATTTATAGAAAATTCTCTCTGTTCCCGGATCCCACGGATCCTTCCACTGGGATCCGGCTAGCACAAAGCTAGGGATCCGTGGAATGCTCCTCTTTGCCCATGGGTATTTTTGGTTATGGGTCATGGGTTATGGGTTGATCCATGGTTTTCTTTCTAGATACAATGTATCTTAAGGATACAATGAACTTGGTCAAGTGGTATATATAAAACCATGGGTTATGAGTCAATACCATTTGCTAGTATACAATGAACTTGGTCAAGTGGTATATATAAAACCATGGGTTATGGGTCAATACCATTTGCTAGTTTTACCCATTTAGTATATACTTGTTTTACCCAACTACATTCAATGTATTTGGTCAATGGGTCAAATACTTAAGTTTCTACCCATTTATATTACCCAATATACTACATACTAGTTATGTGTATATTTACCCAAATATGTAAACACTAGTTGTTGTACATATGTAATACTAAATCATAAAATCACTTATACTTGTTTTAGTGTTTTATGTGAAAATGTGAATATGTTAGAAACTATTAGTTCAAACCATTTACGTATTTTATTTGTTTCGTTAATATGATTTTACGTTTGTTATCGACAAAACATTAGAAGATCGTAAAATATAAATAAACGTTTTACGGCTTATTTGTATTAACAATCTCCCTTTTGTTGATGACAAAACATAAAATTATTTTAAGGAAAATCTAAAATTGTAAAAGTTTAATTGTAGTTTTACTTTCTTCTCCCTTTTGTCGAAACAAAAGAGCTTGAAGGAAACTAACACATTGTTTTTAGAAAAACATGTAAAAGAAAGAAAAATAAATATAGAGCAAGTAACGGAACGGATCTCGTCTTTTACTCCCCTTGACGAGTCCATCCCTATGTAAGGCGCCAAGAAAGTAATACTAAGCTAGTTTGTTAGCAACTAAGTTTGCAAAATATTTCTTCTAAGTGACGAGTGTGCTCCCCCTTGATGATTGCAATTTTGCAAAGGGATGTCGAGAAATGTAATCCTAATATTGCAAGTAATTTGCAATATATTGTTTTGACACAAAGCTCCTCCTAGCTTTAGGGTGTCAAATGCTTCAAGTGTAGATTGAATAACTACAAAACAAAGGTTAGAAAACAAGTATAATGCACAATTTCCTGCATATGTGATCCAAGTTAGTAGAAAAATTGTTTTCTGTCTCACGGATCCCACGGTTCCCTCCTAGTAGGGATCCGTCTAGGCAATTTTGAGGGATCCGTATAGCTGATGAAATTCAACAAAGGTGATGTAACAAGTAATGTTAACATCAAAATGAGATATGTATTCAACCAACAAACATATACTCAATGCAATATGGCAAGTAAAACTATCATTCAATAAAACATAAGAGATGATCAACAAATCTCTATAAACTAAGAGAATGATTTAGCCATATTCTACTAATACTAATAAGTGACCAAAGCTTAAGAAGCAACAATGTGCTTGAGTCTAGGGATGAGTAGACTTGTTGATTTGGTCCAATCTTTCAAGAAGATGATTAAACATGAAATGCAACTCATTTCGTACTTCTTGAACAAGTCCTTGGGTGATTAGACAATTAGAGCAATTATTGTCGTGTTTTGAGGAGGTTCTACAAATGATGATGGAGGTACATTGAGTAATTTAGGATGAGGTTCTACTAGGAATGAGAGTGGTGATAATGGAAATTCCTCCATATGATCAAGTCCTTGGTGGTTCCTTGTTTCCAACGATGGACTAGTTGGTGATGTAGGTGGTTCCTATTTTAACGAGAAGTTTGGTGAATGGGAAGTTCGGTGGTGAATGCTCTAATGAATAGAGAGGCTCGGTAAAGGAGTGTAGTCCATGCTCTAGGAATGAAGGTTTAGACGTTTTGCTAGAACTAGGTACGTTTGGTTTAGAGCTCGATGATCCCTTTTCTAACCTAAAAGGTTTAATGCTAATTCTTGCGGTTCTTTTGGCAATTGTTGATTGGGTTTGTTGAGGTGAGATTCTAGCACTATTATCTCTTACGGGTGATGATTCGGTGGATGGGAAATCCTAGCATTTGTGGGTTTAACCGGAGATGATTCGGTTGAGGAAATTTCGTGTACAACACGAGCAAGTTTCTTGGGTGGTTCTTGGGTGGATGAGTTAGCACTAGGAGCTTTCCTCATGATGAAATGACTAAGGAAAAGGTTTCTAAATGCTGAGAATTATGTTGTGTTTGATGACTAAGGGATTCTAACAAGATGACTTATAAAGGGAAGGATTTGGCAAGTGCATTCAAGACTTAAGCTTCTAATATCCTTTGAATGTGATGATTATCATGCACAAGAGTCAACTTCGAGTTTGTCTGATCTAGGAACTCATTTAAGATGAGATGGAGTGTATGAGTTAGAAAGATGAGTTGAAATGATTGTTTTAGCAAGATTTGACATAGGATCGTCATCCGGATCCCACGGTTCCTCCTCATAGGGATCCGTCTAGGCTAATCCTAGGGATCCGCTCTCAAGACTATGAAAGAGTGGAAATGATGTTTCTAAGATCTAAGATCTATATTACCTTGAGTGTTTCAGTCCTCCTAAGTTCCTAAGATGAGGTACACTTTAATGATCAAGAGTAATGAGTGTTATAGCAAATGTTTGCTTTTTATGGAAGAAATTGGAACTTTCATGAGTTCCAATGAACGAGCAAGGGTCACACTAAAATGAGAGTGTCAATTGAAGCTAAATGATCCTAGAGATCAGGTTGTGACTTGGCATAGTGTTTTGGAAAATATCCTAAAGGCTTTGAGATGGGAAAACTAAAATTTGATCAACTTTGATCAATTTTGAGGTAAGGATGATTTATGATCAATTTTGTCATAATCGAAAGATTTCTAACCTAGATGTGAGGGATCAAGTAAAAAATGAAGTGTGAGTTTTGAGATCGGAAGAGTGATGGATTAAAACAAAGTGATAGATCTATGAATATCTTAGAGTGTGATCTATGTGAGTTGGAATGAGTAGGAAAGATCAACCTATCTTGATAAGGACTTAATCGCCTTAAGACACTATGTTTAGCTTAGTGTGAGGTGTTCTAAGGATGTGTTTGAGATACAATGCTTGCAATTGCATTTTCTTTGCGGATCCCACGGTTCCCTAGGTGTAGGGATCCGTTTAGTACAACATTTGGGATCCGTCCATCTCGCTAGATGTAACCTTTACTAAAGGTATGCAATGATCTTGACAATGCATTATATCCCTAGGTTTATTTAAAGAGGTTCTAACACCAAGATATCAAATGTGATCGAGCTCACAAATAACAAAGATGCTTATCAAACTTAACAAGCACTATTCAAGAAACTCAAAACATATTTACGATCTAGATTAGTAAATCGTTTGTATTAACAATGGCGTGCAGAGTAGATGATGGTGTTCAAGACAATAGGGTTGTTTTGCCAACTAAGCAATGAACTATGTATAGTCATTATGAATGGTGATTAGCATACAATGAACCTCGTCCATGAAGTCATGTAGCTCTTCTCGATCAAAGCAAGATAATCGCTTGATGAGGCAAGTGGTTGTGATTAATTAAACGAAAAATCAATTTTACAACTTGGTTGATTAGTAATCCTAAGACAACGCAGTATTTCCATTGTAAACTTACTTTAGGAAACATGGGAGTATAGATTTCCCAAGTGAGAGAATGAATATGAGATCATTACTAGTGGTGCTCAATTACGGCTAAACACGACCACTTTTACGGGTGATTCCACATACCCAACTTCTATCAAGGAAGCAATTCAACCGTTAGGTCAAATTGAGTTTCTAGTGCCACAAGTTCTCCAAGATTCATTCTCAAGTTAGGAAAATTTATATTCCTACAATGGCCTATCGAAGAGTAACAATGATGATACTTTGCATCGTTTAATATTATACTTGAGACAACTAAGGTGACGAGGCGTCGTGTTAAAATAAGTTTAAAAGTTGTCCATATGGTAAACAACAAAAATGGTTGGATGAGCTAGTTCAACATATGTTGTTGGAAAGCTTTGAGTTTGGACTTTCGGATATGAACAATTATATTTGCGTTGCAAAATAATTTACTTGAGTATATCGGATGAAATAATCAAGTTGTCAATCCTACTATGAAGCTTGGAGAGCGATCATGAAAAGGAAAATGAGAGTACATCATCAACACAAGCGTAGGTTATGATCCGATGTACATTCTTGTTGTTTTAGAAAGCGATACAAGAACAAAAGAAATCATATAAGCACATAAAACATTTATGTTGCACACATGACAAACTCAATCAAAAATCCATTTAGTGTGTTATATGTTTTAAACATTTTCAACCTATATGACTTATTTAAGTATCTAAACTAACATTTTCGACACAACTAGATGTTATCCCAAACACTCCTTCAAATAGCACATTGATTAGTAGAATATTACTAAATCGACAAACAAGAGAATGAATAGCAAGGTAAGGAAACCACATATGCTATTCAATCAAACAAGCACAAAATCTATTTGAGATAAGCAATAATCAAGTAATGCAAAGAAGACAATTTATCATTTAGCATAGCATACGAAAGTTCTTTTCATCGCTTTGTGTTAAATATAAACATGTATACCAAACTTGATTAGTTTATTTTATATTTATAAATATGATCAAAACCTTAATTTCAATAGAGGACACATTGTTATTCAAAAGCGAAAACATCCGTCTCCAATTAGATCAAAAGTTTGTGCAAAAGTTATGATCGAAAAATGACTTTCTATTATTAATCAATGATTATGTAAATTATTGTTTTGAATCAGTTTATAAAATCATTTTAAATGAAAGTAGACTCAAATACCTTTAAAGCGATAGGTGGCACGACTTCTAACGACTTACGGTTAAAAGTTATGAATTTTTGAAATTGACAAAAAAGCTATCTCGTACCTACGGATCCCACGGATCCTTGCTTGAGGATCCGTCCGGTGTAACCCGAGGATCCGCGGATCGATACATAATTACAAAATGTACGTTTTGACCCGATTTAAAAGGTTTAGTCTTTGTAGACTTTTTAGTGAAGTTATATTACCCATTTTACCTTTATTCAAGCTTGATTAACAAGATATCTAACAACAAAACTTCAAAGAAAAAAATCACTAAAACACTTTTCATATTATGCTTATTATAAGATAGAAGCATATATCACCATTTTGTCCACAAGCAATTTAGCACGTTTTTGAAAAAAATGTAACTAAGAAAACATACCTTTGCTATATCCTCTTTTATGGTTTTAGAAACCATAGACGCGAAATACTTCATGATCTTCTAAGATACCCCAATTCTTTGCTATATTCCTTTTTATGGTTTTAGAAACCATAGACGCTAAATACTTCATGATCTTCTAAGATACCCAAATCCTAGTATAAAGACTTCTCAAAGGAAAATGTTAGAATGATCTATCACTATCCAACATATAATGATTTCTAAAATATGACTTTTGTTTTAAGAAATTTCTTCTTTGTAGTTTTCAAACATACACGGATCGTATCAAGTTTTCAAAGTACAATATACTAAAAAACTTGTAACGAAGCTCATACCAATTGTGGAAAACTAGAAGGGGGTTGAATAGTTTTACCGATTTAAAACTTCCTTTTAAATATTTAGATCGACTTATGTCAATCTATTTGGTTGTTTTATGTTGGACATTGATAGATAGATATATAAACATGTAATGAAAGATAAAGGGTAAAAGCACATCACTCGACACAAGTATTTATAGTGGTTCGGCTACAAGGACACCTTCCTGCCCTACTCCACTCCCGAGTCACCTACTCGAGAGTTCGTAAGCACTACACCAACTCCTTATGGCGGAGAAGCCTTCACAACGCCGCTTAACCTTTTTCCAGACAAAGCTAAATACCTAGTTCTTTCACACCAAGGCGAACCACACCTAACACAACGTCGCTTACCCTTTATACTTGCTAGGCTAACCACCGAGTTCTTTCACACCTTAGGAGAACTAATCCTATCACAACATCGCTTACCCTTTATTAGGTACTAGGCTAAGCACCTAGTTCCATTACTATGGAGGAACTACTACCCTTCACGACACAACACCTAATCTTAAGGAGATCTACTCCTTGTTACAACACCATCAAGGATATCACCATCCTTGTAAATAAACAAAAGCTTATATGTATAACGATGCACCTCATCGATTATACGACCTAGGCATTCTTCCCAAATGCCACTTGATTTGGTTCTTCGGCATCCTTCACTAATGCCTTTGACACAACGCTTGGCACCTTTCACTAATGCCTTCATCTTGACACTTTCGGCATTCTTCACTAATGCCTTCAACCCAACATCTATGGAGAAAGGTAGATCTATCAACAAGAGAACCTTCGTTGTCTTGATGATGACGAAGCATGGCAACTCATGGACTTGAGCTTGCACGTCTTCAAGAAGTGGTGATCTTTCCTTTAAGAGCTAGAAGATCACACAAAAACTAAAGACAAAACTACATAGATCTCTTGGATCTGAGGTTAGAGGGTTAGAATACTTGGGGGAAGTATGTGTGTAAAGTGGTGAGTAGAAAGGAAGAAATGGCTCTCATTTATAGAAAATTCTCATCTTGTTCCTCGGATCCCACGGATCCTTCCACTGGGATCCGCTAGCACAAAGCTAGGGATCCGTGGAACGCCCTCTTGCCCATGGGTATTTTTGGTTATGGGTCATGGGTTATGGGTTGATTGATGAGTGCGTATTCACTCATCATTTTAGGTCAATCTGAATCGCAAAACATCTAAAACACCAAAATGCATCAAAATCTGAAAATATCTCAAAATTGTGTTTTATATGTTTCGGATGCAAAATTATTGAAAACGAGCAAAGTTTGCATAATTGGCGATTTCAGGTCCCGACTTTCAAAAATTGTGAAATAGTCCCCGAGCACGTATTTTAAAGAAAAGTCACCAAAGGTCCTTTTGAAACCATAAGTTGTCATAATTAGTCCTTTGGTGAAAAATTTCAAAAGTTTGAGAAATTACAGTTTTGATCCCTGGATTTTTAAAATTGTCAAGTTTAGTCCTTGGAATTTCACAATTGGCAAAAATGGTCCTCAACTTATTTGAGATTCACAAGTATGGACCTTGGATTACATTCTCAGAATTACATGAGAGGTCCCTGGAATTTCAGCCTTGGCACATTTAGTCCCTTAATACTTAAATGGACTCAAGTCTAGCCTAAACCAACCAAGGCCCAAAAAAATAAACAACCAAGTCCAATCCTTCCCAATATACCCGGTCAACCCAACCCTACCCAGTCAAAAGAATAAACAACCCATTTTCCCCTGTCTTCCCCATTCTTTCCCGCCCAAGCTAACCACAAACCCAGAACCCTAGATTCCCTAATCCCTTTTCTCTCTTCTCAAAACACTCCATCTCTTTTACCCAAATCCTCAAAACCCAAACACTCCATCACCCTCTTTACCCAGATTATCCCAACTCCCTAACCCACTAAGCCCCCTCACCCTTCCCCAAGGCTTCCAGCTCAGCAATCCATGTTTAAAAGACCCCATCAATGGCTAAGATTCGTGCTCACTTGTACCTACTTATTGAAGGGCTTGGATTGGTTCAAAGAAGCACAAGTTTGGTTTTGGCTTGACTGCCCTCACAAAAGAAACACATCAGAGGACTCAAGTGAAGATTTGAAGACCTAGTAGCTTAGTATAAATAGGATCACATTATAGCCATGAAAGGCACCCTAGTCTTAGTTTTAAAATTCAGTTTTTAGTTTTTTTTTCAATTGTAGTGTTATATTTTATTAATGAAAAAGCTCTTTTCTGTTACATTTCTGTCTCAATAGTGCTTATTGCTTATTTGGTATTCGTTAAGTTTTATAAATCGTTTAGTTAAGTGTTTTTTTTATTTTTCATCCAAAAATTTCCCAAGTTGTGAGTTTTTTTTCAAACCTGTTTTGAGTGATTTATGCCCGTAAGGAGTTTTTGGGTCATGGTCTAAAATAGTTAAAAAGCTACTTTTTACCCGTTTGACTTGTTTAGTCAAGGTTCTTTTTACTAATTCAGTAAGAGTAGTATGTTAGATTTCTTCTACCAAGTTTCCAGTAGGTTTTGATTAGTCAAAAAGCTTGTTTTTGCCGATTTTTTAAGACAAAACAAAGACCTATGTCATTGTTCTTGCCCTCTTCTTATAGCTTATTTGATGTCCATAGTTTGAAAATTTGACTTTCCTTAATCCTTGGTATTCCTACCTCAGTGTTTGTTCAATTTAGTTGCAATAGATCTCCCTTAGTTTGGTTTAAACTTGAATAGTAAACTGTCATTTCCCACTTATTTTCTTTCTCAGATCGACTAAAGCGCATAAAGCACCTTTGTACAAATTTTATTTATAAGTCAGACAAGGTAATTCTTACCCACCAATTAGGATTTTTAGGTCCTTTACTAGGCTAACTTTAATTTTTGTAGCTTGTCCATGCCTTGGTAGCTCATTTTCAGCTTAAAAATAAACTCTAAAAAGCCACCGCTGGTCGCTTTGAGATCGCTTCACAACAAGCTCGTGTCGAGGCTTATTGATGCCTTATTGAGCTTATTTAGGTTGTATCTGGTTTAGAATTTTAGTTAGCAACAGGTTAGTATAATCTCAGCCTAGTTTAGCTTATCCCTTTCAAATGCTTATTTGATCTTGTGTACTTAGGAGCCCCTAGTTTAGCTTAGAATAATCTCAACTGCTTGTTTACTCAACCTGTTTAGTTTTAGGATTCCCTAGATAAATGCTCAACCAACTGCTTTCCCTGTTTGCTCAGTTGTTATTAGCTTACCTTTAGTTAGATGTAATACATGTTTCAGCTTATTTCATTAAGTCTTGCTTATCCTAGCTTATTTGTGCTCACAAAAGCTGCTAAAGGGGTGTTTGTTTTGCTATTTTGTCCCAACTGTTTGGAATAAGCAGTCATAACTGCTTATTCTAAACTTTTCTCTCAAGAAGTTTTTACAAAATCTCCTTCTTTTGATCTCTCAAAGTCATTGTAAGAGAAAAATTTTGAAAAAAAAAATAATTTTCAAAAAGGGTACCAAGGGGATTCGAACCCTGGTCACCACTGTCACCAAACGAACACCTCACAACACAACATCACAACCAACTGCGCCCTTGGGACTTGTCTCACAAGTTCTACACAATCTATTACTTTATAGACTTGTTAACAGTTTTACTTATAAGTCCTTCTTAGCTTATTTTTCAGCTTATTTCCAAAGTGTAACACTGTTTTCCAATTTTTTTAGAACCAGTAACATCTCAACTAGTTTTTGTGAAATTTTTAGACTTTTCTTAATTAGTTTAATATTTTTAAGCATTTAATTAGTGTTTAATGGTTCTTAATTCGTAGTAATTATTTTAAAAGTCGAAAAAATATTCCGCTTTTTCCTAAAATTATTTTTAGTCAAATAAAACTTAGGAAAATTGATTTCACACCCGTAGCCCTTAAATTGCAAAATTTTTACGTTTATGGCTCGGGTTGTTTTCCCGTTTTTACGTTTTTGCGTTTTAGCACCCTATGATGTAGTTTAGCTTCATTTTATTGTTTCTTAGGCTTAGTAGTAGTTTAATTAGTGTTTACCTTGTTTTACATGCTTTATTTTCATTTCCGTTCTTTATTTTGTAGAATACGTAATCATAATTCCAAAACTTGTTAACCAATTCAAGTCCTAATCACGAAACTCAACGACACCGTCAATTTCACACCTCGTTGGGACACGACCCGGGGAAATCACTTCCCGGTATCACTTTTATCACATTCGTGAGAATTGGCACGTTAACCCTTTTCCTAAAAGGTTGATTTGTCGGATTTTACGATTAATTTGATATATTGATATTGTGTTTGTTTTTCACCACTCACTTTACAACAAATCATTGATCCATGGTTTTCTTTCTAGATACAATGTATCTTAAGGATACAATGAACTTGGTCAAGTGATATATATAAAACCATGGGTTATGAGTCAATACCATTTGCTAGTATACAATGAACTCGTCAAGTGGTATATATAAACCATGGGTTATGGGTCAATACCATTTGCTAGTTTTACCCATTTAGTATATACTTGTTTTACCCAACTACATTCAATGTATTTGGTCAATGGGTTAAATACTTAAGTTTCTACCCATTTATATTACCCAATATACTACATACTAGTTATGTGTATATTTACCCAAATATGTAACCACTAGTTGTTGTACATATGTAATACTAAATCATAAAATCACTTATACTTGTTTTAGTGTTTTATGTGAAAATGTGAATATGTTAGAAACTATTAGTTCAAACCATTTACGTATTTTATTTGTTTCGTTAATATGATTTTACGTTTGTTATCGACAAAACATTAGAAGATCATAAAATATAAATAAACGTTTTTACGGCTTATTTGTATTAACATATCCAAATCAACAATACTCGACTCAAAACTATCCGAGTCAAGATGTTTCGATGGGGCAAGGTTTGGGTCACGGTTCGTACCACATTCCATGCCTGTTGAGGATGACGATGACGATGTCGAAGAGACGTCACCCGTTAAACCAAAGAAGCCTTCGAGACGTGCTACAAAGGCGAAGGACAAAGGCAAAAAGGCCGAACCATGGACAAATGCAGAAGAGATCGCACTTTTTAGAGCTTGGGTTCATGTGTCGGAAAATTCCGACAGAGGAAACGCTATAAACAAGAATGGGTTTTGGGAGGAGGTGATAGCGTACTTTGAAAATGAAACTGGTAAAGAAAGAACGTACGACTCGATTCTTTCCAAATGGAAGAATAGGATTCATAGTAGGGTTGGTGGATTTTGTGCAATTATGGATAATATCAATGAGAATCACGGAAGTGGTGAGGATGATGTAGACGACTACTCAAAAGCTCTTAGAGAATACCGTGTGATTTACGGTCATGATTTTACATCGGAGGAGTGTTGGAAAGTTTTGAGGAATCATGAGGCTTGAAAGGGTATTGAGATGTTTGCTTTCAAAACGAAGAGTCGGAAGAAATCCAAGGCTTCGAAAACCACCTCGGGGTCAACTAAAGGTCCTTTGAATTTCTAAAACGTGGGTGATTCTAATGAGGAGGAAGAGACTAGAGAATCACGACCACAAGGTCGTGACGCAACCAGGAAGAAATCATCCTCCTCCTCTCGTGATCCACCATCATCATTTGTTAGTTCGTTAGCCCAGAGCTTTTTCAAGTTCAAGCCGTCAAAACCGTGGAAAAAAAAGGACATAGATGAGTCATACTTAAAGTTAAAGGAAAAAGAGCTGGAGATGCAAGAGGTAAGGGCAAGGCGAGCCGAGGAGTTGAAAAGAGAGAAAATTGAGCTCCAACGACATCAAATGGGATTCATGGCCCAATCAAAACGAGAGCAAGACTTGATTTTCTACAATACAAAAATCAACCCAAATTTGCCCCAACGACAACAACAAGAACTTTTGGATATTAAGGCAGCAATCAAACCACGCTAAAACTTAGATTATTAGTTTAAGTTTTTAATTATTATTGTAATGTTTAAGTTTTATTAGTTTAAGTTTTTAACTAGTATTGTAATGTTTTATTTTTAATGAAGTTTAAATTTTGTAAGTTTATGTATATTGAATGAATATAATGTTTGGTACATGATAAATATATATAGGATACAATATGGGCCTAAACACATAACAAGCCTAAGCCTTATACTAATCGACTAACACCCCGCAGTTTGAGCGGGAGGAGACCAACACTCAAGTCGTCACGAAACTCAAGAAACAAGGCGAAGGTAAACCCTTGGTAAAATATCAAGATATCGAAACCGAGAAGGAACATGCGTAACTCGAACTTGACCAAGAGCAACCAAATCACGAACAAAATGAATATCAATCTCAATATGCTTTGCTGCCGATGTCGAACAGATTAGAGGACAAGTACACCGCACTCACATTATCACAATAAACAATAGTAGCAGAGGACAACGGTGTATGAAGCTCACGTAGTAAATTCAAGCCAACATGTCTCGATACAAGATTGGCAACACCACGATACTCACCTCAGATCGAACGAGAAATCGTTGGTCGACGCTAGAGGACCATGAAAGTAAGTTGTTGCCAAGAAAACACAATAACCCGATGTAGACCGCGAGTGGTAGGGCAACCACCCAATCAAGATCCGAATAAGCAACCAAGGAATCAAGAGTAGAAGAAAATAATCAGAAACCATAAGCCAAAGTCCTCGAACATACCGTAAAATCCGCTGAGAGCAAGAAATGAGGCTCGCGAGATCATGCATATATAGACAAACCGCCGCACAAGATAAGTAATATCGGGTCTAGTGAAAGTGAGATATCAAGAGAACTCGCAAGACTCGATATAACTTAGGATCGAAACCGGATCACCATCATCACCCAACTTAGACTCGGTCAACAGGAGTCCGAGAAGGGTTACAACCAACCATATGTGCACGCCCAAAATCTCCATAGCATACTTACGCGTGACAAAACATCCCGTAAGAGTCACGCGAATCGACACACCCAAAAATAATTAAGAGCACCCAAATCATCATAGAGAACTCCTTATGCAAAGAAGCAATAATCCGTTGTAATAAACTATCGAGGAAGCAGAAGCACAATATCATCCACATATAGTAGCGTAAAAGCAAGATCATCACCCGCCGGTAAATAAATAAAGAAGAATCACACCGACCAAGTAAACCCAACAAGAAGAATATAAGCAAAGAAACCGAAACCATGCCCGAGGCGCCCGCTTAAGACCATAAAGAGAACGTCAGTAATAAACAAACATAATCCGGATGCTCGGGATCCCGAAAACCAGTGGTCGATGCATATAAACCGCTTCACCAAATCACCATGCAAAACGCATTCTTGACATCGTCGATGAACAGCCAATGTCGAGAAATAGCTAAACTAAGAACAAATCGAATGGTGCCCGCTTAACAACCGGACTAAATGTCTCATCAACATCTACTCCTCCACTGCGTGTGCTACCATTGGCAACAAGACGTGCCTTGTACCGACTAAGAGTGCCATCACCAAATACTTATGGCGAAATAACCACATACACCTAACAATATTGACACCCGCAGACGAGGTACACAAGTCCAAGTTTTATTCTTAATAAGCGCATTATATTCATCAAACATAGCATTTCGCCAATTTGGATCATCAAGAGCATCCTTATACGACCTAGGTGAAGGAGAAACAATGGACACATGACCAAAGATACTTAGGATTAGGACGAGTAGTCCCGACACGAGAACGTGACCATGGGATGAATCGAAACCGATTCGGATTAACAGTTGGAGTTGGTGGATCTTGGGAAATGGAAACGGGGTGGGATGTTGGTTAGATGGGCTAGTGGCATGTGGGAAGTGGGTGGTAATATGAGGCGCATTGGGAAGTGGACCGTGTGTAGGAGAATTACGCTCATCGGTGTGGATAGTAGGAGCAAAGCGGGTTAGGTTGAGGTTGAGGGAAGCAAGAGTAGATGTAGGTGACTGTTTGATTATATTGGAGATTAAATTTGAGGTGTCGCCCAAAAATCATACAAGGACCGACATTGGGTATCGTGGAACCAAACGGAAAACTGCTTCATCAAACGTAATATGTCGGAAATGATTATTTTATTGGTGTTGAGGTCCGCATAACGGTAGCCACGATGATTAGTAGCATGGCCCAAAAGATGGAAGGTGTAGCACGGGCTCCAAGTTTGTGGTCGCATCAAGATGAGGGTAACAAAGACACCCAAAACACGTAAAAGACTATAAGTCGGTGTAGTGCCAAGAAGGCGGTGTATGGGACTTCATTGTCAATAGCACGTGATGGTAATATATTCAAGAGGTAAACGCCATGTTGAGGGCTTCAACCCAATAGTTAGGAGGAGATGAGCTTGAAACAAGAAAGTCCGAATTAGATTATTAATGGTGCGAATCATCCTTTCGGATTTTCCATTTTGTTGGGAAGCGTGGACAAGAAAATCTAAATTCAATCCCATTGTCGGCAAATAATTTATGAAATGAGTGGTTATCAAATTCACCACCATGATCACATCGAAACGACTTAATTTCACTCTTAAATTGAGTTTTAACAAAATTACGAAACAACAAAAATTTGGAAAAACATCGATTTATTAACTAAAGGATAAACCCAAACAAACCGTGAATAATGATCTAAAAATAAAACATAGTACCGAAAACAGATGACTCGGAATTGGGAAGTCCACAACCGAGTGAATAATGTCAAAAGAAGACCGAACTAAAGTAGAAGAACTAACAAACGGAAGTTTCACGTGTTTGCCAAGTCGACACGCATGACAAAGCACGGAGACTTCTCCTTATTACACGAAATAGAATTATTGAAATAACACGATGTAGCACTTCACTCCGGATGTCCAAGTCGTTGATGCCACGATACCGACTAGTGAGATAGGCTTGAGGAATAGGAGAGGGTCATGACATGGTATAGATCTCGGTGCTATATCACACCGAGCAAAGACCGACGAGTATGAAAGTCTTTAATGAAAAACCAAAGGGATCAAATTCAACAAGACAATAATTATCACAAACAAATTGACGAACGAAATCAAATTTTGACGATATTAGGAGTAATTAAAACATTATTTAAATGAAGAGGCGAAAAGGCGTAGGCAAAATACTATGTCCAGAGTTAGTAACGGAATAGAATGCCCGTCACCAACAAAGAACAGATGAATAAATACACGAATTAAAAACATCACTAAGATTATTGACATTATCGTTAAGATGCGAGGACGCACTGTGTCCATATTCCACCACGAAAGTAGTATTCCGTAGAGTCCCGACAAGAAAAGCATGTGGCAAAATAGTTTCTTGACCGCGGGACCCGTTGACCACTTTGACCAATTGGACCCCCGACCTCCTTGATGAACTCGCGTACCTAATCGAACCGTAAACGAAAGACCCCTTGTTGACCTTATGTAGCAATATGATTCCTTGAACTCCCCGGTGCACCACATGTGCATTCCAAACCCCCGACTTCGGTGACCTCGCATACCAAATGGAGCCCTTGTGAAACTCGTGGACTAGTTGTGGAGCCTGGTGCATAAGTCGAGGTCCAAAAGAACTCGTGCATAACCCGAGACTTGTGTTGGATTAACAAAACCCGTGGGCCCGACATAGAAGCATAAGGTGGACTCGAATAAAAGCCATAGAGTAGTAATATTGTGAGACCGTGTCAGTCAAGGAGTAATATTATGTTGCACACGAGGGGTATTGTTCACAGTGGGAGTCAAACCATTATATCCAAGGTTGACCAAGAGGCCTTGCAAGATTTCGAGTTCATTGTTTGTTAAATTGGTGCCAGTCATGATGGGAAACTGATAACAAATATGTCAATCGAAGAAACAAAATGGTATTAAGGATTCAAATAAAATAATAAATCGTTAATCTTAATAAAATAATAAACGATAACAAATAAATTGTTAACACCAACTTTGAATATTTTGTTGACTGTGTGGTAACAAACTGACGAAGGTTCACCGAGGAGTAATAAAAGAAAAGAAACCGATCGAATGTAAGGTGTTAACGATTGGTTTAATAATCGTAATGGTTTAGTGGAATCGTGAAACAAGGAAGGTCGACAACACACTTGGTCGACAAACAATCAAACACACCTCGACAACACACAAGGTCGAGAAACAATAATACTAAACGAATAAAAAATTGTGGAAGTAGAGTGGATCGGTTAGGGTTGATACCATGTAAGTTTATGTATATTGAATGAATATAATGTTTGGTACATGATAAATATATATAGAATACAATATGGGCCTAAACACATAATGTGCCTAAGCCTTATACTAATCGACTAACACTTATAAGCATGCCACATAATACACAATTTGTAATAAATATAAAATCTTTATCTCTTTCCCTTCTATCATAAACCCTAAAATCATCTTCCCATCCCAAGTCCATAGCAAAAACCCAATTAACATAAACCCTAAATCCATCAAGTTCCATAGCGTAAAACCCCAATTAACATAAACCCTAAATCCATAAAGTCCCAAAGCAGAAATACCCCTTTGTTCAATTATGCATTCATCAAGTTCTTCAATCCGCTCCAAACGAAGATATTATACTCGAAGAAACTGCCTTAAAAGTCATTGTAATTGTAAGATTCCAATTTATGACCAAGTTTCATGGACCCCACGAATCCGGTCGAAGATTCAAGGGTTGCCCCACTCGGGTAAGTTAGTATTAACAAGATTTATAAAAATTTGTTAAGGTTTTGTTTTTCATCAAGAATCAAGGTTGCTCCACTCTAATTGTTTTTGTGTTATTCGCCTTTAGAAATGTGAGGTGTATGGTTTTCTTGATGAAGAATTACCTCTCAAGATTACAAAGAGTCGTTATACAATCTATACGAGGAGAACAAACAATTGGAGGTGCTAGTATCTAAACAAACCGCTAATCCTATGATGCTTGTTAATACGGCCATCAAGGCGTTTCATTGGAACTAATTTACCAAGAATTGAATGGTTTCAAGTCTAAGGCAAACCGTATGACAAGGTGTTGTTGATTGTATTTGGTTTGATAATTATGTTGATTGTATCCTCATTGTTGTATCCTTAAAAAGTAGGTGTAAGGTTTGATATAGGTTATTTTCATGTATTTTGTGTTCATCGGGATGTATGTGGGTTAACTTTGTTTTGGTAATGAAAGCATCAAATTTGGTTGTATATTGTGGTGCCATTTAACATGTAAAAGCATGAACAACTAGAAACAATACTATTGAATATCCGAAGAAGCGTAGATCAAACCTTATAACCGATGCGCAGGGAGATAAGGAACGAAACCAAGAACTTGAAGCTATTCAAAAGCTATGAAGAAAAAATCATAAAAATCAGTAAAAATATGGATTAATATGACAAGCTTCCAAATACTAAGATCCCATAAGCTTAACTAAAACAAGACCTCAAAACCAACTTAACCAAACACTCCTTCTTATATCTAAATGCACTTTAATGTTAAATATTTGATGAAATTCTGCAATGACTGAATTGGTTTACTGAAATATTCAATAAAACTCAAGTTCTAACTATTTGAACATCACTACATTTGACAATACAATTACAAACTAAAACATTGAAAAACAAGGAGCTTCATTGAACTACTAGTGTTCATTGATAACAATTGTTTCGCATAAGCACATTACATTACATTGTTACAAGCGCACTACATTGTTAGAAGCGTAACACTACAACTCAGATATGCCTTTTCCATAGACAAAATAGCAAGCATATATAGTGGCATCAAGTGCAAGACCATATCGTGTTCCTACCAAGTGTTTACGTTAACTAACCTAGGCCCTTCAATTGTACAAAATAGGGCACCATAGTGGCATAAAGTGCAAGACTATATCGGCTTTACTACTTACATACCTAGTTCAGATCATACTACTTACAAGTTTTAGCACAATATACGATTTCACAAAAGATGTGCTAATAAAGTCTTGAATTTAATCCAAGACTATTTCATTCTCCAAACTTGATCCTGGACCAGAATCGACCGTAAAGTTTCTTATGGAGAATTCTTTGACTCTTCATTCTTAGAGGAAGAGGTTCATGTTGTCGCCTTGCATTTAATTGCCTTGGTTGTGGCTCACAGATGCAATTCTTCTTCTTCTTTCTGCTTTTGGTTCACCAAATCTTGACCGTGTGAAGCTTTTTCTTTCGCTTTACCTCTTTTGGATGATGTCCCACCTCTTCCAGGTCTAGTTGCAGCTTCATGGGATGTCCCAACAACTTGTGATTGCTGTGTCACAGGAATGTTTTCACCTTGGTTTGATCTATTCTTTGAGCCTGCATAATAATCATGTAAGTTTCTTTGCAGCATGTAAAGAGGCTTCTAAAACAATGGATGTTATGGTACCTGATGTGTGTGCTCCATGGAGAGGTTCACATGACTCAATTGTGTCAGAACATTGAGAATTCATTCCTAACCATGCTCCCATCCTACCTATTCTCTATGTGGGTAATAGTCCACCAGACTTGCTCTTGCCACCTCTCATCTTAACATGTCCACGAGAACCTTTCTTCCTATTTGCAAAGTTTCTGCCAAGCTGAACTCTCCTCCCGTCCGAAAATGTGAACACGTAATTTCTATTTGTTTCACCCATTTCAAATTCATCTATGCTATTGTTTACAACACAGTGCATATCACTTTCATCAACCAATGGTTGTTCCTGGTATCACCTTTTGGGTCCGCCTATTTTCCCTTTCTCTTTGGGTGGTTTTGGTATCGGTTCTTTCTTACACCCTTCTTATTATGGCCAACTTCCCACAGCTATGGCAAGTCATAACTACCCATGCTCTAGAAATCTTATTACCGATTTTGGTTCATGTGAGGCCCTAACCCTTTTTTTCTTAGGCTCACTGCATTTTCTTTGGTAAGGGACCCAATATCCTAGATAAGTTACTACAATCGTGCCGTAGTGTATGCCATCAACAGTTTAATGTACTCACTATAGGCTTGCATATACTTATCCTTTCTAAAGTAGTCAGGGACATAATCCTCTACCATCTTACCAAGTTTAAAAATACAAGCAATTGCATGTGAACATGGCAAACCTGACAATTGCCACATCCTACAAGAACATGTCCTCTTTGACTCCAATAAAGTTATGATTGGTTTATCCCTCACAGTACACAAAACTGAGTTAAAACATTCGCTGAAACCATTTTCAATCGCCTCGCAACAAACACCTTCTTTAAAAAAAGCTCTTGACCAAGTCTTTGGGTCTTTTTTCTCCAAGTACTCATGTGCTCTAGGATTAGCGACTTGATCTTCAACATAACCTTCTTAAAGAGCCATGGGTATGAAGCTTTGATGCACCTCTAAGAGTCCGCGAAACTCAACTCCACCGAATTGCTTTCCAAGCCTTCATAGATATGCCGTGCACACTGCCGATGCTCGCTCGAGGCATTACATCTTCACAGCTTCAATGAGACCCTTGAATAAAAAATGAAGATAGTTAGAATAGCAATGTCACACAAAATACGCAAATTATAAGAATGTAAAATACTTCTAACCTTATGTCGATCGACATCAATGTCACATCAAAACCAAGTGGAATCATCAAATCATCGCCTAACAATGAAGAAACCAACTCATTCTCTTTGTTTTCAATCGTCACCAAAGCCCAAGCCACAGGAATATGTGGTTGTTCCGTCTCCCGACAACCGCCAAGATTTCACCACGCTTTGGTTTTTTCAAGAAACACCCATCCAATGCAAGTATCCTTCTACAACCTTTTTCCAACCCTCTTTGAGCCCATGGAAACATACATAGAACTCATCAAAATAGGTCTTGTCATCTGGTTAACTGTGACACCTACTTTGACAGCTTGAACCCACATTTGATTCTCAAATTGCCTTTATGTATGACCTCAACAATCCATAATGATCTTGAATAGCGCTTCACCTTCACTCAATGCATACTTTTGCATTCACACACCGAGTAGCACTAACTTTGCATGCGTATTTCTTCATAACCAATTCTTGTATCATAGCCTATTGTTATTTTTGGGTTCATCCCGATTTTATCGCCAAAGTTTCTTCCAATCCATTTGAAAGTTACAAGCCTTCCATAACTGTAGTCTCGCACACATGTATGCTCATCACAATGAAATAACCTGAAAAGTACCCTGACCTTTCAACGTCTTCCCATAGCATCTCCAGTTGCAGTGATTCACCTGTTCACCAGATGGGTACTTCTGTGTGACCCTTTGTTTTCCCTTACTTGGATCCTTTATAACCTCTTTCCTTCTACCACACCTAGCGATAACCATTTTTGTTGTACTTTTCTCAAACCACAATGAAAACCCATGTGCCAATGCATAATAGGTTAGAGCTTCTAAACCGCTCATGGTTAACATACTTTTCTCCAAGTCACAAGAAAATAAGTGAATTCATTAACAAAGCGGTTAATAATAATTAAACACAAATATTTAGAAATAGTTGAATTCATTACCACTGGTTTCTTGAGTCTCCAATGTGTTTGATCATCATGTATTGGATATTTTTCATCTTGTTTCTCCACCATGACAAAAGGGTCTGAGATTCCCTCTCCATTACCTTTGATCTTACGCATTAAAGATTCCATATAATGTTCATGCTCTCTAACTGTCTCACCAAAAGTGTCACCAATATAATCAAGTGAAGGTGCTATGTCAAGATAAACCTCTCGTTCAAGATCGCCATGATCTTCACCCTATTTTTAGAGTCAATCTTTCTTTTCTAAGCTCTATTACTTCATCCTCAACATCACTTAGATAATCAAAAGACTTTTACGTCCCATAACCGCTTCGTCAAGAATATGGCCATAATCAACACATTCTTCATACTCATCATGTCATCGTCTCAAGATAAAGGCCATTCATTTTCTCTAATTGAGATACCATTACCCCTAGGGACACTCTTTCGCTTCTTATTCTTAAGCATATCTTCTTTAGTCATGACACCTTTACCTTTGTCTAGTTTCTTTGTCTCGCAAGAACTTCATCCTCGAGACTAGGTCAGAACCCACATTCTCACCATTACTAGGCTCCTCAACCACATCCACATTCTCAACATTATTATCAACCTTATCAACTACTACATTATCCTTAGGCAAAGATCGACCGATCATTATCCAACTCATTGGACTTACCTACAACATCTTCTCGACCTACCTCTTGTCACTAACTTAGGCAAAGACCGACCACGTTATCCAACTCATTGGACTTAGCTACAAGATCTTCCCGACCTACCTCATTGTCACTAACATTACGCCATAATCTAACTCGTATCATACTCATCATAGGTTCCATGAACAAAACCTTGCCTTTAGAAACGCTTTCTTAGTGGTCTAGACTTGTTGTAGGAGACCTTAAATAAGGAGATTTTGCTTCTTCCTCGCCCATGCAATGAGCTCCTCAATGTATATATTACCAAAGATGTTTCTTTCTAATTTCATGTTCTTTCCTAGTCAAGTTACTTCATCCGAACCTCTAAACATAAGTTATTATAGTAGCACCCGCCTAAGTTTGTGGTTCATGGGCTACATACAATTTCACCGACTCATGCTTTTCTGCTAGTTCATAAACTATTTGTAGATCTGAATCCCTTTCAATTATTTTCAACCCTCCACTATCTATATCTAAGTCAGGAACGCAACAAAACAAAGCCCAAATTTTATCATTAAACTTATCAACTAAAATGTTGCACAATTCGTTAAACATGACCCTATTTGTTGAGCAAGAGTTCATGATAGTAATTTGGCCTTGTTCATACCTTAGAGGATCATACAAAAATACACCACCATGGTGTATTTTGAAGACAACGCCTTCGTGTCCGTCCATCGACCTATACAAACAAACAAAAACTTTAAATTAGGAAAACCCAAATTTTTGAAACCCTAAATATTTAATAATTCAATATTCCAATAAATTAATACAAATGGGGTAATAAAACAATAATTAAATGATGAAATTGGTTTGGAAAGGGGAACTTTCCCCAAAAAAGGAAACCCGTTTTCCAATTTTTTAAAAACCCCTTTTATTCTAAATGGGAAATTTAGGTTTTTAAAAATTTTTCCAAAATTGTTGGAATTTCGTTTTTTATTTAAATCCTTTTGATTTAGACCCATTTTTAAAATTTTTCGTTTTTTGTTTTTCCTTTTAAAGAAATACAAATTTTTAAAAATTTTTCCTTAATAAACCTTTTTTAAAATTAAATTTAAATTTTGATTGACCCCAAAAAAAATAAAGATTTTGGGAAATTAATTAAAAAATAATTTTTAAATTTAAAATTTAATTTTTTCTACCAAAAAATTTGACTTTTTAAATTTAAAAAATTTTGGGTTCGGTTTAAAAAACTTTAAAAATAAATTTTTTTAATTTAAAAAAAAAAAATTTTTTCACATTTTAAAACTTTGTTTTTGGGTTGGGTTTTTTTGGGTTTTTCTCCAAATAAATTTTTTTAATTATAAACCCAACCCGGCCCAAACCCTTCACCCAAAAAAGGTTTTAAAAATTTTTTTAAAATCAAAAACCCAGGGAAAAGGGACAAACAAATTGGGTTTGTTTTGGGTAAAAAAGGTTAAAAAATTTTTTTTAAATATTATTTAAAAATTTTTTAAAATTTTAAAATTTTAAATAAATTTCCTAAAAAGAACCCAAAAAATTCCCAAATTTCATTTTAAATTAATTTTGGGAAAAATTTTTTTGGTTAAACCCGCTTTAAAAAGGGAAACATTTAAAAAAAAAAATCGGCCCTTCTAAATCCCAAAGGGAAAATTTGGTTTTTAAAAAATTTGGAAATTCCAAAAAATTTTTTAAAATTTTTAAAACTCCCCCCATTTGTAAAAAAATTTTTTAAAAAAAAAAAAATTGTTCATTTTTAAATGTTAATATTTTTTCCCAACTTTCCTTTTAAATTTGTAAACTTTCTCAAAAAATTTACCCAACAAATAAAATTGGAAAAAAACAAAAATTTGGGAGGAAAATTTAAATTTTAACTGAAACAAATTTTCATTTTTTAAAATTTGAAAAATGGAATTTTAACAGAAATTAAAAGAAAATTTTAAATTTTTCAAATTATATTTGGGTTTAAAATTTAAAAATTAAACCCTTTTCCAAACCCTTAAACAAATACAAATAAAACCCAAACGGCAAACGGGGGTTTGAAAAGGGTTTTTTAAATAAATTAAATTTTAAAATTTTTTTTTCAAAAAATTAAACAAACCTAAAAAGGGTAAATTTTATAAAAAGTTTGTTTTTTAATTAAAATTATGAAATTTAAAAAGGAAACCCCCAAAACCCTAACAAATCAAAATTAAAAAACAAAGGGGTTTTTTCCCAAAATCCCAAAAAATTTTAAATTTTTAAATTTCCCCAAAATTTCAAAATATTTTAAAAAAAAAGGTAAATTTTTAAAAAATTTTAAAAATGTTTTTTTCCCAATTTATTTTAGCAAACGTTATTAAAAAAAAATAAATTAACCAATAAAAGGGTAAAAATTTTTGGGGTTTTTCAAATCAATTTTGAAATCTTTAAAAAGGGAAAAACAAAAAATTAAACTTTTTATTTTCCCAAAGTTTTCCCCTTTTTGATTCAAGGTTTCCCTCCAAATTATAAAAAAAAAAATTTTGGGTTTAAACAACAAAAATTTAAATTTTTTCAACAAAATAAAATGGTTTAAATTCTTGTAACGGGTCCAAAAAAATTTAAATTTGGGAAAAAAACCGGGGTTTTTATAAAAGTTGTTAAAACCCCTTAAAAAATACTTTAAAATTTTGGGGTTTTTTTAAATTTATTTTTTTTCCCCCACCCCAAAGAATTAAAAATTTTTTTTTTTTAAAAAATAGAAAAGTTTTTAAAATTAAAAACAATTTAAAAGTTTTAAATAAAAAAATTTTTGGGAACAATTTTAAATTTCTTTTTTAATAATTTAAAAAAAAATTTGCCCCAATGGTTTTTTAAAACCAAAAATTTTTTTTTTTTTATTTTTAAATTTTTTCAAATTTTTAAATTAAAGGGTTTATTTAAATTGAGAGTCAATTTAAAAAAATTTTATTAAAAATTTTTTCCCAAATTTTGGGGGGTGTTTTAAATTTGATTTTTTAAAAAATTTACTTCCAATTGAAATTTGGTTTTTAAAACCAAAATTTTTTATTTTTTTTAAAAATTTTTTTTAAAATTTTCAAAAACTTTATTTAAAATTAAATTGAAAATTTAAATTTCAAACAAATTCTGCAATTTTTCCCCAAACAAAAAATTTTTTTTTTGGGTTTTTATTTCTTTGTTTTTAAAAGTTCAAACAAAGTTTAAACCTTTTGGTTTTTTTGGTTTGGGTTTCTTTCTTTTTGGAAAAAATTTTTTTTTTAAATTTCCTTTTTGGTTGAGGTCTTTTTTCCCCTTTTTTTTAATTTGGTTTCCTTTTTTTTCCCTTTTTATTAATTATTTAGATTTTCGTGGTTTGTTTTTAAAGTTATGCTTTAAAATTTGTATTTATCTAATTTTTGGGCCAAAAAGTTTTGGGATTTAAATTTAATTTTTTTAAAACTTTTTTTATTGTTTATTAAAGGGTTTATTTTTTTGGGTTTTTTAAAAAATTTAAAACCGGTAATGTGGGATTTAAATTCCCCCAGTTTAAATTAAAAAAATTTTGTTAAAAGGGAATCCCCTTTATTTTGCCCCTTTTCTAATAAAGTTTGAAACAAAAATTTGTTTTTTTTAAAAATCCCCAAAATTTGCTGGGATTAATTTGGGGAAAGGTTATTTTTCCTTTTAAAGGTAGTTTTTTTTTTCAGCCCTTGGGTTTTTATTTTTTTGGTTAAAGGGTTTTTTAAAACCCGGGTTTCTTGGAAGGGTTAAAATTGGGTTTTTCAAAAAATTTAATGGTTTAATTTCTTGAGGGAAATTTTAAAAATTTGTTTTGTTTTTATTTAAATTTGTGGGTTTTTTCTTTTTTCGGAAATTTTTATTTTTTATTTTAGCAAACCGAAGAGCAAAGAAAGATCACTGGATAAGGCAATGGAAATAATGGAAATTCGTAATTTACCGTGATCGAAAAGTTCTCCTAATGGACTAGATGAATTTGTTCTCCTAGCTTGTTTTCCATCAACAGCATCAAAGGTCTATATAAACATCAAGAATGTTGGAAGTAAATCAATGAACGGATATGAAGTTAAATTTCAAAATAAAAATATAACAGTGGTGAACCAACAGAATCTGCTGTATGATTTGTGTTCTGAGTTTTTTTTTCTGAATATGAGTCAAACATGAAGGCGATTCAACTATTAACATATCAAATCAAGCGTCAATGTAGACATTTAGCTGAATAGAGAAAAAACAATACACCGTTAATCATGCTTCTGTGATTGTGAATTTTTATCTTAAAACTTCCAAACGATACACCGTTAACTAAACTTATTTCTATTATACTAGTGACCTAATAAAACACCAGATAACTAGGCAGCTGGAACTTTCACAGTGCAATGGCAAGCATGTACATTTTATTACTTTCACAGAAATCCAAGAAAAAGTATGCAGTTCGAGTTACAAAGGCACAAATGTGAGAACGGGAACACTAAACGAGGGGATAATAGTTTAGGTAGATAAAAACAAACCTGGTACAAGAAGAGAAGTAGTCCATGAGCGAAATTAACCCATCTTGGTGGCGCCGTATCCAAATGAGGTGAATATATCTAGAAGTAATGTCACACGCATAGAACAAAAAGTAGTGAGAAATGCACTAAAAATAAGAAATGATATGTATAAAATTATCCGACTTGTGCACTCACATAGCCAAGCACTGCAGAGAGCGACAAGAACATGAATCCCATGAGTGTTATCTGAAAAGAAAACATATGGTAAGCAACAAATAACTAGACACGAATACCTTTCAATTCATGTATCAATGGACTTAAGATGGTTGAACAGGCGTGTTTACCATATTAGGCCTGAGGCGTCCATGACATGCAAGAAAAATATAATACAAGTGATTAGTGACTACATAGAGCAACTTAAATCATCAAAACGTTTGCCATGTGAAAAAACAAGCAAAATTAGAGTGGTACTTACGGCATCCAGAGAGGGAAGAATGTAACAAATTTAGCCCAAAAAGGTTGCAGGACATATTTTGCAACATAAGAGTGATCAACTCCACTGTACTTGTAATTATTCAGTGCTTTAATTCCATGACTGCCTATGTAACCCATTTCGTACACTACTTTTTAGCTTTTACTACCTGCCATTGTAAAAACACGGTTAGATGCTTCTATCGCAGAAAGTCAGCATTATATTAGCACAATATTTTGAGGTTACGTCATATAAATTATTATCAAACCCGCAAAAAGTAAACCCTGAAACATACTCCCATCATCATTCCACCATAAAACAGATATATAAGGGAGTGTTTGGGATTGCTCACTAAAGTTAAAACTGATTATGCTTGTTGTTTTGTTTTATATGAAACATAAGCCAAGATAAGCTTCTATAAGCCGAAAAGCTTGAAAATAAGCCACAAAAAGTTGGCTTATGAAACCGAAAACCAAATAAGCCAAGCCTGCTATATAAGCGGAAACACGCACCCCCTTAAAAATAAACATACAAGCATTATATATAAGCAATCCCAAACACTCTCCAAACTGCTTGTCTATGTATCAGAAAGCAATAAGAAGTTTCTAATAAGCATTCCCAAACACCCCCTAAACTAAAATAAATGTAAACACTTATATTGAACAAAAAATGATCATACTAAACTAAAAAAAAAAACACCCAAAATTATTCAAAAAAAATGAAATTACAAAATCACACCAAATAATCATAAACATAAAACAAACAGGGTTTTAAGGATTAAAAAAAAAAAAACACAGACCGTGAACAATGATGTTTTGCATGTGCACAAGATCTCAAAAAAAGGCAAAAAAAGATTATAAATATGATATTGATTGAGCGTACCAAGACAAAAGAAGAAATAATTTGGTACCAATGATTCTTCTATTTATCTCCCGCCCTAGAATAAATAAAAAGAGATATTCGATTTTTTGGGCTTTAAAGGTACTACAACTTTATTTGTTTTCTTCTTTTATTGGGTTGGATTGCTTTGGAGTGTCTAACCCGTGTCTACGTGTGTCCCAATGTTTTTGGTGATAATCATACCCTACATAAAATCATTGTTTCCTTTGTTGATGTGGTTAGCGCATTTTTTTTTAAAGCGAATTTTTATAAAGTCTTTCATTACAATATAATATGGGTTCGACAACACGTGGATGTGTAGACTATTGTTTAAACCGGTCAAGAAGTTGATCGTTAGAGAGCTCCTCGAATGTCGGCGGAACGGGTTCTCAAGCATTACGCTTATTTCAATATCACGTTGGAAACCCCTACTAATCCGCCCAATTATTTACAATTACAAGACGACAATAATAGGAATTCTATACAAAGAAAAGAACAATTTACTCATACACTCGTGGGAGGTTGTCGCCATGGCAAAATGGACAAGAATGTGAAAACTCTCGTAAAAAAAAAAAGGACGGTATACTGCGCTCAAACCCTTCAATAAAGCGACTACAAGGATGGGTTCGATCCACAACACTGTGTCATGAATAATCCTCATTCAACCCCTCAGGATTTGAACTCAAGACCTCCTCCCCAAGAGCCCCTAAAGACTCCAAGGCTAAATTAATCGAAATGTTCAGTGTTGCGGATGAAATCAACTTGGTTAGCGTTGGCAAAACAAGTAAACATTTGATTTTTAATATTCGTTTGATAAGTGATAAGTAGTTTTATTTATGTTTTAAAATATGGTTTAAGATCATTTGTTTTTTTAAGCGATGTTTTATTTTAAAGATTATTTATATATCGAGGATCAATCTCCACCATTCATTTTATTTGATCTAATGGATGAGATTAATCCCAACAATTTAAAACCCACTTTTATCCTCTTTTTCAAATATTAATAATTTTCAAACCGTTAATCGTTGTCGCAAAAAAAATCATCAGTGAAGCAGCTTTGACGAAGCATTCAAATATTAAAAAAAATCGTATTTTCATGTTTTTTAAAGTTTTTCGCTTTTTATCGTTCATCGAAAATTGTTTAAAATCATATATGATAAAACACTTATTTGAATATCACATTTGATATTAGTGTTATATCATATATGATGTTAGTGTTATATCATATATGATATGTAATATCACATATGATAATTATATCATATCACATGTGATATCAAATATCATATATGATTTAACATTAATATCACATGTGGTATTCAAATTAGTGTTTAATCATATATGATTTTTTTCATGCAAATTTAAAGTATAAAAAAAGACGAAAAAACGTGAAAAACGATGCTCGGTTTTTTTCTTTTTTCGAAAATATATCAAAGTGTCGGTCATTTAAAAATAATTAAACGAGCTACCTTCACGACGGTGTAAATATTTTCACTTAACGATTAACGGTTTAAGAGATACTTAAATTATAAAAAAATAGGTGAAATAATAAAATGTTTTTAATCTCTTCCCACCCAAATGATATCGATTTCTTTTTAAATAGATGGTGGAGATGAGTGCTGCAAAAATTATTAACGAAGACTTTTAGATGCCCATCCAAAATAGGGACCAAAAAGAAAAGTTTTATACGTTATTCGAAAATAACCATCCTCTTAAAATATTCATTTTCAACGCTTTATAAAATAGTATTTATGAACGTTGAACATTTATAAGATGTTTTACACATTGTGATACAACTATATTAACAAATGTTTTATTAAAAAATTATTATTGCTCACAACCAAGATTATACATAATGTTGGAGTGGGTGGAAGAATTGGTGAGTGGGTGGTAATGGATTAATGTTGGAAAGGTTATACACAACACTACCGATATAGTATAAATACAAAATTATTATTGACTTAAAACGGCATAAAATGTCAAAATATTTGTAAATTTATATATTATATCATATTTTATATATCAAGTTTATAAAAATGTTATACATAATTAATTAAGTCAAAAATTATACCGCATATACTCTTTTTATTTTTTAAATCTTTTCATCTGAGTTAAATACAAAAAGGTGTCACGCACGCCCAGCCAGCGTTGTTTCACGCCTCATCTCACGCTGCCTAAAATCGACGCCTTTGTCTATTACGTAACGTGGAGGCCACGCCTCGCATTTTGTGGCGCCTTTTAGAACCCCGCCATAACTATTGTTCATCACTACTATTTTTTTGCCAAACACACCCTTAAATCAATATATTATTGTCAAAATTGTTACCTTGTGAAAGATCTTTGTTTAAGCTTAGTTTTTAGACTTATTTGACACATATAAAGGTAAGGGTGCGCTTGGTTTGCAATTAGGAATCGCTATTAGTATGAGTTGATAGACAATGTGTGGACACCATTTAATGGGTTTCAATGAATAAATTTCTAAACCCACTATTATATTCCAAAACCCATGCAACAACCCTAAATAAGGTATAAGGACACATTTATTTATGGGTTTCAACACACAACCAATATCAAAACCCATATTTCTCAACCAAACATCCTTCTAACATTCCCCATTTCAAAACCCATGAACCAAACACACCCTAAATAATCTTAATATATGATAATAAGCTTGAGAAGATCTCAATACAAACATAACCATGCAAAAAAACCGATGTAGGAACCCAACGTCTGGGTAACCCACACATTACTATAATCAGTTTTTTATATAAAAGCTTAATCGTACATTTCAAGTTACATGTAACACACACTAATCACAAATATATGTATCTATCAAACAACTACAACAAAAGTTACAATCGAACAAAAGTACACATAAAAGTGATCAAACTACTCGACATGATGCTTTTACTAGATTTTGACACTAACTAATTTAAGGGACCTCAAATTGCTTACATCTTTGTAACTTGAAAAATAATAATGGAAGTTAAATTTCGCCAACATAATCGATATTACTAAGAATTGCGATTACTATGGTTTTGAATCTTGACTACTAGTTTGTTTTGACAAACACATATAAATTACAGAATCACTCACATAGTTACAAGAATTATAAAAAAAAACATTTATCAGTGATTAACTTATGTCTTACTCCATATATAATTAAAAGATTATTTGTTTAAACTTATTTGTTAGAGTTATGCGTATATTAAACTTTTGAAAAGCTAATAAGCTTAATTTTATAGCTTGCGACTTTATCAATAGTTAAATGCATAAAATGAAATTTATAAACCTAAAAGGTTAAACATATCATTTTAATCTTAAAGTTAAAAACATTTACAGGCAAACACGAAAAAGTTAAAATTAAAAAGATGTTTGGCTTAAACTGATTTTATAGACTTATTTACTAGAGTTAATTGCATATTTGGTCTCTATGGTATGTTCACTTGAGTCTATGAACAAGATCGCAAGCTCAAAAAATGAGCTTATGATATTATCCTCACATACTATGCATCGATTTTAAAATAACGTAAATATTATTTTAATGAGTGTGTTTGGTAAGTGTTAGAATGTTAAAATCGGTAATCGACTAAAAAACTGATATAACGCTGAGGTAGCTTTAGATGAAGCTAAGCATTAATTAGATTAGCCCAAGTCGTTAGCATTGACGGCCCGTCCCACCATCATCTAAACCATAAGCCCAGCCCTCTCCAATCAACGCAAATTCAACGCGTCGTGACCCCCAAACAAACGGTAAAAAACCACCACCAACCACCATCGTCCACCGTCAACTCTCACCACCCAATTCCACCATCAGGTATCATTTCCCCCAATTCAATTTCACATTTCATTCATCCCATCATTAACTAGGTCACAGCTTCATTTCATTTCTAAAATGCACTTCAATTATATATAATTTACTTTATTAAATAGATACAAATAATTTAATAATTTTATTTATTGTTAAGGTTGTTAAGTTAGTTAAATTAGTTAGTTGTGGTGGTGTGTGATATGTAATGATATGAGATATGGCTGCGAGTGCGAGATTCGAGTCGACTTCCGCGAGTTCTTCGGACGCGTATGCGAATGGGAAGAGAGGAGGGGGAGGGAGTAGTAGTGCTAGTTTGGATAGGTCTGCAAGCTTTAGAAGTGGGAGTTTAGCGCAGTGTTTGTCGTTAGACCCGATTACGATTGGTGATAGGAAGATTGATAGGTCGGGTGAGTTTAAGAGAGTAATGGGGTTGATTGTTGGAAGTAAGAGTGAAGATGATGATGATTCTTCGCCTCCTGTGGCTGTTGCCGAGGATTTGAAGCGTTTGAGGTCCAGCGTCGTGGATACGTGTAATACTGCTAGGTATAATTTTTATTGCTTACGTAAACGTTATATAAGTTGAATGTACCCCTGTTTAAGCTTATTTGTTTTCGGCTTATGTTTCATCAGCCCCATTTTTTGGCTTGTTTCGGGGATATATGGGCTTATATAAGTTTAACAAGCTTATATAAGCCCAGAAATATCCAAATAAGCCGAAAACAGATAAGCTCATAAGCCCATAAATAAGTTTAAACAAACACCCTCGTATATGATTAATTCCCTTGCTGAGTGGACCACAAATAACGTATTGTATGTGACAGTTATGACAGTTATGCTGTTTGATCATTGGTTAATGTTCTTTGATGTGATTATATAACAGGGGCAGAGCAAGTAAATTGGACGAAAACTTGCATAAGTTGGATAAATATTGTGATGGTGTAATCTCAAAGAAACCACAGAGGAGCGAGATAATGAATAGTGATCAAGCAGGTGCTTTGAACTCGAAGACTGGAACTCAAATTTACAGAAACCCCACAGAACTTGTAAATCAAAGAGTAGAAGATCGTCCTAAGAATGTCCTTTTGAACAAACGTGTTCGTACATCAGTTGCAGAAACAAGGGTTTGCTTCTAATATGATTTTGAAACTTTTTATTATATGAAATCGCTTACAGGTGATTGCTGTTGGCGATACAGCATCAAGTTAATTGTTGCGCGCCTAGAATTTGGTGTTTAGTGAAGCTCATAAAATGTTTGTTTTTTCCAAATTTATACTAGGCGGATTTGAGGAGTAATGGTTTAAGACGGCAGGCCGTGACAATGGCTAAAGATAGAGAAGTACTTAAGGACAGTGGCGGAGAATCTGATATGTTAGAAGACAAAATTCAAAGGCTGCCTGCAGGTGGGGAAGGGTGGGATAAAAAGATGAAAAGAAAACGTTCAGTAGGCACTGTTTTAACAAGACCCGTAGATAGCAATGGAGACCCGAAAAGAGCCGTTCAAAGCAAGGCTGTCAGTGAACCGGGGTTGCCATCAAATGACGCCCACCCTTACAGGTTACCTTTCTATTACATGGCACATACTGTACATTATACAATGGGTCCATACCTTACAAAATTGCAATATTTTAAGTTGTGCTTTGCATAATGTTAGTTTGATTGTATTTCAGATTAGGAGCGTCCAATGGTATTGGTAGCACTCACAAGTTAGATAACAAGTTGGAAGGGCCGCCCTTGCCTAATGGCTCTCGTGTTCGTCTGTCTCCCAAAAATGAACTTGAGGGTCCCATCAGAGAGCTTGCCGCTGGATCAAATAAAGAAAGAATTCTTGCAAAAGGAAACAATAAGTACGTGTTTACTTGTAATATGATGTATTACATAATCATGCACCTCATTTGCTGTCTAAACCATATCTTATTTGCAGGTCAAATACTCGTGATGACGATTATTCTCCTAGTAGCAGTCAAGTGACTAAAGGGAAAGCTACGAGGACCCCACGTAACGGTGCCACGCTGGCAGCTAGCTCATTACCTAGCACACCTAGACTATCTGGAACACCAGAAAACTGGGAGAACTTGACGGCAACAGGTGGCACTAAAATCCGTCTACAGGTGGAGTTAACAATCGAAACGTGCTATGCCCTTGGGTCCGTCTCCTCCTCTGTGGCTCAGTGGGTTGGTCAAAGACCACAAAAATTTCTAGAACCAGACGATCAAATCTGGTGTCTCCTGTCTCAAATCAAGAAGAGAAACCGTTGTCATCTGATAGTTGTTCACACTCTGATGTTAGTGCTAGGTTAGCACCTGATGGGACGACCAATGGTCCTTCTATTTCCAAACCGTTGAAACCTAAACTAGAGCCGGTTCAGTCTCCTCATCGGATGTCTGAAAGTGAAGAATCTGTTGGTGGTGAGTAGATTGAAGGACAAAAGGTAAATATTGACGTAGATGGAAATGATAGTAAAATGTTGGACCTTCTGTGGCAATTGGAATGAAAGTCAAATCTTTACTTAGCGAAGAAAGTGGTGAGGGTGTGAAAAAACAGGGGCGTAGTGGAAGAGGCCCTTTAATTGCAAGAGCAAGTTTGTCATTAAACGTGGAGAAGCTGGATGATGCAGCTACTGTTAAGCCACTGAAAAGTAACAGACCTGGTTCTGAGAAGAATGGAAGGTCTAGATTTTTATCTACATAAGAAACCAACATATATTTTATATTTTATCTTTTCCGTTTACTCATGAAAGGATGCCTTTGTTTTCCAGCAAGATGGGCCGTCCTGCGAAAAAGCTCACGGACCGCAAGGGGGTTTCACGTCTTGGCAATCTGCAAAACAATGGCTCTGAGTCTACGGGACACACAGGTATGCTGCTATCAGAATCAAGAATTAAGGTTTTTATGTTTCATTTCTATATATGTAAATTTTTTATATAATATTTCAGGGAAATCTGATGATGACCGTGAAGATCTTATGGCAGCTGCGAACTATGCCAGAAATGCTAGCTGTAAGACGTTTATAGTTTCCTAATTTTTATATTTTAATAATATTATTATATAAACTCTGATGTAGTAATATCTTACTGTTTCTCTAGATCTAGCATGCTCAAGCCCTTTCTGGAAAAAAATGGAACCAATATTCGCTCCCATCAGTTCAAAAGACAAGCACTTCTTGTCTTCGCAGGTGGGAACTGTTTTAGCTACTTGTTAAAATTATTTACACATGATTGGTCATATTTTACTTACTTAATATCCATTCCTGATTTTTAACTTCTCAATCACTTCCCGTGACAGCTAAAAGAGCAGGACGTTGAAGAAAACTTTCCTCGGATGCATGGTCGTGAAAATAATGTTGTGGTACGTAATCTTAACCTTAATCTTGATATACTGTTTGACATATTATAGTGAATCTTATCTTTCCTTGCGGTCCCAGGTGAATTTTCCGCAAGACGCTTGTGGGGAAAGAAACGGTCATGTGAAACATCAGGGAAGTGAGTCTTTTTCTGGGAGACTTGATTCTGATAAAAGCAAGAAAGAATTCATCCCATTATTCCAGAGAGTATTATCAGCACTAATTATAGAAGACACCTTTGATGAACTTGAAGAAGAAGATACTGGAAATATACCACCCGGCGATGCTTTTTGTGATTCAACTTATGATACATTTCAACCCGATAATTATGATCCTAGAAAGAGGGCTAGAAGGCAAGTTGAACATGAAACCGTGTTTCAGAGTATTCATTCTGTGAAAGTGTCTTTTTCTAGCAATGGATGTACAAACTCCTTTGGAAACTCTACCATTAATGATTCTCCATGTGATGCTGTACCATTGGCTGGGATCTCAAAAAATTTACTCAACAGGCCACAAGTGATACAGATGGAAGGTTTTGGCATTTCTTCATATGATAATCAGTATGAACAAATGCGTCTTGACGACAAACTTCTTTTGGAGCTCCACAGCATAGGTCTATATCCCGATATAGTGGTAGGCTCAGTTTCCTTAATAATTGGTTCTTCACTGTTGTAGGGTTTAGAGAATTATAAAATGGTGCTAACAAAAGTGATCACCTCAAATGATGAAATGAATGAATCGACCGGGTTGGGTAACTGGTCTAAGCGGGAAAATTTTTGTACGATTCATGATGGGTCAGGTCATCTCTGTTGTCCACAATTTCAAATGTTTTGATAGTGTGTCAAAATGATTACAAAAGTTGTATAATTCAGTAGGATTCTATTATATGAATTTATTAAAGATACACTTCAGGCGACTTCCAACTGATTACCTTGTTTTCTTTTAAGCTAATTTGTTTATACTGACTCTTTCTTTGGATAACAGCCTAAGTTGGATGACAAGGACGAAGCAATCAAGCAAGAAATTAACCAGCTGAAGATAAAACTTAGACAACAGGTTATCTGACAAGAACCCTAGTTTTCATTTTCACTATTATTCATGATTCTCAAATTATTTTACAGCAAAAGCTTAATTGAGCATTACATATTATCTACATAGCTTTGTTGATCACCTATTATTAATGCTGTGTATTTTCTACACTTTATCATATAGAACTATAAAAAGAAGGCATGCTTGGAGAAAATAAGTAAAGGTGTTGGAGGCATCTTTGTAGGACGGTAAGAACTTTATACAGGGATATCTTGTTATCAGCTTATGCCTGTTAATTTATTGGTCTCCAATATTTTAATATTATTTGGTTATGCAGAAATCTGGAGCAGGTCGCATTAGATAGATTGGTGGAGCTGGCTTACAGAAAGCTTCTGGCAAGTTTCTTCTACTGTCTTAATAGCTAGTTAAATATCTCATTGGTTTTGGTCATTTACACTATATTTAGGGATGTTGTAATGCTGTATTTATGTGGTTAATCGAGTCATAATTATAATCCAAATTAATGAAGTATCAGGTTGTTTATTAAAAAACTGAATGATTTTGTTACAGGCTACTAAAGGTCCTAGAGGTGCGCTTCAGAAGATACCAAAGCATGTAGCGTTGGCATTTTGTAGGAGAACACTTTCCAAATGTAGGAAATTTGGAAAATCAGGTGTAAGTTGCTTCAGTATGCCTCCACTTCGAGATATCCTTTTTGCTCCTCCGGAATATGAACTGGAAACTTCAACTTCTGTTAGTATGGGCGTTGCTAATACTAATACCAAGTATATTGGATTCCAAAACCCTCATCCAGATTCAAGAATATCGTCGGGTAGGCCAATTTCTCTATGCTGTTTTATGTCATTTAATGATTTAATACTCATTTGGCAATTAGGTTGGAGGTTAATTACCAAAAGTACACATATGATTTCCCAATATTACTAGCAATTAACAATAATGGCATTTGAACAATGTTATTTACTTTAAAGCTTCAAAACATGGTTGTGATGGATTGCTCAGTTGTTATGCTAGGCGCAACATGAAATTAGTGGTGGAAGTTTACAAGTATATAGTATTATCTAAAATGTATTTTTAGAGAAGAAATTGGTCGAAAGTCACCGAAAGTGTATTTTTAAAGTCACCGAAAGTGTATTTTTAATACTTAAGATATCCCAACTAGTTTAATTCTGAAATTTAAATGTTTTTGAAATTTGACACCATTACTGTTCATAGGAAAAGTTAGAAATTTCATATAAGAAGTGTTTCAATCACTACCCTATTTTGGACATGTTATCCAACACGCCCATTTTGCGGGGTTTCTTTTCATTTTCTTTGCTATTCTTACGTGATTTTATTCATGTAAGTTCATATATTCTAGATGGTTATTCAACCAACTTAATTAGAATAAAATGTATCATGTTTCAGATGAGGCTTTTGCCATAAACGGACCAATATCAAACAGAGGTAAGAAGAAAGAACTATCACTTGATGATGTCGGCACTGTTTTTGGCGGGACTATGGGCAAACGTGCATACCTAGGTGGTAACAGGAAAACACAACTAACACCTAAACAAAAAGCGGGTCAACCTCTCGTTAACCAATTTTCAAGAACACTACACCCTGTACAGCCTTCACTAAATGGGCCTAATTATAGTAGTGTCGACACGAGAAGGGATATTCGGACAGTGTCCCATGGTAATGGCAACGGGCCTCAAGAAGTACCCAAGGCGGGTATGGAAATCATTGACCCACTTTTAGACCCGATAGATGAACTGGGGGTTGGTGGTCCACAGGATCTGAGTTCTTTGCTCAACTTTGACGATGCAGATGATTTACAAGACCATTTTTCAGCAGGACTTGAGATACCTATGGATGATCTTACAGAATTAAATATGTTCTGATGTACTGTTTACTATCAAACTGATTATTTAAAGAAGTGCAAATGTATATTATTGTGGGTTATTTGGACTATTACAGGAAAGGTAAGATGTCTTGTAAGTTGTAACCAATCGTTTGTAATTATGGCCTCTTTTTATCTTCCATAAATTTGGTTTACTGGTTTTTTAGGGAATTACTTTTAACATTCTTGTCGTTTATGTGCTCACCTTGTAAAGACAAGGGTCGCCGTTTGTGTTATTTCTATTTCTAATTCTAACTGTTGATTAGAGCTATCTGTTTATACCAATTGTGCCTTTAGTTCTAAACGCAGCTTACAAAAGAGTGTTGCTGGTTCACATCATGTGTTATTACTTTGTTTGGTTGAAAGAAATATTGAACATAATATATAAGTTGATGAAACAGGTCTTGTTGGTCTCTTGAAGATTACAAGCCTTTTTTTTCTGGAATTGATACAATTTAAAACTGTAAAGACAGATGACTGAGAAAACACCTACGATACGACCATTGTCTTACCAAACAAAACTCAACGGATCCGAAAAGATTGGACATTGTAAACAAGGATAATTTTTTAACAATTAACTCAAATAGTTTCTTTCTACACAAAAGATGAAAACTAAAGTACACATCTTCAAATACTGAACACGTTCTTGCTTCTGGAATTTGAAAAAGGGGCGTCAAATAACTAAAATATATATATATATATATATATATATATATATATATATATATATATATATATATATATATATATATATATATATATATATATATATATACAACTATAAAGGAGTTTGAAATTTGATGTATGCATCATGGTATGTGAAATTTCCAAAACTGTATTTTGGTACATCAACTACTACTTTTTTTCTGTAGGATTATAGGACCCGCTAACAAACCGGCTTGCCCAGAACATTGCTACCATCTAAAAGGAGTTATGAATGACTTTGGGCCTTTAACTCCATCCCAGGGAAAAGGGAACACAGCTCTTCGACTGTTTTTGTAACAAACACTGGATTCGGTAACTGAAAACCTAGTTTGTAAATATCATTGTCAAAACGAATCTGCTTGAGACATTTCTTGTAATTTTCAGTGGCATCTCTTGGGTGACCCCTAGCAACCACAATCTACATCTTCCCAAAATAAGAGTCAAGTTAGGCATTGTCTGAATTCACACATAGGTAAGTAATATGTTCAAATGTCTTCAATACTATGCATCAATAACTGAATCTTGTCGCCAAATCAGTTTCATCAATATGATTGTACCGAACAAATATGATATCGTGCAATGCCTCATAATCAAATAAGATATAGCCCTATGGAAAAATGTAATTGTTCAGTAGCTAGAAACCTAAAATACTCTTGCACTATTTCCTATATTAAATCAATGTAGATAGTCGGTCTTATAACATTTAAAAGGGACTAACCCGATGTCTTCCATGAAGTTCAAAAAGCCAGAAATTCCAGTCTTTCAACACATAACCATCTACTTTGACATATATGTTGGCCCAGTTTTTGTGATGAAACTCTACATAATTTAAATTATACCCAACTCCTGTGCCCAATGCCTTCACGTATGCTTCCTTCAAACACCAATATCTTAAATGATCACCAAATATATTAATCAAGGCATAAACAGATAACTTAGAGCATGGGGAGACAAAACAGGTCCCAAAGTGAAATGGCTTGAGTGATGAGTGGCTAATGTGTGTCAAAATGGTTAAATCTTGTTAAGGGTCTGATCATGATATCTGATGCTTTGAGGAGACATAACAGGCGGATCGTGGGTTGGGTAACAAGTAAATAAGGGAATTTTGCAAAGGTGATGTTAAATCAAGAATTTCATTTTTGTACAAATAAAATCAGCTTTCACCTGAAAAACACGTCAAGAACATCATCATCAGAACCAGCATTGACAATTTTTTCCCACTCTATACTTGAAAAGTATGATGAGAAATTTTGAATGAAGTCTGAAACCGTTTCTTTCCCAGGAACGTAACAAGATACAATATCTAAACCCACAAGGCAAATCGGTTCAGATGCTATCGCCACAAAGTCACCATGATGCGATACATTAAAGTTGAAATTTGGAAATTCTGCAGTCTTCTTATGGTTTTCCTACAATACATAACCACCCACACAATCATAGTAAGCAGTTGTAAGATTTTATTAACAAAAAGAACTTTTTGATCATATCAGGACTGTTATATCTTTGACCACACTTTCATGTTTAGTTGCTAAAACTAGCTAGCTTATTAAACTGCAACACATAGCCCATTCGAACCATCCAAAAGTTGAGAAATAAAACATTATCGGGAGAAATTATCAAAATTATCAAACTGAAGCAATTTGTTGCCACATTCATTTAGAAACTAGACAAAACTGTGCAATTTAGGAGTTTAGATATATTTGATTAATTCATCAAGTGATTACATATGTCCCAATATATACTGTATAACCTAACACTTAGGATTGGGCTCAAACTATACTAATACCAATCTAATACAAATAGTCAAATACTAATACCAATCCGATACAAATAGGCTCACTAACAGAAAGTAGTTAATGGGTCTTTTGGGATTACAAAATCACATATAATGAGTTTAAAGTCTCTTGACGAAGGCAATGTGAAGGTCAAACACAAATTACAATATAACTAGTTAAGCAAGTAATATTTATACCAAGTAAGGTTTTCCTTCAGGAGTACGATTGATGACAATTTCGCCAAACGGAATATCCATAACACCATGCACAAGTGCATACTGCAACAGCCTGCTCACAAGTGCCCTCTTTCTGTCTTCAATTCTCACATACCTAAAACATTTCATTTCATTCCACCACCAAAGAATCAGAAAATGATTTCTTAAATACTACAGTACAATTTAGCAACACAGTCAGAAAATGATTTCTTAAATACTACAGTACAATTTAGCAACACAGAATGTATAATAATAATAAAAAGTAGTGTAAGTAACAACCTGGTGATAGAAGAGTGATCTTGTTTGGGTAAAAGTGACATGGCAGTTGAGAAGTCATGTGGGGATGGGTCCCACTGAGATATGTTAACTAACCATCTTTCTACTCCTTTTTCCATTGTCTCCTCACACAGTTCAACCGATTATTATGATCATCTGCAAGTTTGCTCTGCCGCCAAATATAAAAATGAAGAAAAGTTTGGGGGAAAAAGTGTAAAAAACAAGTACTTAGAGGGTAAGACTTTACAACTAAAGTAAATTTGGTGTGGGTCAACTGTAACTTGTTATGTTACTTTTGGTCCATATATCAATTTGGGGAAAAAAAAAAACGGCCGGCCGGTGCTCCCTCACTGAACCATGTATGTATCTTATAAAACAAAATATCTGTTAAACTCATATTTCTGTGTTTTTTATTTTTTATATTATTTTGTACTTCTGCGGCACATCACCTTAGTTAGTTGAATTATATATTGTGTTTAGTTTTTTTATAACTGAGAGCATCAGTTTTGGATATCTTAATTTTTACATATATAGATACATTTGTTTTTAACCAATCTAGAATAATACTGATCTTAGATTGCTATAATGCTGTGATTTACATTAATCATACTCATAACACTTGCAAAATGTGACAATTGGTTTCTTACACCAACAATTTTTATTTTTTTATATAACTTATTTTTATACAGAATAACTAGTATAACAAGAAAACAAGTTTATACAAGTTATCAAAGTTGAGAGTTAGTACATATGTTCAGAAAACAAAGTATCTGAACACATACACAAAACAAAGTTTCCGTGTTTTTTGGGGTAGTGATACTTTGCATTTTGTGTTTGCAGATGATTCTACTTCAATGTGACATTCTTTTTATCGGTTTAAATACAATATGGTATCTCCAAGGTTTCTCTGGAATGTTTGTAAATCATCTTTCACGTTTGGCTTAGTAGGTCTCACTATATCTGACCGTATTGCTAGTGTTGTTCATGTACGCGGTTTCTCTATGTCACCCACTTTCAATCCTCACATTATCAATTCTAGGGAATCCTTTTCTGGTAGGTTTCTGTTTTTATAAAAAGATACATATGCAGGTTTGGATATGCTAGTTTGATCGTGTTAATGGTTTGTCTGCAGATGATCATGTCTTGGTGGAGAAAAGTTGCCTCGCGGATTACAAGTTCTCACATGGTGATGTCGTTGTTTTCAGGTTCTTCGGTTACATTAGTGTCTTGTACATTTAATTTGAATTCTTATTTAGGTAGACGGTATGAATCCTATTGATGTTACTTACACATAGTGGTTGTGATTTTGATAGTTTTTTAAGGCCTGCGATGTATTGAATAGTTTTTGTATATATTGGCAGCTCCCCGAGTAATTATAAGGAGAAAAACCTGAAACGTATAACTGCAATGCCGGGTGATTTGATCAATCTCCAACATTCATATGATATTGTGAAGATTCCAGAAGGTCATTGTTGGGTTGAAGGAGATAATCCAACCAATAGTATGGACTCGAGATCATTTGGCCCGGTATGTTGACTTCATTATAAACCATGTTGACTAAAACGGTCCAGTTGTCTTCCCTTTTTATCTTATGCACCAACTTTGCCTAGATTGAAGTTTGAACGTATTAATTGGTTGATTTTCGCTTTTAACAGATGCCAGTTTTTGTTTTTAACAGATTCCGCTGGGATTAATTCGTGGAAGGGTTACACACATTGTTTGGCCTCCTCAAAGGATTGGTAAAGTTGATAAAAAGCTTCCTCAAGGTACACTAGTCTTGTAAGGTGAAGATAAATACTTGATTTAGAGTGTCGTATATGCACCCCTTTGAAATTGTACCCGAGTTTTGGTTTCTGATGTATCTGTATCGGGTGCTAATTGCCCTTGACATCAAATGTTTTGATTCTTTTTAACTCGTTAATAACATTGGTGATGAAGGAATTATCATTAATAAAAATACAGTGACCAGATTTTGCTTTATGTTTTATGTCGTGTTTTTTAAACTTTTGATTCTGGTATGCTCTTTTCCAGTGTTTTTTATGTTTGTTTATGCATATTGGTAATGTTCCTCTTGTTAACCAAGTCTAGGACTGCTAGTTCATTACTACATACATTAATATGCCTGAAACCTGAAAGTCTTCCTTGTATTGCCATTTAGTGCATTCAGGTTGTTATTCTTGTACATTATCGATTATCGACTGGGTAGTTGATCTCGCTAGGAAAGTTGAAACCGTGTTGATACACCTTGTGAATTGTCAAAAAGGTGACTATAATAAAAGTAGACATCTTAAATGAAATTATAAACAAGGCATCTTAACTTTAAAATTTATATTACATCAGAAAACCATGTCGTGTTCTCCAATTTGATATGAGGAAACCGATGTAGGTCCATGGAGTGTAAGTTTTAAGATATTAATACCATTATCGTTGTCATCGTCACATGTCACTGTTAAATAAACAGAATTTTATTACAATTTCTTTGTGACGTGTTCTTGATTTGGACTAGTTTGCATTTTGTACGGCAAAATAGACAAAGAAATCTTCAAAGAAGTTATCAAATAAGTTTGAAACAAATAGTAATAATCCATTTACATAGTGACCTTATCAGAAGTATGTTATCAATGAATCTTTTTGTTCAAATATGAAAGCACAGTTATGTATTTTGCTAATTTGCAGATTTTGTAATATTAATAGGACATTGATTGTGAACTAATACAGTAGTTAAAATTTACTCAGTCTATGCCGCAAAAGATCTTTAAATTCGATGTTCACTAAATTCAATTCTGAAATGACCATTCTACGCCCTTCTAGCTTCAAATGTTTTAATGTTGTTCTGTATATAGCTAAACAGTCATCGTTAAATAACAGAACAGGAAGCAAACTACCAACTTCAAACTCCATTTTCGTGTAATCGATTAAATTTACACAACTCGTAATTGTTTAGTAATTTCTTTCGTTTTTCCATGTGTATTCCTTAGCTACCACCCACCAATGCCGCAGAAACAGCTAGACCGTACAGTAATGTGGGAGTACATACATACTGCGGCACCACTTATTCAGGTTTTTTACACGTAATAATCGAGAATTTGATCACACCCTTCTGGACTCCTTCAATCATTAATGGCAATACTAATGCCCCTCTAATGCTCTTCCAACCTATTATCAAATTAGTACAGAAAGTAACAAGTAAACCAAAATATTCATTCCAAACAGCATAACAAGTAAAATAGCAACCCTGCTAAACCAATGAGACTCGGTTTTGCAGGGGTCAGTCAGAGGTTCATGATTCAAGACCTCGGCCTTATGGTCACCAAGGAACAACTTTTCAAAGGTTCACCTAAAGAGTATAGATTCGACTCATTAATGGGCAAACAGGTCATTTCGGGATACACTTTGTCTCTAACGGGTCAAATAGGCTGCAAGTCACTCAAAGTGTATTTCAAAATGCATAAAACCTCATAAGTAGTTTTGTTTCGCAAAATTGGAATAATATACTTAATCTAATTTTATTCAACACATTTACTTTGTATAAATCTCAAGAAACAGATTTAAAAAAAAATAATAATAAAAAAAAATAAAAAATAAAAAAAAATAAAAAAATCTGTAAGTCAGCCTGGTCTGTCTATTTTGACACATACTATAAATTACATATTTTGATCGTCTACCCCCGGGTTTTTTTTCCAGCTTCAGGAGCCTACTTCAAAAACATATCGCAATGAATAAAAAAAGGGGTAAAATATATTTACCACTCTGTAGCAGTGAAGTTAGACCATTCCATGTCAATGCAGATTTTATCACAGCTGGCCAAAATGGGGCAACATTGTCCGTCCAATCAGCTGCCTTAATATCCTGTAAAAAGTAGTATTACTAACTTTCCTTCAAACTGTACTAGTAATGGTATTAAGAACAGGATGGAAATTACCTTTAGGGAAAGAGATTCCAATAACTTTATATAATCAACTGTAGAACACCAAGCAGGATAATAATACCCCTCACAAATCTTTTCCAAAATCCTTTTTTCCTCTGGGCGAAGGGATTTCTCGTTAGGTAAAAGGTCCCTGTGGCACCACGTGACTATAATTATTGTGGCACCGGGTGCAGCTACTCGAGCCAACTCACTAACAAACTGTCAGTTTTCAAACCAGGAAAGTACTGAAAAAAATAGAACACAAGACCAGTAGTTTAATCCAAACATGCAAGTCAAATTTGGTGAACTGAACCTTTAGTTTATCAGGCATGTGCTCTCCACTCTCCATAGACCAAACCAGATCGAACTTTCCATCAGGAAATGGCTGGTTCAATGCATCTGCAACTTGAAACGATACCTGCTTATTGTTCATCATTGTTAGTTCAACAGCTTAATGCCCCTGGTATACTATTATTATCTGTGAATTAACCTTATTACCTTGTTGGCCAGTCCTTGTGCAGCAGCAAGTGCCTGAGCCCTTTCGGCTTGCACAGGACTGAGGGTGATGCCACAATATTCTGCCCCGTATTTACTTGATAAGTACCTTGCACTACCCCCAATTCCACACCCAACATCAACTATGCTCTTAGGTTTCTTTAGCGGGTCCTCTGCAAGGAAAATTGCACATTGGTCATAACACACATCTTATCTTATGTCCATGGTCCTTGATTTGGAAAAACTAAGTCTAGTTCTTTCATAAGATTTGGACAAACTAACAGGGACAAGAACACACTCATTTGATTAGAAAATTATCAAATCAAACCTGTCACCTATTACTTCTAAATTGTTGCCCCAAATTCTCCAAAGCCCAAACCAGTATTGGCATGAATTACATGTTACAACTTAATATGAATGTTAGACTAAAATTAACTGTTTCTAAGCAAGAAATGACACTCGTGGCTTATACTTCAACTGTGCCAATAAGCAAGCCTTTGATAGGAACTCGTCGGTTAGTTGCATAATGAACTTTGTTTTTAGTTTTTTACTCGTTGATGTAACTTATTTGTTAGAACTTAATATTTTTACCGTTTAAATGTTACATACTTACGTTAAATTATAACAAAAGTTTTGTTACATTTTCGTGCAATTTTAACGGAAGAAAACCAGTTTAGCAAGTACCAGGAACAGAGGCGAAGATAAGAGACCGTTCAATCATACGAATCTGAGCAGAGCGATGATCAGATATCTCCACGACAGCACCAGGTTCATAAAAGCCATGATGCATGTGTTCTCCCCATATATTCTCCCATACCCCAGATGACTCATCGTAGAATTCCGCTATTCTTTTATTCAGGTTCATGTCATCCTCAGCTGTAACAGCAGTGGCACGAATAGCTCCTCTCGTTCTTCTGAGTTGCTGCACAGGCTGTCGAGTACGAGCACTGAAGAGTCTGCATTGACGGGTGAGGGAAGCGGTGAGGAGTATTGGTGCACTCGCTCTGCAGACTAAGGAAGCCATGCTGATTATGTTAGTACTTACCTACTAGCAGGACGGATCTTTTAAGGAGCAAGAGGGGGTTGTGGCCTCCCAAATTTAAGACTACTATATATAATTGTGTTTATTTTATGTGTAAAAATAATTTAAATAAAAGACAACTAAAGGTTTGGCCGCCTCAAAATTAAATTATTGTAATTCGGCCCTTCCAAAAATATTGTTCAATCTCCGTCTCTACGTACGTACGAGGAACAAAGTGGTTGGGTGGGTTTGGTATGTTAGTTATGTTTAGTCATGGAGTGATACCGTCCGCTTTCTATATTTGTGCTATAGATATGTGCCTGTCTAAACTTTCTATTGACATTATTATTTGTACTTACTTAATACTTTAATACATTTTAGAAATGTGGATATGTTTCACACATTTTATCTATGGTTCCTATCACATTTAGACATTTTGCAGAAAAATTGGATTACTTATATACGCCAATCTGCTATTTACTTAACGGTTTAATATTAAACTTTTGTCATCTTTGGGTGTAACTTTTAAATCTAACTAGACGAATACCCGCGCAAAGCGATGGTGTATAGCTGCAAATAATAATACCTGCGCCTTGATGAATCTTTTTGTTCAAATATGAAAGCGCAGTTATGTATTTTGCTAATTTGCAGATTTTCTAATATTAATCGGACATTGATTCTGAACTAATACAGTAGTTAAATTTTACACCGTCTATGCCGCGAAAGATCTTTAAATTCGATGTTTACTAAATTTAATTCTGAAATGACATTCTACGCCCTTCTAAATGTTTCAATGTTGCTCTTTATATAGCTAAACAGTCATCGTCAAATAACAGAAACAGGAAGCAAACCGCCAACTTCAAACTCCATTTTCGTGTAATCGATTATATTTAGACGGCTCGTAATTTTTTAGTAATTTCTTTCGTTTTTCCATGTGTATTGCTTAGCTACCACCCACCATTGCCGCAGAAACAGCTAGACTGTACAGTAATGTGGGAGTACATACATACAGTGGCACCACTTATTCAGGCTTTTTACACGTAATAATCGAGAATTTGATCACACCCTTCTGGAATCCTTCAATCATTAATGGCATTACTAATGCCCCTCTAATGGTTTTCCAACCTATTATCAAATTAGTAAAGAAAGTTAGAAGTAAACCAAAATATTCATTCCAAACAGGATAACAAGTAAAATAGCAACCCTGCTTAACCAATGAGACTCGGTTTCCCAGGGGTCAGTCGGAGGTTCATGATTCAAGACCTCAGCCTTATGGTCACCAAGGAACAACTGTTCAAAGGCTCACCTAAAGAGTACAGATTCGACTCATTAATGGGCAAACAGGTCATTTCAGGATATACTTTGTCTCTAACGGGTCAAATAGGCTGCAAGTCACTCAAAGTGTAGTTCAAAATGCATAAAACGTCATAAGTAGTTTTGTTTCGCAAAATTGGAATAATTTACTTAAGATAATCTTATTCCACTCATTACTTTGTATAAATCTCAAGAAAGAGATTAGAAGAAAAAAAAAAAACTGCAAGTCAGCCTCGTCTGATCTATTTTGACCCATACTATAAATTACAAATTTTATATTTGTCCCCCCGTTTTTTTTTTCCCCGGCTTTAGGCGCCTACTTCAGAAACATATCGCAATGATTAAACAAAGGGCTAAAATCTAATTACCACTCTGTAGCAGTGAAGTAAGACCATTCCATGTCAATGCAGATTTTATCACAGCTGGCCAAAATGGGGCAACATTGTCCGACCAATCAGCTGCCTTAATATCCTGTAAAAAGTAGTATTAGTAACTTTCCTTCAAACTGTACTAGTAATGGTGTTGAGATTATTAAGAACAGGATGGAAATTACCTTTAGGGAAAGAGATTCCAATAACTTTATATAATCAGCCGTAGAACACCAAGCAGGAAGATAAAACCCATCACAAATCTTGTCCAAGATCCTTATTTCGTCTGGGTTAAGGGATTTCTCGTTAGGTGAAAGGTCCCTGTGGCACCACGTGACTATAATTATTGTGGCTCCAGGTGCAGCCACTCTAGCCAACTCGCTAACAAACTGTTGATTTTTAAACCGCAAAAGTGTCATAAAAATAAGAAAAGTAGACGAGGGAATGTGTCCACAGTACCAAACATGTATCATTTGGTGAATTGAACCTTAAGTTTATCGGGCATGTGTTCTCCACTCTCCATGGACCAAACAAGATCAAACTTTCCATCAGGAAACGGTTGGTTCAATGCATCTGCAACTTGAAACGAGACCTGTTTATTGTTCATCATGGTCAGTTCAGCAACCTAACGCCCATATCATATGTACATTAACATTATTACCTTGCTGGCTAACCCTTGTGCAGCAGCAAGTGCCTGTGCCCTCTCGGCTTGTACAGGACTGAGGGTGATGCCACAACATTCTGCATCGTATTTTCTCGATAAGTACCTTGCGCTACCCCCAATTCCACACCCAACATCAACTATGCTCTTAGGTTTCTTTAGCGGGTCCTCTGCAAGGAAAATAATGCATTGGTCAGAACACACATCTTATCTTATGTCCATGATCCTTAATATGGATAATTCTCAATCTAGTTCTTTCATAAGATTTGGACAAACTAACAAAGTAACAAGGGCAATAACAGAGTCGACGCATTCGAAAACCAGTTCTGTATACCAACTTTACTCATTTGAATAGAAAATTAGCCTATCAAACATGTCACCTATTACTTCAAGATTGATAAATATCAGAATTGTTGCCTCGAAATCTTACATTTCTACCGATTAATGTAAGTATGTAGCATATTTCCATTTAATGTAACTAGCTTCTTATAACTTTTACATTTCTACCGATTAATGTAAGTATGTAACATACTTATGTTAATTAAAATATGCTAGTAAATATTAGCTTGTTACATCAAAAAAGAACTAAAGTTTGTTACAATTTCGTGTGATCTTAACGGAAGAAAATTAGATTAGCAAGTACCAGGAACAGAGGCGAAGATAAGAGACTGCTCAATCATACGAATCTGAGCAGAGCGATGATCAGATATCTCCACGACAGCACCAGGTTCATAAAAGCCATGATGCATGTGTTCACCCCATATATTCTCCCATATCCCCGAAGACTCATCATAGAATTCCGCTATTCCTTTCTTCAGCTTCATGTCATCCTCAGCTGTAACAGCAGTGGCACGAATAGCTCCTCTAGCAGTTCTTCTGAGTTGCTGCACAGGCTGTCGAGTACGTTCGCTGAAGAGTCTTGGTTGGCGGGTGAGGGTGGTGGTGAGGAGAGTTGATGCACACGCGCTGCAGTGTAAGGAAGTCATGATGATAATATTATGTTGTGCTTACGTATGAGGAAGAAAGTTGTTGGGTGGGTTTGGTTTGGTTTGGTATGTTAGTTAGTTATGTTTGGTCGTGGAGTGATATTGTCCGCTTTCTATATTTGACTATTTGTGCTGCATGTAGATACGTGCCTGTCTAAACTTTCTATTGACATTATTATTTGTACCATTTTTGTGATGTGCTTACAGATACCAAACAAGTATCGATTTTGCATTCGCTCCTTTTCATTTTCTTTCGTATGTTTGGCAAAAATAGATTGTGCTGATGTTGATAATGGTGTCATTGATCTTAGTCTTAGTCTTGGTCTTAAAAGATTATCGAAAGAGATTATTTTATAATGTTTCGTGACGATTAACCTTTATTTTCGTAGATTATGGAAGATTATTTTTTTTATAATCTCTTATAAGTTATGTCTGCCAAACAAAAATTATTTTTTAAGTAGCTTATTTTTTTTTAAAAATAAGCATAATCTCACCATAATCTTGTGTGACAAACATAGCCTGTATAATAGGATACCAATAAATATACAAATACTTAAACAATTTTTACCAATAAATACGCAAACAATTCATTGAATGAAAAATAGTAACTTAAGTGGCTAAGGTGCTGTTTCTTTTCAACTTATTGGTCCGAGTGCTAAGGTTTCTAGGCCCACATGGCTATATTGTGTTGTTTCTTTTTTTGACTTAATTAAATGAACGTCTGAGAGTGGAAGATGTTAAAATTGATGTTCTCCCAAATCAGATGCCCCAACAGTCCACATTTTATCCATCATTACAAAAATACCCCCACCTTCTTCTCTTTCATCCTTTTGTGTTTCACCAGATCCACAATAAATTTTTTTCTTCTCAAGATCTTTTTCTTATGTCATATCACTGCCACACTAGTGAGTCGTCCTCTTCAATTCGCTGCCTCCACTATGATGAGCTCGACACTTCAACCCTTTTTTTCTGTAGACTATATAAGAATCAAAGGTTTCTTTCACCCTTTTATTGTGCATCTTATACGGGCTCGAAACCATAAAAAATAATCGACATGGAGACTGTAAATGTTGTTGTTCACGTGTTTTTATAAAAAGGTATTTTTATAATCAAATTTTTATTTACATACTAAAGTTTAATTTTGTTTTTGTGTTATATGTTTGTATCTTTGATCTTGATTTTGAAACATGTTATATAATGATGATATGATGGGTTTTATTAGGATGATGTATATATTGGTTGATGAATTAAAAATTGTGTGGGTTCTTGTTTTGATTTATGTTTTGATGGTGGTTTGATATTTGTGATTGAGATACTGAAACACAAACCGAGGGTACAATAGTCATTTACTATTTTGAGATCTTTCATTAATTAGAAAAAAGAAACAAGATTGGCTTATCTAAATTCAGACTTTCATGTGAAAACAGATGCCCAGTCGAATCAGGACTGAATATAGAAAAAAAAAGAAACATCACCTAAGTAACACATGAGAGAATATATTCCTCCCGACTCGACAAATAGTCATTAATAGCAAAAAAATAAACATAATCTCACCATAATCTTGTGTGACAAAGATAGGATACCAATAAATATACAAATACTTAAACAATTTTTACCAATAAATACGCAAACAATTCATTGAATGAAAAATAGTAACTTAAGTGGCTAAGTAACACATGAGAGAATATATTCCTCCTGACTCAACAAATAGTCATTAATAGCAAGCAAAAAGCATTACACATTTACTATAAATAGGACATATACCATAGGGAGCAAGACACACTTCTCACTCTTCACTTTTTTTTTTTTTTTTTTTTTTTTTGATGTTGAACATTTTTCATGTCTTGAATCAACCCACCCCACGTGACATGGAGGGGGCCAACCCAGAGCGATGATCAGTTGTCTGAACCGGGTCCCGCCACACATACTTTGGGCTAGCTGTCCGGAAGAAACCATGACATACGTCACCACAGGCATCCCATATCATCCTCGAAAGGATGGGATTTAATCTAGGTCGTTCCCCACTCTTTGTTGGGTTTCTACTACATCTCTCTATATATATTAGTTTGACTAGGGAAAAAATCCCTGTACGAGCTACACTACTCACTCACAGCCCTTCTATAATACTCCTCTATAATACATTTCTTTTATTAATGTAAAAGATGTATCTCATATAAACCATAATTCCCTCCAACATGTTTTACTCGGGTCCTCTCAGGATTAGTGGCGTAAAACCACAAATGAAATGTGAGTTACCAATGGGGAATCGCCTCCCGAGAAATTACATCCCTCAATAAACCCTCCCGTAATAGTTGTCACATCACATATCGTCAAAGTAAACCCTTTACCATAATGAATGTTAGCAGACACATGAGCCTGATTATAGTGAAATAGTCAAAGACTCATTCCCGTAATCTCGACTCGTGATTCTACGCTTCATCATTGTATGATTTACATAAATACATACGTGGCACTACTAATAAGACCATCCATAATGGAGGATTTGAAATGGCGTTGTGAGCTCAAAATACCGTCCCCGTGGCGTTTAGGCCACAAACTTTGCCAACAAAACGATGCAGCTTCGAGTTGTTTGAGGCAAAAAGGATTCTCTCCATTTTCTCTTTCCTCTCTACCAATGAGATTTTTTCTCTACCCTCCCACTCTTACTTTTTATTTAAAAAACTAATTTAAAAATAATAATTATATTTAATAATAATAACAATTATATAAAACTACTCACACTACTCCACTTCTTTTTAAAAAGTCACGATGTTGACGAGTTTTTTGTTTGATCATGTTACTTTTAAAAATATTTTAACAAAACATAGTGGTTTCAAATTTATTTAACAAATGATAGTAGTTTCAAATTTATTTATTATTTTTTACATATGACTAAAGAAAAAAAGGGAAAAAAGAAACCAAAAGTCATCCTTCTAAAAAATAGGAACAAAAAAGTTCAAAACCTTCACTTCTTAATCTGATCGGTATCTACTCCTCATTGTCGCCACCAACGCACCATATAAAGTCAACTTATCGTCATTATTTTTCGATCGCCCTCTGTTATGGTATGGTCGCTTGCTTTTACTCTCATTATTAATTGTATTATTTCCGTTTGAATAAACCAGTCATGTATTGGTGAGGTATGCTTTAGGAACATCAAACTTATGAAATTGAAGAAGTATCATAATCCCATTTGACACCACTTGTTTTTACTTGGGTTCTTAAGAAGTATCATATTTGTTCACTATATTCATTTATTAATCTCATGAAACATGGATAAAGGCATAGGTAAGGCTTTTATAGTTTTTGTTGATTAAGATTCAACATGTTTCTTTACTAGGTTCTGGACTTTTGTAATTGTCGAAGTGTGTTATACTATTATGTTATTGGGGTGGCAATGTTTGTGATGGACCAGAAGGTGTATGCTATAACAAGCCGCCGAGCAAAGCAATAAAGGTTCAACCTGGAATAAAGTTCAATAAACTTATCAACCAACTCTATGTTGCTACATCTATTGATAAACAAAAAAATTGTATCAAAGTCATATGTAGATATCATTCTGGTTTTGGGAAAATGATGAAATACATTCCTCTTCCAATCACAGACGATGATGATATCGAGATCATGTTTCAAGTACTTAATATTTATCAGGTACTAAGTACCATTGATTTATACTTAGAGGTTGAAACACAACGCCACAATAAGATAGCACGCAGGTTTACGTTTTGTTGCTTAATTTAGTTTTTAGTTCTAAGTTAAGTTTGTGGTAGTTTTCTTGTATGGATTTTGTTTATTTCACTCCTTGCAGAACTAAGAAGACAAGTTTAGCAGAAAAGGTTACTTCATTGCCTTGTGAGATCTCGAAAGTAAGGACCAACGAGTTTTCACCTACTAATGTCGTGTATGAGGATTGTTATATGTATATTCTTTGTTACTTATTAATTATTATAGCGTTTACTTATAACTTTAGTAGTAAGTTGATTTGCTTATATAAAACCTGTTTGTAACACTACTTGCATACCTGAACAATCAAGTTTGATAGATAATCACGCTTCATTGCCTCATGATATATCAAAAGAAAGTACCAATGAGTTTTACCTACTAATGTTGTGTCAAAAATGATTGACAATGAAGATTTCAACATGATCTCTCAAATTGCTGTTGAGAATAATGAACTTAGCAGTGGATTTGAAACAAATGATGAAGCATCTGAGGATGCTGATGAAACCGGAGATGGCGATGGAACCAGAGATGATCAGGATTAGTGTTGACAATGGAACCTGTGAAACACCACATGTAGATGGACAAGATATCAACTCAAATAAGCGGATACCTCTTGTTTCTTGGTTTGGAGGGAATAAAGAAGGCTAATATTGATAGTTAGACTGTGTCATATTCTGAAAGTAAAAATGATTTAACACGGGAGTTAAAACAAGATTCATTCAAGGATAAGGAAGAACTCATTAGAGCTATCAAGCTTTACACTATTCGGAAGCATAGGCATTATGAAGTAGTCGAAACATGTCCCACTATTTGGAAAATAGATGTCGTTTAAGTTCACAATGTGGTTGTAAATGGAAACTTCGTGCATGTAAACGTAAACTTAGTGGATGTTTTGAAATCACACAATATACAGGGCCGCATACATGTTTACACAAAAAGATTACTCACGACCATTCCAATCTCGATGCAAATCTGATTGCTTAAGAAACACAACATCTTATAAAGGAGCAACCATCTATTAGTATTCCTACTTTGAGAGCTGAAATAATTGATAAATTAGGCTATAATCCATCGTATATAAAGGTTTGGGCAGGAAAACAAAAGGTAATTGAACATATATTCAGAAATTGGGAAGAATCTTTTAATGCTTTACCCAAATTTCTAGCCGCGCTTCAAAAATTTAATCCCGAGACTGTTGTTGAATGGTCCACTCAGAGGCTTCCGAACGTGGATCATGTGGAGTTTAGACGTGTTTTTTGGGCTTTTGATCCCTCTGTCAAGGGTTATGAGCATTGTCGACCTGTGATTAGCATTGATGGTACACATCTGTATGGTAAGTATAATGGCAAAATGACGATTGGAATGGGAGTTGATGGAAGTAATCAAATATTGCCACTTGCATTCGCTATTGTTGAAAGTGAATCTTATAGTAGTTGGTATTTGTAACACCCCCAATTTCGTGATACGCAGCAGAATTCAAACTGAGTGTTACTTCATGGCACAACAGTCATAACAATAGAAAATGAACTCTAATGGAGTCATTTTAAAAAGGATTTATCATTCAAATTAGTTAAATATATCAGAGTTTACAAAATAGGTCCCAGTTGGTTCCATTGTTTAGAAAATGCATCAATATAAAGTCTTTTGATGTCTTGTGAATGATAAAATATTTATAGCCTTCTTGATCTAGTCCTCGCTCTTCCATGCCAGCTTCCGACATTATGGACCTGAAATACATGCTTAAAACTGTCAACACCAAGGTTGAGTGAAATTCATAGAGTTTGTTTGATGGTTGAACACATTATGTTGGTAGTATGAGCTATAGACTCACACCAATGGTTTGAAAACAAAACAGATATTATTGCACTAAGCTCATGATACCGAAACGTTAACAACTGTCATATAATAGTAACCGATGCCCTAATAGGTAATTTGCCATTAAACGTATGGATCTTCAAATAGAGTGCGTTTGTTTGCCTACCGATCAACACAAACGGATTTGTCATTCGATAGATCTATCCACATTATTCGCGTTCACTCGCAAGTGATTAATGGTTCATGATAATAGGGACTTTGGCAATAGTGTACTTAGTGCAACTAATATATTCAAGTATAATTTGAAAGCAATGTGTTCGATTTAAAATAAAGCATGTATCTCCCCCAAGGTTTTGTAAAACAATTAAGTAATAGAAAGTGGGGCTATGAACTCACCTCAGAGTAAATGATATCAAATGTATAATGAGAATTGTAACATATTGGATTTCACAAACACACTAAACCATAATCACAAGTAGGCGAATTAGATGTTTTAGAGAGAGAGTAGGATATTCTAGAAAGAGAAACTTGTGGAATGTTAGATTCCCAATGAACATCCAACCCTCTACCTTGTAAGGTAGAGGGTATTTATAGGTTACAAACTAAACGACCTCCTGACGGCCTGTGGATCAGGTATACAATGGGTAAAGACCCGTCCTTCCTCCACGGTGTTGCACTAAACAAAATAATAAACTACTTAATAACATAAATAACGACAAGTCTACTAGCTAACTTAGGCTAGATAACATTTGGGGTGACCGACTCTTTTCTTATGGAATTTCCAATTCCTAACAATCTCCCCCTAAGGGAGGTCACCCCATAAATTACATTGTGAATCCTAGCATTCTAATAAAACTTCAGTCTTGAGCTCGTAGACTTCTCTTCATCAACGTATTCAAACGATGTGCATATGTGGAGATATCATTATTGAACAACTGTAGTGAATATTTCGTGGAGGTTGAAAAGCTGATCCACTATGATAACCTTTGAGCATTATAAGAGATCATCAGCCATAGTAAAGCTCAAGATTATACATTGAAGTGTTGCCCGATATGAAAAATGTGACAAATTGGACCGACATGCTCACATTCGGATCATGATAACTTCTTATCGAGAAGCGGAAGCTTTTGTTGATTCATGATATTGGCAACAAGCGAAGCGAGGCATGGAGTGAAAATATCGAGTCATTGATGCACTAATCATGATTTCTTTTGAGATGAATGTGTTGAGTGAGCATGCGGCTATGGATTGACCGCATCATTCGATCACCGCAAACATAGGGCGTACACGCATAAAACATTTAGCAATAAAGCGCGCGAAAGTGTCTTTGATCACTTTCGTTGAATTGAGGTACACGCCCACGGTTCCCCGTTGATGAGTACAAAGCACGCTGTGATCGGTATAATTCAAGAATTTCCTTGACGTGGTTTCGCACTACTCTAGGCGTTCTCAAACCGTAACGCCTCAAAGAAGACAACACGGAGTGAGTGAACCGTGAATAGAGATTCACCGATTGATGAAAAGAGATTTGAAAAACAATCGTGTATCGCACAATAGAAATTGTTTTTGCAATACAACGAAGGTTTTAATGAAAATCAATTATCAATCATAAACACCTTTTGATTTGAAATATTCGTACACGGTCAAGTGCTAAAGAAAAGAGTTTTTAAGCATAAAGACCGGTTTTCAAAGGTATCCGTCAATCCATAACTCGAACCGTGATTGATTCAAAAGATTGAATCGCCCCATTGTTTCATTCGGTTGTCACATGGTTGATCTATTGAATAGATCTCACATGCCACCTACCAGAGCTTGTTTGATGTTGGCTCGAGGCTTTCCATCTTCATTGTGAATATGTTTGCATATCACTCGGATGTTCCGCAATACCACAAGGATAATGCGTAGGACTCAAGATATAATCTCTCTTTCCACATTGTGTGAAACAGAGAGTCTTCATTGAAAGTGTCCTAATGAGAGTTATTGATGATCTCGTGGCTCTAGAATCAATTTGTGCATATTTGGATCCTATATCGGAGACTAGGGAGAGGGTCTCCTATTTCAATATCAACAATCTCTAAGAGAAAGTCGATATATAATGTTGGGTCCTCATGAGAATGAAACAAGTCCTTTTAAGAGGAACTTGAGTGGTTTGGGAAGTTGAAGTGCAATGCGTCATTGGGTCCATGACGTCTTGTCTTCAATACCGATGTTACCTTGGTAACCACCAGTAGCAAATGAATTGAACCCGGTTTCTGCCCTAAGGTTGAATAATTGGAGGGCTATTTGTTTTCACCCTTTTCCCATTTAATTCTTTTCATTCTTCACCCCTTCAAGGCTTACCGAGACTTCATAGCTAGAACCTTGTTGGGTTTATTCCAAGACTAGCTCGGATCTCATCCGCACTCTTCCCATATCTCATTTTTCTCCTTTTTTCAATATACCTAAGGACTTCTACACTTTCTAGTGGATTGTCCCTGGGTAGATCCCTCCGGTTCTTGCGGATCATGGGAACAAATACCTAACCTTATCATCCTTATATCACCGTACATAAAGTAAATTTGGTCGGTCTATTTGGTATTGTTCATCTGCCATTGGAACCAATTGAAAACCATTTGAAAATCAATCCAGATACTTGTGATATATTATCAAAGCATTTTGTACCTGAATTTTTTTGATATTTTTAGAACAAGAGCTCCCCCTCAACATGTGCATCAAGTGTTTGAAATCGTTTTATACACGGAGGTAAGAGAAAGAATTAAATTCTTTGATTACCATTTTCTAAAAAATATCAACATCACTTCCCTGATCAAAACAAGTAGATAAAGCATATTAGGGAAGTATGAGGTTTTCATAAGCTTTGCTCCCCCTCAATATGTGCCTCGAGGTTTGAAAGAGTTATGCACATACTAGAGAGAAAAAGGTTCTTAGAAGCACATTAACGATCATACCGCCATACAGAAACCAAATGAGAGTCAATCAAGGTACTTTATGATGAACCATATAAAACTTTGTACCTTGAAGGTTTATTATCGTTTTGAAATGCTCCCCCTTTATATATGATTTGATATTTGAAAAATAATTTAGCATATATGAGAGAACAATATGCACATTGAAAAGGTCATCTTTTATCATCTTTCATATTTATATCACATTTTCTCCCCCGATCCAAAATCTCAAATTTGAGATTTTGGATCTCAAGTGATTTAAATATGTATGAAACAAAACATTTGTAGGAGAAAAATATGTCTGGTTTTATAAGATTGAAGTGGACAAGACTGAATTTCCCTTTTTATACAAAAAGGGAAACCACAACACACAACCTAGCACTATTACATACATTATAGTTGTTTATAGAATGTACACCACATATTACACATAAATAGTACAAAACAGAAACTACTTCCGGAAGATGACTTCACTCAGTTCTTTGAAGTAGTTTGTAATGACCATCACGAAGTCTACCACCAACAAAACTTTCAAGGCTACGGAAGATCATTCGAGTCTTAATTCTTCACTGATTGCAAAGAATGAAATCTTCACACCTCTTCAAGTCATCATCGGACTGAATTTTGTTTTGTTCCACAGATTCATATCAACTCGATTTCTTTCACTATGGAGTTCAACTCTTCTTCAACCATCTTGAGAGTACCATCACCGAATTTGTAGAGCTCGCACAATCTCATCAACATGCGAGTTCCATACCGCGTGGAAGAGGACGGCTCGGGGTGTCAAGCACTCGGTAGTCGTGACGAAATTCTTGTCCTTTGGTATCCCATTGTGGCCTTGTTAAATTGACTCGAGTCCGGTAGCTTTCTATCCTGTCGAAAGTCCTCAACCCGCGGATGACCAAGCCTCTAATCCAAAGAATGACAACGAGATAGAGCTTTCTTTTCACGAATGTAGGTGTTCAAGATGTCCTTGAAGATTCGTAAGATAGAGATCTTCAAAGTCATTTGGAGGAGATGTTTAAAGTCGTTTTCTTCAATAATATATTCTTTTCGATGCGCTTCTTTAAGAACGATCTTCTTCAAATACTCATAGCCATAGATTGGGAAGACCTCTACTCGAACAACACTTAAAATTCTTAGCTTGGATCGAACATCTTTGCGACTCTTTTTAGTCGCATGTCTCTCAATGTAGAATTTCTTCTTGAACCACCAATGAGAGATTCCGACGAAGCCTCGATGTCATATTCTTGTTTTTGTGCGCCTGAATTGATCCGAACCATTTGTTCAAGACCCCGATCTTAGTAGGTAGCAACTTTCATCTTTGAGATTGATAAGGTGGTCTTCATCGAGTATGGCCACAAAGATAGTCTATGTCATGGTTGAAGAAGAACTCGATCGAATAGTAATTTGTCCGTGTTCACCACTTAGCGGAAGAGGCATGTTCACATTGAATCGACTAACTGCTCACCGACTTGATCATTCAAAGATCTTATGGCATTCTTCCATCCGGTATTGGAGCCGATTGGCATCGAGTGAAACACCTTGACAATTTCATATTTGGTCCTTCAAGATCCTTTGGAGTGATGGACGTGATTTTCTTCGATCACAAAACCACTTAATGAAGTCGCCCATATCACCGGTGATGTGAAGGAGAGTCTTCATCCGGGGTTTCATAGTTGGTAGAGATTTTGTAGCCTATTTTTGTCGGGATCATCGAGTCGACTGGATAGACCATGAAGGTTCGGAGTATGAGGTCTCTCCTCGATGATCCGACTTTGAATTGTATCTCTTGAAGGTGCAACTCGATGTGTTAGTGTGTTTACCGCCACGTATGAATCAAACCAATCATCTTCGACGGCTTGGGAATATTTTTTAAAACCTTTTTTGGGAAAATTTAAAAAATTAATTGAAAAATTTTTTTCAAAATTTTTCCAAAATTTTTCCCCCGCCAAAGAAAACCAAAAGGTTTGGGAAATTAAATTATGGGGGCCCCTTAAATTAAAAAATTTTTTCAAACAAAAGGATTTCCCAAACCATTAAAAAATCCCTTTGGGTCAAATTTTTTGGGTAAAATAAAGTTCCAAATTTTTATTCCCAAAAAAATAAAAAAAATGGGTAAAAATTAATCTTTTTATTTCGTTTAAATTAAGCAAAAATTTATTAAAAAAAAAAAAAAATTTTCCCGGGGGAAATTGACCTTTTTACAAGGGTCTTTTCCCCCGGGTTTTTTTCCTTCACCCTTACCCAAAAAATTGCAAAAAATAAAAAATTTTTTGGTAAAATTAATTTAATTCTTTTAAACAAATTCCCTTTTTTTGGAAAACCAAAAAAAAATTTTTTAAAAAAAAAAAAATAAAATTTTAAAAAATTTTTTAAAAAAAAAAAATAAAAATTAATTTTCAAACCTTTTTTTGCAATTTCTTTTAAAAATTCTTTTTTTGATACCCGGGAAAAACTTCGGGGAAAAAAAAATGGTTTTTTAAAAAAGGTAAAATTTTTTAAACAAATTTAGTTTAAATTTAAACATTTTTCCCAAATTTTTACATTTTCCCAAAACTTTTCCCCAAAAAGCGGTTAAATTTTAAAATTTGTTTTAAAACCCTTAATTCTGAAATTAAAACTGGTTTTCCCCTTTTTTTAAAAGAGATCCTAAATTTTTAAAACAAGGGTACCCAAAAGGAAAAACCCAAAATTTTTTCCCAAATTCCCCTTTCCAAGGTCCTTAAAGGGGGGAACTAAAATCACCGGCCCTAAAAAATTATTTTTTTCCCAAACCAAAAGGTTTTTAAACCAAAAAGTGTTTAAAAAAAATTTAAATAAAAAAAAATTTGGGAAAATTTAAATTAATTGTTTCCCTTCCAAAAAACAATTGTTTACAAAAAATGGTGGGGTTTTTTGTTGGTTTTTTTGGATAACCCGGTTAAATTTTTTCTTTAAATTTTTTTTTAAAAACTTTTAATTTTTCCCCTTTAAAAAAAAATTTTTTAAAACCTTTTTATTTTGCATTTCAGAAAGGTTTTAAAGCCCCTTCCCTTTATTTAAAAATACTTTGTATTTTTGGGTAATTTTTTCACACCCAAAATTCCCCTTTAAACCCGGGCTTTAACTTTAAAGCCCGGGGTTTTGGGGGAATTTGCATTTTCAATAAAACATTTTATTTATTAAAGGGGAAATTTTAACAAAAGGGGGTTTTAAATTTGATTTAAAATTTTAAAAAAAAAATAGAAAAAATTTTCAAATTAAATATTTTAAAACCCCAAAAAACCCAACCCCCATTTGGGAGAAAAATTTTTTTTTTTTTTTTAGTTTTTTTAAAAAATTTTAACGTGGCTTCAAATTATAAACAAATTAAAATTTTTTCATTTTGGATTGTTTAATTTTTATTTATAATTAAATTTTAAAATTTTTTTCCCTTTTTTTAAAAAAAAAAATTTTTCAAAATTTTGTTTGCTTTTAACAAGAACCGGGTTTAAAGGGGGCAAAACGTAAAGGAAACCAAATTAAAAGGAAGGAAATTTCAAAATTTACCCCGGGGCAAAAAGGGTTTTCAGGTTTCCCAAAATTTTAAAAAATATTTTTAAAATTTATTTATTAAGGTTTTTATTCCCTCATGTAAACCGGGAAAAGTTTTGGAAAAAAAACCTGAAAAACCTGGTTTTTTTTATAAAAGGGTTTTTTTCCCCTTTGGGCCCTAAGGAAAAATCGAAATTTAACAAACCCCTAAAACATTTTTAAAGCCCCAAAGGTTTTCCCCCAAATTTCAAATTAAAAGGAAATTTTGTAAAAATTTTTTTAAAAAAAAAAAAATTTTAATTTTGGTAAAATTAAATTTGAAAAGGTTCCAAAAAATTTTTAACCCCAAAAAACGGGAAATTTAAAAAAACAAAAGTTTGGGTTGGGGTTTTGGTCTGAACCGGCATAATTTTTTTTTGGTTTCCCTTAAACTTTCCAAAAATTTTTTTAAAAAAAAAAAAAAAAAAAAGGGGAATTTTTCCCAAAAATTTTAAATTTTTTTTCCTTTTTGTTTTGGGCCCCAAAAATTATTTAAAAAACAAAACTTTCCAACTTGGTTTAAAATTTTAAAAATTTTTCACTTTTAAATTTAAACCCAATTCCCAATTTAATTAAATTTAATTTCCCCTTTTAAAATTGGGTTGGTTTAAAACTGTTCCAAAAAACCATTTTATTTTTAAAAAGGTCCCATTAACCCCAAACCATTTGATTTTTTAAAATTCCCGAAGGAAAATTTAAAGGGTACCCCCAAAACTTTAAAATGTTTTTAAAAAAATTTTGAAAATGAAATTTAAACCCAAAAGTTTCAAGGGAAAAATAGTTTAAACAGTTTATCCAAATTTCCCAAAGGGAAAAAAATTCCTAAAATTTTCCCCTTTTAAATTTTATTTTTAAGGGCCCCGAATTTTTTTTTCCTTTTTTTCCAAATTTTTTGTTGCTTTTAAAAACATTTCCCGAAAGGTTGTAAATTTTAAAAATAAATTGCCCATTTTAGGTTTTTAAAAAATGTTTGAAAACCCTTTCTTAACCCAATTTAAAAAACAATTTAAGGTTTTCCAAATTACCAAAAAAAAGGGAAAAAAAAAGGTTTAAAAACCAAAAATTTTTTAAATTCCCAACCCGAAAAATAAAATTTTTCCCCCTTCTTTTACCAATGAGATGTTTATTTTTGAGTTTTAATTCATCGTTTGGAAACCTTTTTTTTTAAAGGTCACCCAAAAGAAAAGTTTTAAATTTTTTTTAAGGGAAAAAGGTTTTTGGGGGGTTTTTTGTTTTTTTGGCGAATTCTTTATTAAAAAAGGGCATAAAGATTGCAAATTTTTAATTTTTTATTTTCCCCAAACCAAATTTTTTGATATTATCAGCACTAATTATAGAAGACACCTTTGATGAACTTGAAGAAGAAGATACTGGAAATATACCACCCGCGATGCTTTTTGTGATTCAACTTATGATACATTTCAACCCGATAATTATGATCCTAGAAAGAGGGCTAGAAGGGAAGTTGAACATGAAACCGTGTTTCAGAGTATTCATTCTGTGAAAGTGTCTTTTTCTAGCAATGGATGTACAAACTCCTTTGGAAACTCTACCATTAATGATTCTCCATGTGATGCTGTACCATTGGCTGGGATCTCAAAAAATTTACTCAACAGGCCACAAGTGATACAGATGGAAGGTTTTGGCATTTCTTCATATGATAATCAGTATGAACAAATGCGTCTTGACGACAAACTTCTTTTGAGCTCCACAGCATAGGTCTATATCCCGATATAGTGGTAGGCTCAGTTTCCTTAATAATTGGTTCTTCACTGTTGTAGGGTTTAGAGAATTATAAAATGGTGCTAACAAAAGTGATCACCTCAAATGATGAAATGAATGAATCGACCGGGTTGGGTAACTGGTCTAAGCGGGAAAATTTTTGTACGATTCATGATGGGTCAGGTCATCTCTGTTGTCCACAATTTCAAATGTTTTGATAGTGTGTCAAAAATGATTACAAAAGTTGTATAATTCAGTAGGATTCTATTATATGAATTTATTAAAGATACACTTCAGGCGACTTCCAACTGATTACCTTGTTTTCTTTTAAGCTAATTTGTTTATACTGACTCTTTCTTTGGATAACAGCCTAAGTTGGATGACAAGGACGAAGCAATCAAGCAAGAAATTAACCAGCTGAAGATAAAACTTAGACAACAGGTTATCTGACAAGAACCCTAGTTTTCATTTTCACTATTATTCATGATTCTCAAATTATTTTACAGCAAAAGCTTAATTGAGCATTACATATTATCTACATAGCTTTGTTGATCACCTATTATTAATGCTGTGTATTTTCTACACTTTATCATATAGAACTATAAAAGAAGGCATGCTTGGAGAAAATAAGTAAAGGTGTTGGAGGCATCTTTGTAGGACGGTAAGAACTTTATACAGGGATATCTTGTTATCAGCTTATGCCTGTTAATTTATTGGTCTCCAATATTTTAATATTATTTGGTTATGCAGAAATCTGGAGCAGGTCGCATTAGATAGATTGGTGGAGCTGGCTTACAGAAAGCTTCTGGCAAGTTTCTTATTTCTACGGTCTTAGTAGCTAGTTAAATATCTCATTAGTTTTGGCTATTTAAACTATAGTTAGGGATGTTGTAATGCTGTATTTATGTGGTTAATCGTGTCATAATTATATTCCAAATTAATGAAGTATCAGGTTGTTTATTAAAAAACTGAATGATTTGTTACAGGCTACTAAAGGTCCTAGAGGTGCGCTTCAGAAGATACCAAAGCATGTAGCATTGGCATTTTGTAGGAGGACACTTTCCAAATGTAGGAAATTTGGAAAATCAGGTGTGAGTTGCTTCAGTATGCCTCCACTTCGAGATATCCTTTTTGCTCCTCCGGAATATGAACTGGAAACTTCAACTTCTGTTAGTATGGGCGTTGCTAATACTAATACCAAGTATATTGGATTCCAAAACCCTCATCCAGATTCAAGAATATCGTCGGGTAGGCCAATTTCTCTATGCTGTTTTATGTCATTTAATGATTTAATACTCATTTGGCAATTAGGTTGGAGGTTAATTACCAAAAGTACATATGATTTCCCAATATTACTAGCAATTAACAATAATGGCATTTGAACAATGTTATTTACTTTAAAGCTTCAAAACATGGTTGTGATGGATTGCTCAGTTGTTATGCTAGGCGCAACATGAAATTAGTGGTGGAAGTTTACAAGTATATAGTATTATCTAAAATGTATTTTTAGAGAAGAAATTGGTGAAAGTCACCGAAAGTGTATTTTAAAGTCACGAAGTGTATTTTAATACTTAAGATATCCCAACTAGTTTAATTCTGAAATTTAAATGTTTTGAAATTTGACACCATTACTGTTCATAGGAAAAGTTAGAAATTTCATATAAAGAAGTGTTTCAATCACTACCCTATTTTGGACATGTTATCCAACACGCCCATTTTGGGGTTTCTTTTCATTTTCTTTGCTATTCTTACGTGATTTTATTCATGTAAGTTCATATATTCTAGATGGTTATTCAACCAACTTAATTAGAATAAAATGTATCATGTTTCAGATGAGGCTTTTGCCATAAACGGACCAATATCAAACAGAGGTAAGAAGAAAGAACTATCACTTGATGATGTCGGCACTGTTTTTGGCGGGACTATGGGCAAACGTGCATACCTAGGTGGTAACAGGAAAACACAACTAACACCTAAACAAAAAGCGGGTCAACCTCTCGTTAACCAATTTTCAAGAACACTACACCCTGTACAGCCTTCACTAAATGGGCCTAATTATAGTAGTGTCGACACGAGAAGGGATATTCGGACAGTGTCCCATGGTAATGGCAACGGGCCTCAAGAAGTACCCAAGGCGGGTATGGAAATCATTGACCCACTTTTAGACCCGATAGATGAACTGGGGGTTGGTGGTCCACAGGATCTGAGTTCTTTGCTCAACTTTGACGATGCAGATGATTTACAAGACCATTTTTCAGCAGGACTTGAGATACCTATGGATGATCTTACAGAATTAAATATGTTCTGATGTACTGTTTACTATCAAACTGATTATTTAAAGAAGTGCAAATGTATATTATTGTGGGTTATTTGGACTATTACAGGAAAGGTAAGATGTCTTGTAAGTTGTAACCAATCGTTTGTAATTATGGCCTCTTTTTATCTTCCATAAATTTGGTTTACTATTTTTTTAGGGAATTACTTTTAACATTCTTGTCGTTTATGTGCTCACCTTGTAAAGACAAGGGTCGCATGCTTTGTTATTTCTATTTCAAATTCTAACCGTTGATTAGAGCTATCTGTTTATACCGATTGTGCCTTTAGTTCTTCTAAACGCAGCTTACAAAGAGTGTTGCTGGTTCACATCATGTGTTATTACTTTGGTTGAAAAAATATTGAACATAATATATAAGTTGATGAAACAGGTCTTGTTGGTCTCTTGAAGATTACAAGTCTTTTTTTTTGGAATTGATACAATTTGAGACTGTAAAGACTGATGACTGAGAAAACGCTTACGATACGACCATTGTCTTACCAAACAAAACTCAACGGATCCGAAAGGATTGGACATTGTTAACAAGGATAATTTTTTAGCAATTAACTCAAGTAGTTTCTTTCTACACAAAAAGATGAAAACTAAAGTACACATCTTCAAATACTACTGAACACGTTCTTGCTTCTGGAATTTGAAAAAGGGCGTCAAATAACTAAAAGAATACAACTATAAAGGAGTTTGAAATTTGATGTATGCATCATGGTATGTGAAATTTCAAAACTGTATTTTGGTACATCAACTACTACTTTTTTCTGTAGGATTATAGGACCGCTAACAAACCGGCTTGCCCAGAACAACTTGCCAGCTTCTATAAGGGTTATGAATGACTTTGGGCCTTTAACTCCATCCCAGGAAAAGGGAACACAGCTCTTGACTGTTTTTGTAACAAATACTGGATTCGTAACTGAAAACCTAGTTTGTAAATATCATTGTCAAAGCGAATCTGCTTTAGACATTTCTTGTAATTTTCAGTGGCATCTCTTGGGTGACCCCTAGCAACCGCAACCTACATCTTCCCAAAATAAGAGTCAAGTTAGGCATTGTCTGAATTCACACATGGGTTAAGTAATATGTTCAAATGTATTCAATACTATGCATCAATAACTGAATCTTGTCGCCAAATCAGTGTCATCAGTCTGATTGTACTGAACTAATATGATATTGTGCAATGCCTCATAATCAAATAAGATATATAGCCCTATGGAAAAATGTAATTGTTCAGTAGCTAGAAACCTATAAAAACTCTTGCACCATTTCCTATATTAAATCAACGTAGATAGTAGGTCTTATAACATTTAAAGGGACTAACCCGATGTCTTCCTTGAAGCTCAAAAAGCCAGAAATTCCAGTCCTTCAACACATTTCCATCCAATTTGACATATATGTCGGTCCAGTTTCTGTGATGAAACTCCACATAATTTAACTTATACCCGACTCCTGTGCCCAATGCCTTGACATATGCTTCCTTCAAACACCAGTACCTGCTCCATTTCCCAACAATCTATAATATGATCACCAAATATATTAATCAAGGCTCATATAGTTTCAAATGAATAACTTAGAGCATGGGGTATGGTAACACCAAAGTGGCGCCATTCCCATGGTGGGTCCCAAAACGGGTGAAATGGCTTGAGTGATGAGTGAGGGGATATTTTGGTGTGTGAATGTGAAAAGGGGAATGTTGAGGTGACGCTAAGGTGGCAAAACATGATATCTGATGCTCTTAGAGGAGACATAACGGGCGGATCACGTGGGTTGGGTAACAAGTAAATAAGGGGACATTTTGCAACAGGTGATGTTGACCGAAACTCTTTTCGGCCCAAGAATTTCATTTTTGTACAAATAAAATCAGCTTTCACCTGAAAAGATGTAGAAACGTCATCATCAGAGCCAGCATTGACAATCTTTTCCCACTCTAAACTTGAAAAGTATGATGAGAAATTGTGAGCGAAGTCTAAAACCGTGTCTTTCCCAGGAATGAAACAAGATACAATGTCCAAACCGACAAGGCAAATCGGTTCAGAAGCTATCGCCACATAGTCACCATGATGCGATCGTTAAAGTTGAAATTTGGAAATTCTGGAGTCTTGTTATGGTTTTCCTACAATACATAACCACCACACAATCATAATAAGCAGTTGTAAGATTTTATTAGTAGAAAGAACTTTTTGATCATATCGGACTGTTAGAGTAGAAAAGTCATCTTTGACCACACTTTCATGTTTAGTTGCTAAAACTAGCCAGCTTATAATAAGCTTTTAAACTGCAACCCATAACCCATTGGCATTCGGCTAACACACAAATCAACCATCCAAAAGCTAGAGCAATAATCAAGATTATCGACTTGAAGCAATTTGTTGCCACATTCATTTCGAAACTATACACAAGTGTGCAATTTATTTAGTAGTCAAGAAAGTAGTTAACGGGTATTTGGGATTCCATTTGCAAATATTACATTACAAAATCACATATAATCAGTTTAAAGTGTCTTGACGAAGGCAATGTGAAGGTCAAACACAAATTACAATATAACTAGTTAAGCAAGTAATATTTATACCAAGTAAGGTTTTCCTTGTGGAGTACGATTGATGACGATTTCGACAAACGGAATATCCATAACACGATGCACAAGTGCATACTGCAACAACCTGCTCACAAGTGCCCTCTTTCTGTCTTCAATTCTCACATACCTAAAAACTTTTCATTTCATTCCACCACCAAAGAATCAGAAAATGGTTTCTTAAATTCTACAGTACAATTTAGCAACACAGAATGTATAATAATAATAATAAAAAGTAGTGTAACGACCTGGTGATAGAAGAGTGGTGGTGTTTCGGTAAAAGTGACATGGCAGTTGAGAAGTCATGTGGGGATGGGTCCCAGTCTGATATGTTAACTAACCATCTTTCTACTCCTTTTTCCATACTCTCACTCTCACAATTCAACTGATTACTATGATCATCTGCAAGTTTGCTCTGCCTCCAAATATTTTAGGGGCAAAAGTGTAAGTAACAAGTACTTAGAGGGTAAGACTTTACAACTAAAGTAAGTTTGGCGTGGGTCAACTGTAACTTGTTATGTTACTTTTGGTCCATATATCAATTTGGGGAAAAAAAAAACGGCCGGCCGGTGCTCCCTCACTGAACCATGTATGTATCTTATAAAACAAAATATCTGTTAAACTCATATTTCTGTGTTTTTTATTTTTTATATTATTTTGTACTTCTGCGGCACATCACCTTAGTTAGTTGAATTATATATTGTGTTTAGTTTTTTTATAACTGAGAGCATCAGTTTTGGATATCTTAATTTTTACATATATATAGATAGATACATTTGTTTTTAATCAATCTAGAATAATACTGATCTTAGATTGCTATAATGCTGTGATTTACATTAATCATACTCATAACACTTGCAAAATGTGACAATTGGTTTCTTACACTAACAATTTTTATTTTTTATATAACTTAATTTTATAGAAAATAGCTAGTATAACAAGAAAACAAGTTTATACAAGTTATCAAAGTTGAGAGTTAGTACATATGTTCAGAAAACAAAGTATCTGAACACATACACAAAACAAAGTTTCCGTGTTTTTTGGGGTAGTGATACTTTGCATTTTGTGTTTGCAGATGATTCTACTTCAATGTGACATTCTTTTTATCGGTTTAAATACAATATGGTATCTCCAAGGTTTCTCTGGAATGTTTGTAAATCGTCTTTCACGTTTGGGTTAGTAGGTCTTACCATATCTGACCGTATTGCTAGTGTTGTTCATGTACGCGGTTTCTCTATGTCACCCACTTTCAATCCTCACATTATCAATTCTAGGGAATCCTTTTCTGGTAGGTTTCTGTTTTATAAAAAGATACATATGCAGGTTTGGATATGCTAGTTTGATCGTGTTAGTGGTTTGTCTGCAGATGATCATGTCTTGGTGGAGAAAAGTTGCCTCGCGGATTACAAGTTCTCACATGGTGATGTCGTTGTTTTCAGGTTCTTGATTACATTAGTGTCTTGTACATTTAATTTGAATTCTTATTTAGGTAGGCGGTATGAATCCTATTGATGTTACTTACACATAGTGGTTGTGATTTTGATAGTTTTTAAGGCCTGCGATGTATTGAATAGTTTTGTATATATTGGCAGCTCCCAAGTAATTATAAGGAGAAAAACCTGAAACGTATAACTGCAATGCCGGTGATTTGATCAATCTCCAACATTCATATGATATTGTGAAGATTCCAGAAGGTCATTGTTGGGTTGAAGGAGATAATCCAACCAATAGTATGGACTCGAGATCATTTGGCCGGTATGTTGACTTCATTATAAACCATGTTGACTAAAACGGTCCAGTTGTCTTCCCTTTTATCTTATGCACCAACTTTGCCTAGATTGAAGTTTGAGCGTATTAATTGGTTGATTTTCGCTTTTAACAGATGCCAGTTTTGTTTTAACAGATTCCGCTGGGATTAATTCATTGGAAGGGTTACACACATTGTTTGGCCTCCTCAAAGGATTGGTAAAGTTGATAAAAGCTTCCTCAAGGTACACTAGTCTTGTAAGGTGAAGATAAATACTTGATTTAGAGTGTATATATGCACCCCTTTGAAATTGTACCCGAGTTTTGGTTTCTGATGTATCTGTATCGGTGCTAATTGCCCTTGACATCAAATGTTTTGATTCTTTTTAACTCGTTAATAACATTGGTGATGAAGGAATTATCATTAATAAAAATACAGTGACCAGATTTTGCTTTATGTTTTATGTCGTGTTTTTTAAACTTTTGATTCTGGTATGCTCTTTTCCAGTGTTTTTTATGTTTGTTTATGCATATTGGTAATGTTCCTCTGGTTAACCAAGTCTAGGACTGCTAGTTCATTACTACATACATTAATATGCCTGAAACCTGAAAGTCTTCCTTGTATTGCCATTTAGTGCATTCAGGTTGTTATTCTTGTACATTATCGATTATCGACTGGGTAGTTGATCTCGCTAGGAAAGTTGAAACCGTGTTGATACACCTTGTGAATTGTCAAAAAGGTGACTATAATAAAAGTAGACATCTTAAATGAAATTATAAACAAGGCATCTTAACTTTAAAATTTATATTACATCAGAAAACCATGTCGTGTTCTCCAATTTGATATGAGGAAACCGATGTAGGTCCATGGAGTGTAAGTTTTAAGATATTAATACCATTATCGTTGTCATCGTCACATGTCACTGTTAAATAAACAGAATTTTATTACAATTTCTTTGTGACGTGTTCTTGATTTGGACTAGTTTGCATTTTGTACGGCAAAATAGACAAAGAAATCTTCAAAGAAGTTATCAAATAAGTTTGAAACAAATAGTAATAATCCATTTACATAGTGACCTTATCAGAAGTATGTTATCAATGAATCTTTTTGTTCAAATATGAAAGCGCAGTTATGTATTTTGCTAATTTGCAGATTTTGTAATATTAATAGGGACATTGATTCTGAACTAATACAGTAGTTAAAATTTACTCAGTCTATGCCGCAAAAGATCTTTAAATTCGATGTTCACTAAATTCAATTCTGAAATGACCATTCTACGCCCTTCTAGCTTCAAATGTTTTAATGTTGTTCTGTATATAGCTAAACAGTCATCGTTAAATAACAGAACAGGAAGCAAACTACCAACTTCAAACTCCATTTTCGTGTAATCGATTAAATTTACACAACTCGTAATTGTTTAGTAATTTCTTCGTTTTTCCATGTGTATTCCTTAGCTACCACCCACCAATGCCGCAGAGAAACAGCTAGACCGTACAGTAATGTGGGAGTACATACATACTGCGGCACCACTTATTCAGGTTTTTACACGTAATAATCGAGAATTTGATCACACCCTTCTGGACTCCTTCAATCATTAATGGCAATACTAATGCCCTCTAATGCTCTTCAACCTATTATCAAATTAGTACAGAAAGTAACAAGTAAACCAAAATATTCATTCCAAACAGCATAACAAGTAAATAGCAACCCTGCTAAACCAATGAGACTCGGTTTTGCAGGGGTCAGTCGAGGTTCATGATTCTAGACCTCGGCCTTATGGTCACCAAGGAACAACTTTTCAAAGGCTCACCTAAAGAGTATAGATTCGACTCATTAATGGGCAAACAGGTCATTTCGGGATACACTTTGTCTCTAACGGGTCAAATAGGCTGCAAGTCACTCAAAGTGTATTTCAAAATGCATAAAACCTCATAAGTAGTTTTGTTTCGCAAAATTGGAATAATATACTTAATCTAATCTTATTCAACACATTTACTTTGTATAAATCTCAAGAAACAGATTTAAAAAAAAAAAAAAAAAAAAAAAAAAAAAACTGTAAGTCAGCCTGGTCTGTCTATTTTGACCCATACTATAAATTACATATTTTGGCGCCTCCCCTGGGGTTTTTTTTCCAGCTTCAGGAGCCTACTTCAAAAACATATCGCAATGAATAAAAAAGGGTAAAATATATTTACCACTCTGTAGCAGTGAAGTAAGACCATTCCATGTCAATGCAGATTTTATCACAGCTGGCCAAAATGGGGCAACATTGTCCGTCCAATCAGCTGCCTTAATATCCTGTAAAAGTAGTATTACTAACTTTCCTTCAAAATGTACTAGTAATGGTATTAAGAACAGGATGGAAATTACCTTTAGGAAAGAGATTCCAATAACTTTATATAATCAACTGTAGAACACCAAGCAGGATAATAATACCCCTCACAAATCTTTTCCAAAATCCTTTTTCCTCTGGGCGAAGGATTTCGTTAGGTAAAGGTCCCTGTGGCACCACGTGACTATAATTATTGTGGCACGGGTGCAGCTACTCGAGCCAACTCACTAACAAACTGTCAGTTTTCAAACCAGGAAAGTACTGAAAAAATAGAACACAAGACCAGTAGTTTAATCCAAACATGCAAGTCAAATTTGGTGAACTGAACCTTTAGTTTATCAGGCATGTGCTCTCCACTCTCCATAGACCAAACCAGATCGAACTTTCCATCAGGAAATGGCTGGTTCAATGCATCTGCAACTTGAAGCGATACCTGCTTATTGTTCATCATTGTTAGTTCAACAGCTTAATGCCCTGGTATACTATTATTATCTGTGAATTAACCTTATTACCTTGTTGGCCAGTCCTTGTGCAGCAGCAAGTGCCTGAGCCCTTCGACTTGCACAGGACTGAGGGTGATGCCACAATATTCTGCCCGTATTTACTTGATAAGTACCTTGCACTACCCCCAATTCCACACCCAACATCAACTATGCTCTTAGGTTTCTTTAGCGGGTCCTCTGCAAGGAAAATTGCACATTGGTCATAACACACATCTTATCTTATGTCCATGGTCCTTGATTTGGAAAAACTAAGTCTAGTTCTTTCATAAGATTTGGACAAACTAACAGGGACAAGAACACACTCATTTGATTAGAAAATTATCAAATCAAACCTGTCACCTATTACTTCTAAATTGTTGCCCCAAATTCTCCAAAGCCCAAACCAGTATTGGCATGAATTACATGTTACAACTTAATATGAATGTTAGACTAAAATTAACTGTTTCTAAGCAAGAAATGACACTCGTGGCTTATACTTCAACTGTGCCAATAAGCAAGCCTTTGATAGGAACTCGTCGGTTAGTTGCATAATGAACTTTGTTTTAGTTTTTACTCGTTGATGTAACTTATTTGTTAGAACTTAATATTTTTACCGTTTAAATGTTACATACTTACGTTAAATTATAACAAAAGTTTTGTTACATTTTCATTGCAATTTTAACGGAAGAAAACCAGTTTAGCAAGTACCAGGAACAGAGGCGAAGATAAGAGACCGTTCAATCATACGAATCTGAGCAGAGCGATGATCAGATATCTCACGACAGCACCAGGTTCATAAAAGCCATGATGCATGTGTTCTCCCCATATATTCTCCCATACCCCAGGCGACTCATCGTAGAATTCCGCTATTCTTTTATTCAGATTCATGTCATCCTCAGCTGTAACAGCAGTGGCACGAATAGCTCCTCTCGTTCTTCTGAGTTGCTGCACAGGCTGTCGAGTACGAGCACTGAAGAGTCTGCATTGACGGGTGAGGGAAGCGGTGAGGAGTATTGGTGCACTCGCTCTGCAGACTAAGGAAGCCATGCTGATTATGTTAGCACTTACCTACGAGCAGGACGGATCTTTTAAGGAGCAAGAGGGGGTTGTGGCCTCCCAAATTTAAGACCACTATATATAATTGTGTGTATTTTATGTGTAAAAATAATTTAAATAAAAGACAACTAAAGGTTTGGCCGCCTCAAAATTAAATTATTGTAATTCGGCCCTTCCAAAAATATTGTTCAATCTCCGTCTCTCGTCATCTGAGGAACAAAGTGGTTGGGTGGGTTTGGTATGTTAGTTATGTTTAGTCATGGAGTGATACCGTCCGCTTTCTATATTTGTGCTATAGATATGTGCCTGTCTAAACTTTCTATTGACATTATTATTTGTACTTACTTAATACTTTAATACATTTTAGAAATGTGGATATGTTTCACACATTTTATCTATGGTTCCTATCACATTTAGACATTTTGCAGAAAAATTGGATTACTTATATACGCCAATCTGCTATTTACTTAACGGTTTAATATTAAACTTTTGTCATCTTTGGGTGTAACTTTTAAATCTAGCTAGAGCGAATACCCACATGCAAAGCGATGGTGTATAGCTGCAAATAATAATACCTGCTCCTTGATGAATCTTTTTGTTCAAATATGAAAGCGCAGTTATGTATTTTGCTAATTTGCAGATTTTCAAATATTAATCGGACATTGATTCTGAACTAATACAGTAGTTAAATTTTACACCGTCTATGCCGCGAAAGATCTTTAAATTCGATGTTTACTAAATTTAATTCTGAAATGACATTCTCGCCTTCTAAATGTTTCAATGTTGCTCTTTATATAGCTAAACAGTCATCGTCAAATAACAGAAACAGGAAGCAAACCGCCAACTTCAAACTCCATTTCGTAATCGATTATATTTAGACGGCTCGTAATTTTTAGTAATTTCTTTCGTTTTCCATGTGTATTGCTTAGCTACCACCCACCATTGCCATGAAACAGCTAGACTGTACAGTAATGTGGGAGTACATACATACAGTGGCACCACTTATTCAGGCTTTTACACGTAATAATCGAGAATTTGATCACACCCTTCTGGAATCCTTCAATCATTAATGGCATTACAAATGCCCCTCTAATGGTCTTCCAACCTATTATCAAATTAGTACAGAAAGTAATAAGTAAACCAAAATATTCATTCCAAACAACATAACAAGTAAAATAGCAACCCTGCTTAACCAATGAGACTCGGTTTTGCAGGGGTCAGTCAGAGGTTCATGATTTAAGACCTCGGCCTTATGGTCACCAAGGAACAACTGTTCAAAGGCTCACCTAAAGAGTACAGATTCGACTCATTAATGGGCAAACAGGTCATTTGGGATATACATTGTCTCTGACGGGTCAAATAGGCTGCAAGTCACTCCAAATGTATTTCAAAATGCATGAAACCTCATAAGTAGTTTTGTTTAGTAAAATTGGAACAATTTACTTAATATAATCTTATTCAACACATTTACTTTGTATAAATCTCAAGAAACAGATTAAAAAAGGACAATCTGTAAGTCAGCCTGGTCTGATCTATTTTGACCCATACTATAAATTACATATTTTGATGTGTCCCCCCGTTTTTTTCCAGCTTTAGTACTTCAAAAACATATCGCAATGAATTAAAAAAAAAGGGTAAAATCTAATTACCACTCTGTAGCAGTGAAGTAAGACCACTCCATGACAATGCAGACTTTATCACAGCTGGCCAAAATGGGGCAACATTGTCCGACCAATCAGCTGCCTTAATATCCTGTAAAAAGTAGTATTACTAACTTTCCTTCAAACTGTACTAGTAATGGTGTTGATATTATTAAGAACAGGATGGAAATTACCTTTAGGGAAAGAGATTCCAATAACTTTATATAATCAGCCGTAGAACACCAAGCAGGAAGATAAAACCCGTCACAAATCTTGTCCAAGATCCTTTTTTCCTCTGGGCGAAGGGATTTCTCGTTAGGTGAAAGGTCCCTGTGGCACCACGTGACTATAATTATTGTGGCACCAGGTGCAGCTACTCGAGCCAACTCACTAACAAACTGTCAGTTTTCAAACCAGGAAAGTACTGTAAAAAATCAAAACACAAGACCAGTGGTTTAATCCAAACATGTAAGTCACATTTGGTGAATTGAACCTTTAGTTTATCAGGCATGTGCTCTCCACTCTCCATAGACCAGACCAGATCGAACTTTCCATCAGGAAATGGTTGGTTCAATGCATCAGCAACTTGAAATGATACCTGCTTATTGTTTATCATGATTAGTGCAACTACCGAATGCCCATATCATCTGTAGATTAACATTATTACCTTGCTGGCTAACCCTTGTGCAGCAGCAAGTGCCTGTGCCCTCTCGGCTTGTACAGGACTGAGGGTGATGCCACAACATTCTGCATCGTATTTTCTCGATAAGTACCTCGAGCTACCCCCAATTCCACACCCAACATCAACTATGCTCTTAGGTTTCTTTAGCGGGTCCTCTGCTAGGAAAATTGCACATTGGTCATAACACACATCTTATCTTATGTCCAAGGTCCTTAATTTAGAATTCTCAATCTAGTTCTTTCATAAGATTTGGACAAAGTTACAGGGACAAGAACACACTCAATGTTAACTAAGACCATTTGACACCAACGTTACTCATTAGCTTAGAAACATATCATATTAAACCTGTCGCCAAACTCTCCAAAGCCATTGGCATGAATCATATATTACAAATATGAAGGTAAACTGAATTAACCTGTTTGTAAGCAAGGAGTGACACTCGTGGCTTGTACTCAAACTCGTGTCAATAAGCAACCCTTCGATTGGAACTTGTCGATTAGTTACATAAAAGTAACAACAGCACATTGTTGTTGCATAATGAACCTACTTTTACTAGTTGATGTAGCTTACTTTCATTTAGTTGCAAAACTTTTACATTTTAACCAATTAATGTAAACATACAATAACAACAACAACAAACCCAATCCTGTCATACCTGTATGGGGAGGTATAATGTAGAATGATCCTACCCTACCCAGGATAAACCCGGAGTAGAGCACCTTCCAAGAGACCTCCGGCTGAGTGCGGATGTGCGGGTGAGAAAGAGAGAGAGAGAGCAAAGGGGACAAAAGACAGTAAACAGCATGCAGAAACCGCGAAAAGGAACAGTCAAACACGCAAACACGCTAGCAAAAGCACAAAAGCCTACTCTAAAACAAAACCCATAGCCAAGGCACAAAGAAGCAGGCAAACCTAAGGGGCAGCGCAAAGCAAGGCAGATCAACACACGGGACCTAAAGCTAATACAAAGAAAAAGCAGGCACCCAAAACCAAGAAACAGGGGCAAGGCGACAAAGAAACGACTAAAAGCCAAACACTAAAACTACCTAAAACAAAACAGAACCAAAACAAAGAACCCGATTAAAGGCAAGGGGCACAGGAAAAGCACAAGAAAGGAAACAGAAAAGCAGAAAAGCCAACAAAACCAAGGACTAAGGCACGTAGAGAAGCAGGGCAACAAAGGGGCAACACATAAGGCAAAACAAACGCACGGGGCCATAACGGAAGAAAACTACTCAGTCATACTTATGTTAAAATGTTTAGAAGACAGAAGTTTCCATGTAATCTTAACGGAAGAAAACTAGAGTAGCAAGTACCAGGAACAGAGGCAAAGACAAGAGACTGCTCAATCATACGAATCTGAGCAGGCGATGATCAGATATCTCCACGACAGCACCAGGTTCATAAAAGCCATGATGCATGTGTTCTCCCATATATTCTCCCATATCCCAGACGACTCATCGTAGAATTCCGCTATTCCTTTTTTTTTCCCTTTTTTAAAAAAATTTTTCTTTTTTTTTTTTAAAAAAAATTTTTTTTTTAAAAAAATTTGAAGGTTTTAAAAATTTTTTTTTTTTTTTTTTGGTTTTTTGGGGGGGGGTTTTGGGGTTTTTAAAAAAACCCCCCAAAAAAAAAAAAAAAAAGGGGGGGGGTTTTTTTTCCTTTTTTAAAAAAAAAATTTTAAAAAAACCCTTTTAATTTTAAAATCCAAAATTTTTTTTTTAACCCCTTTTTTTTTTTTTTTTTAAATTCTTCCCCAAAAATTTTTTTTTAAAAAATTTTTTTCCCAAAAATTTTAAAAAAATTTTTAAAAAAACCCCCCAAAAAAAAATTTTTTTTCTTTGGGGTTTTTTCCCTTTTTTTTTTTTTTTAAATTAAAAGGGGTTTTGGGAAAATTTAAAACCCCAAAAAAAAAAAATTTTTTTTAAAAAAAATTTTGGGGTTTTAAAACCAAATTTAAAATTTTTTTTTTTTTAAAAAATTTTTAAAGGGAAAAAATTTGGGTTTTAAAAAACTTTTGAAAAAAAATTTTTTTAAATTTTTTATTTAAAAAACCCCCCAAAAAAAAAAAATTTTTTTTTTTAAATTTTTAAAAAATTTAAAAAAATTTTTTTAAAAAATTTTTTTTGGAAAACCCCTTTTTAAAAAAATTTTCCAAATCCCTTTAAAAAAAAAAAAGGGGGGAAAAAAACCCCTTTTTAAAAAATTTTAATTTTTAAAAAAAAAAAAATTTTTTTTTAAAAAAAAAAAATTTTTTTTAAAATTTTTTAAAAATTTTTTAAAAGGGGGCCCCAAAAAAAAGGGGGGTTTTTTTTTAAAATTTTGGGGGAAATTTTTTAAAATTTTTTTTAAAATAAAAAACCTTTTTCCCCAAAAAAAAAAATTTTTTTAAGGGAAAATTTTTTTAAAAAAATTTTAAAAAAAAAATTTTTTTTAAAAACCCTTTTTTAAAAAGGTTTTTTTTTTGGGTTTTTTTTCCCAAAATTGGGTTTGCCCCGGTTTTTTTAAAAAAAATTTTTTTTTTAAAAAATTTAACCCCAAATTTTTTTTTAAAAATTTAATTTTTCCCCAAAAATTTTGGGGTTTTTGGGCCCTTTTTTTTTTTTTTTTTTTAAAAAAAAAAACCTTTGGGTGGGTTTCCCGGGAATTTGGGCCCCCAAAAAACCCTTAACCTTTTTTAAAAAAAAGAAAATTGGTTTTTTTTTTTCCCCCCCAAAAAAAAAAAAAAAATTTTTTTTTAAAAAAAAATTTTTCCTTTTTGGTTTTTTTTAAAAACCCCCAACAAATTTTTAAAAATTTTTTCCAAGGGAAAAAAAAATAATTTTTTAAAAACCAAAATTTTAAAAAATTTTTTTTTAATTCCCCCAAAAAGGGGGAAAATTTTTTTTTTAAAAAAAAAAATTTTTTAAAAACCCAAAAAATTCCCCCATTTAAAAAATTTTTAAAAATTTGGGAAAAAAAAAACCCAAAAATTTTTTTTAAAACCCCCCCCCTTTTTTTTTAAAAAAAAAAGGGAAAAAAATTTTTTAAAATTTTTTTAAAAAAATTTGGAAAAAACAAATTTTTTTTCCAAAAAAAATTTTAAAAAAAAATTTTAAGGAAAAAAATTTTTTGGGAAAAAAATTTTTTTTTTGGGGGGGTTTTTTTTTTTTTTTAAAAAAATTTTTTTTAAAAATTTTGGAAATTTTTCCCTTTTTAAAAAAAGGGGGGGGAAAAAAAAAAAAAAGGGGGAAAAAAATTTTTTTTGGGGGGTTTAAAAAAGTTTTAAAAAAATTTTTAAAAAAAAAAAATTTCCCAAAAATTTTTTTTTCCCCCCCTTTTTTTCCCATTTTAAAGGGATTTTTTAAAAACAAAAATTTTTTTAAAAAAATTTTTAAAAATTTTTTTTTTTTTTTTTTTTTTTTTTTTTTTTTTTTTTTAAAAATTTTTTTTTTTTAAAAATTTTTTTGAAATTTTTTTTAAAGGGGAAAAAATTTTTAAAAAATTTTTGGGGGGAAAAAAAAAATTTTTTTTTTAAAAAAATTTAAAAAACCCCCGGGCCCCTTTAAATTTTCCCTTTTGGCCCAAAAAAATTTTTTGGCTTCCCCCGGGGGGGGAAAAAATTTTTTTCCCAAAAGTAAAAAAAATTTTGGTGGGAAACCCCAAAGGGCCCGAAAAAAAAAAAAAAAAGGATATTTAAAAAAAATTTTTTTAAAAAAAAATTTTTTTTCCCCCCTTTTTTTTTAGGGTTTTTAAAAAAAAAATTTTTTTTTTTTAAAAAGGTTTTTTTTAAAAAAAACCCTTAAACCCCAAAAAGGTTTTTTAAAAAAAAAAGGGGTTTAATTGGTTTTTTTTGAAAACCCAAAAATTTTTTCCCCTTTTTAAATTTTTAAAACAAAATTTTTAAAATTTTCCCAAAATTTTTTAACTTTTTTTTTTTAAAAGGTTTTGGGGTTTAAAATTTTCCTTTTGGAAAGGGGGGAAAAAAATAAACCCCAAAAATTTCCCCCAAAATTTTTCCCAAAAAATTTTTTTTTAAAAAACCCCCCTTTTTATTAATTTTTAAAAAAAAAAAAAAAAAATTTTTTAAATTTTAATTTTAAACCCTTTTAAATTTTTTTAAATTTTTTTTTTTTTTTTTTTTGAAAGGGAAAAAAAAAAAATTGGGAAAGAAAAACCCCAAAAAAACTTTTAAAAAAAAAAAAAATTTTTCCCCAAAAATTTTTTTTAAAAAAAACCCCAAAAAAGGGAATTTTTTTCCCCCCAAAAAAAAAAATTTTTTTGGGAAGGGAAAAAAAAAAACCCCCGGAAGGGAAAACCCAAAAAAAAAATTTTTTTAATTTAAAAAACCTTAAAAAAATTTTAACCCAAATTTTTTTAAAAAAACCTTTTGGGGGAAAAAAAAATTTAAAAATTTTTTCCCCCTTTTTTTAAAAAAAAAAAAGGAAAAAAAACCAAGGGGGTTTTTTTTTGGGAAAACCTTTTTTAAATTAATTTTTTTTAAAAGTTTTTTAAAAAAAAAAAAATTTTTTTTTGGGGGGCCCCCAAAAAAATTTTTTTTTAAAAACCAATTCCCCAAAATTTCCCAAAAACCCAAAAAAAAAAAAAATTTTAAAAAAAAGAACCAAAAAAAATTTTTTTTAAAAAAAAAAAAAATTTTTAAAAAAAAAGGGTTTTTTGGAAAAAAAAATTTAAAATTCCCTTTTTTGGTTTTTAAAAAAAAATTTTTAAAAACCTTAATTAAATTAAAATTTTTCCCCTTTTGGAAATTTTAAACAAAATTTTTTTAAAAAAATTAACCCAAAATATTTCCCCCTTCAAAAACCCCCTTTTGGGAAAAAAAACCAAAAATTTAAAAAGGGGTTTTAAAAAAATTTTTAAAAAAAAAAGGGGAAAAAATTTTTTTGGTTAAAAAGGAATTCAAATTTAATTTTAAAAAAAAAAAAGGCCTTTAAAAAATTTTCCCCCTTTTTTTTTTAGGGGGGGGTTTTTTTTAAAAATTTTTTTAAAAAAATTTTGAAAGGGGGAAAAAAAGGGGGAAATTTAAATTAAATTAATTTTTTAAAAAAAAAAATTTCAAATTTTTTAAACCAATAAATTTTAAAAAAAGGGGAAAAACGGGAAAAAACCCCCAAAAATTAAATTTATTTTTTTTTGGGTTGGAAATTATTCCAAAAATTTTTTAAAAAAAAAACCCTTTTTTGTTAAAAGGGGTTAAAATTTGGGTTATTCCCCCCTTAAAAAAATCCCTTTTTTGGGTTTTTTATTTTTTAAAAAAAAAAATTTAAAAAATTTTTTGGGGTTTGGGGGAAAAAAGGTTGGAGGGGGTTTTTCCAAAAATTTTTTTTAAAAAAAGGGCCTTTTTTTTGGGCCGGGGGGGGAAAATTTTTAAAAGGGGGGGGGTTTTCTTTTAAAAAATTTTTAAACCCTTTTTTAATTAAACCTTTTAAAATTTTTTTTTAAGGGTTTTTTAAAAAGGAAAAATTTTTTGAAAAAAAATTTTCCCCCCTCCCTTTTTAAATTTTTTCCCCTTTTTTTTCCCCCCCCTTTTTAAAAAAAAAAATTTTTTTTTTTTTTAAAAACCTTAAAAAAAAGGGGTTTTTTGGGGGTTTTTTTGGCCTTTTTTAAATTGGGGTTGGTTTTTTGGGAAATTTTTTTTAAAAAAAAAATTTTTTTAAAAAAATTTTTTTTTTTTAACGGGTTTTTTTTTTCCCCCAAAAAGGGGGTTTTAAAAAATTTTTTAAATTGGGAAAAATTTTTTTTTTTAAAAAAACCCTTTTCCTTTTTTTAAAAATTTTTTTTTTTAAATTTTTTTTAAAAGGGGTTTTTTTTTTTTTGGGTTTTGGGGTTTTGGTTTTGGGGGGAAGCCTTTTCAAAATTTCTTTTTTTTAAAAATTTTTTTCCCCCCTTTTTAAAATTTTTTTTCCTTTTAAAAAAAAAACCCCTTTTTAAAAACCTTTTCCCAAAATTTTTTTAAAATTGTTTCCCTTTTCCAAATTTTGGTGACATGACTAAAAATCATGAAAATTTGAACTTTACGGAAACGACTTGACTATAACGGACCTTTCGTTACTCTTTTAACCATTGACAAAAAATCTATAACATTTCAGACCTTTAAACCATTTTAGATGAAACTAGACTTAATTACCTTGAAATGGCGGGTGGCGCGACCCGTGATGAATTACGGTTTAAAAGATATGATTTTTCTAAAATCGACAAAATCTGAAAAATACTCTATTAATACTTTGACGGAAGCATATGGCCATATGCTCACCATATCCTTATTAAACTTTCTGAGATAGCCATATGGCCATATGCTGACCATATGCCCCTTATTAAACTTTCTAAAGAAGTCATATAGCCATATGCTGAAAATACCATATGGTCATATAGGACCTGCCGAAAATTTTATAAAACAATACTTCACACCTTTTCCGGAAACCATACTTCCATGACTCAAAACTTAACAAAACTTTCCAGAAATATTTAATAGAACATAATACATCATGTTCATAACCATTCGACCCGTTTGACCCCAAAATGGGTATAAATATGCTATAATCAAAACACCCCTTTAAACCAATTACATACATTTTAACCAATTCTATAACAACCCATTTACCACCAAAATACTTTAATGACCATGACATAAAGTATGACAATCGACCACATGATTACAAATCATTTTAATACCATCGGGGGTTCAACTTTGACTTGGAGCTCGGCATCTACCTAGCTCTTATTTCATACATACAAATCTTCCATGATCCCAAACCAAGCAATATCATCTTCAAAATAATAAACATACAAGAAATATTGACAACTATAACATGTAAGCGATAACGCTTAGTAAGTAACCGGGTTAGAATATGAATAATACATCTATTAATCATACTTGCAACATGAACATACACCATAACTATTACCATCCAGCTTTAATCACATATTACTATAACATACTTAAACACAACATCAAACATTTAACAAATCCAAACATATACCTTGGTTAATCCACAACCAAGGACTAACACACATTCATCCAACTAATTAAGCATCTAATCATAACCACACTTTCTAAGCCAAGGCCTTCAATCCTTAACACCTTAATTCACAATCACAATATGATAATATCAATATTAGACATATCATAACCAAAGTTACTTACCTTAGCTCCAAGGCTAAGTTAATCACAATAACACCATCATCTTTACTATCATCATCATCATCAATTATCATCCAAAGTTTAACACCTTTAAACACATAATCAATATACACTTAATACATCATTCTAAAACTATAACCATGGATTAAAACAACCATTTAACTCACCTATAAACACCTCTAATCATCATATAATTATATGTTAATCATATGATAATCCAACTCATAAATTACTTGACTTTAACCCATAGTAAAATCATCTCTTGATCACTATAACTCTTAATTAGCTTAAAATCACTTTTACCCAATTCCCCCAATTAGGGTTCATAAACCCTAACCTTCCAATCATCAATTAAACACTAGTTAGAGGTTACTTACTTGCAAGGATCATTGCTAGGCACATACTCTTGGATTGGAACTCTTAAACCTCATCAATTTGATCATCAAGACCATCTTTTCTTTTCCCTCCTTCATCATATCACAACACACACACACTCCTCATATTTTATGGATATCCATAGAAAAATTAAGAATTATCCGGACACTTGTAGGTGTCAAGTTTGCCCATTTGACATCAATGTTCCTCAAGTCCCATTCCTCCTAATTTGGCCATTAAATACTTTTATAACAAATTACCACTTGACAACATAGGTCCCCTTACTTTCTATAACTATAACATAACATGTGTTAACTAGTAGTTTGTCTATCGGGTTGACTAGTCAATTTAACATTCGTTGACTAACCAATCACGTTAAACCTTGGTCAATTTCATCTAAGGTGGGGCCTATTTGTATCCGGGATACGGGTCTAATAGTTTGTTTGGCATGGATATTTTGTTCAAGTACTTGATGCGCCGGTGAGAACTATACAGTTTTTGTTCATTTGGTTTTGTTTAGTGGAAGTTGTTTCTTAATGAATATTTGATTTCCTTGTCTATACAAATATATGTGCTTCTGTTCGAGTTCAGGTACTCATTCAAGTCCAGTTTGAGATATTATGTTTCTGAGTCTGCAAAATGTGTCTGTAATATGGTAGCTTTCAATCTTTTAGTGTTTGCAAAATGTTTCTGCAAGTGAGTCTGCAAGTCCAGTTTAATGTATATCCTTGTTCAAGTTACAACTGCAAGTTTGTTTGTTTGGTCATCTATATACACCATGTGGTGATTTTAGTTTGTTTGTTTGGTGGGATCATGGTCCAGTATTTATATGGGTGCTTGGGACATCGGTTTTCGATTATGTGGGTGTTTGAGGCAGTGGGACAACACAATTTCTATCATGGGTTTTGGGTAAGTAGCTCAAAATTGGTTGCGAGTTGTACATTTGATTTAATCTCGTTATATTTCCATCAATGGGTTGTTTTGGTTTAAACAATTGCAAGTGGTTGGAATTTGCTTAATATATCCTTGATGGGTCTAGCAATATTAAACTACTATCATTCGATTAGACTTTGTATGTATTTGTCTTAATATATCCTTGATTGAACTTTGTATGTATTTGCCTTTTCAAGAAAAAAAAAGCGCCAAAAACCATTGTTTATGTAAAACAACTATCATTGTTAAATAAATTTGAAACTACTATGTTTTGTTAAATAAATTTTAGACTAAAATACACCGTTGGTCCCTAAACTTGTTCATGCGCATCGCGATGGGACAAAGTTGGAGATTATCATCGCTGGAGGTCCAAAACTTGTGTTTTATACTCGTGACTAGTCCCTTGACCAGGATTGACATAGTCAACATGAATTTTCTGGCTTTACTTCGTGGGTATAATAGACCATTCACAATTTTGACCCAACCTTCAACCCAGAGACTAAATGTGATTATGCCTACTAGCCTTTTCTTCCCTGATACGCTAGCATTTAATTTCGCGCGAACCAATACACCCGCCCAACAAACAACTTTACCAATCATAATAACACCATTATCCAGAAACACGCTTCTACTGAAAATCGAAATCCGAATCAAAATTCTCATTTCCAGAACTCAAAAGACCAACCCAACTTTCAACAATAACATGTCGATCGATCGTATTAGCAACATGCCAGATATAGTGATCAGTAACATTTTGAATCGGTTGCCTTTGTTAGAAGCTGTGAGAACCTCTAGTTTAGCGCTAAACTAGAGGTCTAAGTGGACTTTGTTCACCGATGTCATAGTTGATGAGGATTTCTTTTATTATTTAACATATGAGTTTGATGGGAGGCTTGTTACTAGACTCTTAAATCGGCTTATGGGTCCAATAAGAAAGTTTGTCTTCTCTGTAGAGCCAAGATCAATGCTTGGAAGAGACGACTTTCATTATAAAGAGATTCGTGATTGGCTCTTGTTTTTGGCTCAACATGGAGTTGAGGAGCTGATTATTACAAACTGGTATGGTGAACGAGTTACGTTCCCAACCCAACTTTACTCTCGTAGGGAGTTGAAACATCTGGTACTTCATGTTTGTGCTATGGCTACTTTGGAATATTTTCATGGCTTTCTAAATCTAATGAGCTTAGAATTGATTTATGTCACTTTTCTAACCGGTACAGTTTGGGACTTTATTGCTGGTTGTCCCTTACTTGAGTCTCTTAAAATGAATCGTCCTAGTACAAACGAGATGAGACTATGGGATATTGCAAAAGTTAGGAATTTGAAGAAGTTAGATTTGAGATTCGGTCTTTATAATGTTGTGACGACAAACACAACATCCGATATCTTTCACCTGACAAGACTTCAAAATCTTAAGGACCCTTACATTGGATTTTGGTGATTGCACGGTATGAACAATTTGAGTTTTACACTTATAATTTTACGATGTTAAAGAAATGTGTAACAGTAATGAAATTTAATCTTTAAAACTTGTTGTAGTTGATACATGAAGCTAATTCTAGGATGAATGTGCGCTTTGTATCCCTGATTAACCTTAAGCTGTCCAATGTTGATTTTGGGAATAGTGTTATGGTATCGTTCATCATTGAAATGATTCGTGGATCTCCAAATATGAAAATCTTTGGATACCGAGTAAGTGTAATCTTGTAATGCATATATATCAAATAAACATTCTTAAATTGCCTTGTTTGTGTATCTCAACACTATTTGATTTTAGGACTACAAACACGCTTAGTGTTCTACCTTTGGAAAAAAATTCCAATGTTGTGAGCGAAACACAATCACCATGGCCACTACTGATCGTGGTGTTACGAGATTTTCCTAGAACATAGCATGAATTAACTTTAATAAAGTTTATACTTGCGTGTTCCGGTCACTAAAGACAATCAATATCAAGCTCAGTGATAGGAGTCATGATGGGAATAAAAATATTAGGAAGAATTGGGAGTTGGCTAGGAAGCTATTGAAACTCCACCGAGCTTCCCCCACAGTCGTGGTAGATTTCTTTGAGTGGTTGTAGTTTATGTTTGGGTTGAATACCCTATGACAATTCATGTCGCAAAATAGTTTTTGTATTTTGGTACAGTATTTGTTTATATGGTTTGCTTAAAATTAGCTTGTTCATATGTTGTTGTTTATGCGTATTGTATGTGGTTGTAGTTTATGGTGAATGGCTGTTTTGTACGTAGTATTTGCATTTTGACTTTGTAAAGTCAAAATTGCAAAACCATTACTCAATATTTGACTTTGTAAAATCAAAATTGTAAAACCATTACTCAATATTTGACTTTGTAAAGTCAAAATTACAAAACCATTACTCAATATTTGTTTTGGAGTTTATTGATATGTTTTAGAAGTTTGACTTAACAAAGTCAAACTTCTAATGGTTTTGTGTTGTTTAATCTTCAACTAAGTTGTAGTATACGTAACTTGGCAACTTGAGGGACCAATTGTGTATTTTAAAATGATTATTGGGCGGGAGTTTTAAGTATGAAAACGGCAACCATAACAAATTCAGGGACCGAGTGTGAAAAAAAGTCACTATTAGACCCTTGACCGTCTCTTACCGGAGACGCTATTTACTTGTGCACACCAACCGATAAACCCATCCACCACTTTTTTAACACACAAACAATTTCCAATGGAAGATTTACCGATTTTGAATGAACTCATGGAGATTGCTGGTTCATCCAAGTTGAATGATCGTATGGCTGTGTGGTTTGAAGAAGAGGCTGCACAAGAAGGGCTTTTGAAAAAGCTAGTTCTACAGTGCATTGATCATCTGAAGAGGGGAATCATGAAGCGTAGGGAGCTTATCGAAGAGAACGAAGCTCTGGGACCTCGGGGAATAGCGCTTGACTGTTTAGATGCGCTGAGGAAAATCCAGTCGAGGCACACACACCAACTTGTTCAATTCATACAGATTGTTGGTCAAACTGATGAAGCTCTTCGTTTCAACGAAGGTTTTGTTAAGAAAATGGCCGAGCATAATGCCTAAATTTTGGGTTTTTCATGGGGGTAGATAAATGCGGTCTTTTGGGTGCTAGTTTTGGAAATATAGGTTGGTAAAAAGGGTATGTAAATTGGATCTTTTTTTGGTTGTTGGTCTTGGTTTGATGTAGTTGTTTATGATCTTGTAACCGACTATATTAATGATAAAATATCATCTAAGTTTTATGCATTTAATCTGTTCTTGTATTGTGATATTGGGTGTATTTTAGTCTAATTAGTATCAGCAAAACCAAACATCCCCTTGTATCAGCAAAACCAAACAGCCCCTTTTATCAGCAAAAGTTGTATCAGCAAAACCAAACACCCCCTTGTATCAGCAAAAGCAAAGGCAATGGTTTAAAAATATGTGTTGAAAATGCAAATGCTTTAGCACTAAATCATAATGTATCACCAAACATCCCCTTGTATCAGCAAAACCAAACAGCCCCTTTTATCAGCAAAAGTTGTATCAGCAAAACCAAACACCCCCTTGTATCAGCAAAACCAAAGGCAATGGTTTAAAAATATGTGTTGAAAATGCAAATGCTTTAGCACTAAATAATAATGTATTGACAATGGTGTATTGTTTATGAAGAAATTGGTTTGGTGTTAGTGTTGACAGTGGGACTGAACATGCCCAATGTCTCAAATTGTAACATCTTGAATTTTGGCTTACCCAAGTCAAACAAATTTATGAAAGGCAACAAATTGTAACTTACTATTGTGGTATGACTTGGGTAAGTCAAACATATTAAGAAATGCAAAACGATTTCAAGCAGATACAATGCACAACCAAACACAATTACTTACAAAAGAACCCAATTTTTTATTCATCGATTTCATGTTCTCAACAAATACAAAGTTTCCTATCATCTAAACATACACTTAGCTAGACCCACAACTCTCCCTATCATCCTTTTCCTTAATTTCCTTCCTTTCCTTAAGATATTTAAACCAAATTTCCAGATTTTTAATCATTTCTCCCAAATCGTTAAACTTTGATAACACGATGTCAGCCTCTTCCTTCTCCTTCTTAACACCCAAATCCTTTTCATTTGGGCAGTCTTCTTTCCTCAACGAACTCAACAAAGCCTTCCCCTTATCGTTTAGTGCCATTATAGTTTTTTTTGCTTTGGGTAGAATGTGTGTTGCTTGTATTTTAGGGTTCAATGTTGTGTGTTGCCGGTACTAATATGGTTGATGGTTGGGTTAGATTTTAACTATGTTGGGTCAAAATTGTGAATGGTCTATTATACCCTCAAGTAAAGCGGAAAATTCATGTTGACTATGTCAATCTGGTTAAAGGACTAGTCACGAGTATAAAACACAAGTTTTGGACCTCCAATGATGATAATGCCCAACTTTGTCCCATCGCGATGAGCATGAACAAGTTTAGGGACCAACGGTGTATTTTAGTCTAAATTTTAAAAGTACTATGGTCAAACAAAAAACTCCAATGTTGACCGGCTTTACCACTACACATATAATAATAGACATGAAAACCGAAAAGTGTAATCTGAAATTACTTTATTACCCCTTTGTGCTAACCTCGTTTATCTATACTACATATAGTAGAGGATGACCCTTCTCCAAATTTTAAGACTTACAAGAAAAGAATCATAGTGTACAACACTTTAATGCACATAATTTTCGAGACGTACAAGACAAGAAGCATAACGTACACTACTTTAATGCACATATTAAAAAAAAAAAATACCACATTAATGCTATTTAATTTAGTTAATTAATCTTTGGTCAATAAATACAATTAATACATTATTAAAACACCCTTACATAAGAAATACAAATTATCAAGCATATTGTACAACCAAATTAAACACAATTCCTGCATTAAATTTATACTACATATAATAAAGGAATATCTCTCTCTCTAAATTTTATGTAACATATTGGATTTCACAAACACATCATAACATTATAAATGGGGCGTATGGTTTAAGAGTTTAGAGAGAGAAAGTGGGATGGGAGCCTTTCTAGAGAGAGAAAGTGAAAGAAAACATAGAAGGTTAGATTAAGAATGAAAGGTCCAACCCTCTACCTTGGGAGGTAGAGGGTATTTATAGTTACATACTACACGTCCTCCTACGGACTGTAGATCAGGCATACAGTGGGTAAAGACCCGTCCGTCCTCCACGGTGTTGCTCTAAACTAAATAACTAACTAACTAACTAGTAAATAACGTAATGTCTACGAGCTAACATATGCTAGACTAGAGTTGGGGTGACCGACTCTTCACTATGGATTTTCCAATTCCTAACAATCTCCCCCTAAGGGAGGTCACCCCATGATTTACATTTTGAATCCTAGCATTCTATCTTTGTCTTTATGCTCGAGCTCGTAGACTTCAATTCTTCAATGTCCATGCATCTTTGTGCTTTAGCGATGATTCTTCAAAGTCCAAGTGCTTTGTACTTTTAGTGGAGGTCTTTGTCTTGATCCACGTTTGGTGATTCATTAAGCCATGTTAGAGATCATCACCACAACAAATCTCGGCTCATCCATTATAGCATCGCCATTATGTGAAGTTGTGACTTTCGGACCGACATGCTCACATTTTGGATCATGATATCTTCTCATCGAGTTGCGGAAGCTTTTGTTGATTCATAATATTTCCAAAGAAGGTAGCAAGCATGGATTGAAAATATCGAGTCGGTTGATGAAGATATGCACTTATCATGATTTCTTTGGATTGTGTAAGCGATGTGTGAGCATGCGGCTATGGATTGACTCCTCAATTCTAATCACCGCAACCGTCCAAATGTACCGCAAACAACGATTAGCAATAAAACACAAGAAAGTGTCTTTGATCACTTTCGTTGAATTGAGATACACGCCCACGGTTCCCGTTGATCAAGACAAGCACGCTTGTGATCGGTATAATTCAAGAATCTCCTTGACAAGGTTTCGCATTGTTCTAGTTGTTCTCAAACCGGAACGTCTCAAAGAAGACAACACGGAGTGAGTGAACCAACAAATTGAGATTTCTTGATTGATTAAAATGATTTGAAAACAATCGCGTATTTCTTGAAGAAAGAGTTTTGCAATACGACGAAGGTTTTATAAGAAAAACAAATTTCAATCATAAATACCCTTTTAATTTTGAAAACTTAATACACAGTCGATGTGCAATAGAAAAGAGTTTGAGCACACCAACCGGTTTTTCAAAGGTATATGTCAATCCATTTCCTGGACCAAGGTTGATTCAAGAATGAATCGCCCCATCGTTTCTATCCAGTTGTCACAAGCTTGATCTTTAGAAAAGATCTCACATGTCACCCACCAAGAGCTTGTTTGATGTTGGCTCTAGAAGGATTTCCATCTTCATCGTGAATACTTTTACATATCACTCGGATGTTCGGCAATACCACAAGGATAATGCGTGGGACTCTCAATATATACTTACTTTCCACATTGTGTGAAACGACAAGTCTTCATTAATTTTGTGTCCTAATGAGATATTGTGGATGATCTCTTGGCTCTAGACTCAATAGTGCATATTTGGTTCCTATGTCGGAGACTAGGGAGAGGGTCTCCTTCTTCAATATCAACAATCTCTAAGAGAAAGTCGATAGATTATGTCGGTTCCCCGTGAGAATGAAACAAGCCCTTTTAAGAGGAACTTGAGTAGCTTGGGAAGTTAGTGTAGTGCGTCACTGGGTCCATGACGTCTTGTCTTCAATACCGGCGTTACCTTAGTAACCACTAGTAGCATATGTATTGAACCCGGTTTCTGCCCTAAGGTTGAATTATTGGAGGGCTATTTATTTTCACCCTTTTTCACATTCAATTCTTTTTCATTCTTCAACCCCTTCAGTGCTTATCGAGACTTCATTACTAGAACCTTGTTGGGTTTATTCCAGTTCTAGCTCTATCTCAGTCGACACTCTTCCCAAGTTCTCATTTTTCTCCTTTTTTCAATATACCTAAGGACTCTACACTATCTAGTGGATTGTCCCTGGGTAGATCCCTCCGGTTCTGGCGGATCGTGGGAACTAATACCTAACCTAACCATCCTTATAACTCCATGCATAAAGTAAAATGGTCGGTCTTTTGGTACAGTTCATTCCTTCTCGAAACCAATTGAAAAAATATTTGGAAAATCAATCAAGGTACTTGTGATATAAAATCAAAGCATTTTGTACCTTAATTGTTTTGATCATTTAGAAATGCTCCCCCTCAACATGTGCATATGATTTGAAATTGTTTAGCACATGGAGGCAAGAGTTCTTTGAAATAATTTATTTGAAATAATTTCTTGATCACAATTTCCTTAGAAAAATCCTTTCGATTTTCTTTGGTAACTTCTCCCCCTCAATATGTGCGTAGGATATTTGAAATCATTTTATCACATAGAGGAAAGAGTTCATTTGAAGTACATCCACGATCACAAAATCCATTAAGAAACCATTTAAAACTCAATCAAGGTACTTTATGTTAAAACATAAAAGCATTTGCACCTCGATAGTTTATTTTCTTTTGAAATGCCCCCCTCAATATGTGCATCGAGATTCGAAGCGTTTAGCACATATGAGAGAGCGACTGCACAATTGAATCAAAGCGATCACCTTTATCAAATTTCATTATTAAATCACAAATTCTCCCCAATCAAAAATATCAAACCCTTTGAGATTTTGGATCTCGTGTGATTTAATTAGGTTTAGAAAACATGAGAGAAAATGTGACCTTGTTTAAATACTCATATTGTTTTTGGATAAATCCTCCTCCTCAATCATGTTCATCATATATTGAAATCGTTTGGCACATGGAGGCAGGAGTGCCTTTGAAGGACTAAAACCAATTCCATTAAAATAGATTTGAGATTTAAATCACGATCACTCCCGCGATCAAAAATTTTAAACCATTTGAGATTTGTGATCCCAAAAGATTTAAATCATTTAGAAAATTTTGAGGAAAGACGTGGCAAGATTTGATTTTGAAAAATGATAGATAAGGACCATTTTAAGACATTAAAGATTGTTAGTGTCGGTATGATTGTTTTAAGAGATCTTTAAGTAAAATAAAACAATTTCACAATCAAACAAGAATGTAAAAATTTCATTTTGAAAGACCTTGATTTTTAAAGAAAATCATAGCATGACATAACATTAAATCTTTAGATCACCACATTATAACGTATAAACGGACTTTTTGATGAAATATCGTTTGAAAATATTTAATTTGAAATCATCAAGATTTGACAAAATAAAGTCCGTTGATTTCAAAACTTTGAACCGATTTATTTTCAAAACAATATTTTCCATTTTCAAAACAATATTTTTCAAAGTTTTATAAAAATGGTATCATCACTATTATCCCTGCACAAGGATACGTTAGGTGGTTGAGTCGCTTTTGTTGTTGTTGCTGTAAGGCAGGAAGAAAACCGTCTGCTGATGCAGTGAGACTTCTGACGTTGCATTTGTTATGCCAACTCTCCATAGAGGTCCAATTAAGCTCCGTTTCTTCATTTGATGATGCAGAAAACCATCTGCAAATGCAGTGAGACCTCTTACGTTGCACTTTATCATGCCAACTTTCCATAGAAGTCAAATTAAGCTTCGTTTCTTCATTTGTCAACCCAAGATATAGTTACCCTTTCCTTTCGGCATCCAATCAGCATATTTTGTGGGATCCGGATCGGGAACATTCTTATGAACCATGATATCTGCATGCGTTAGTAAACATACAAACATATATATGGTGGTCGACAACACCCAAACAGCAATCGACTAATAAAAGTCAATCCAACATATCAATCAGTTCATATAAGGCATGGGAATAATGTGTTTCATCAAACTATAATCATCTAATCCTAACAATCATATCCTAAATTCCTAGTCCTTCGACATAGGCAAATATCATTTTTAATTAAGCACGTAGGATAATTAAGAAAGCCCGTTAGATGATATAGATTTGAAAACATTATCCCCTCAATCAATGACTTATTTTTGAAAAGTTTAAAAGTTCAAGTCATTGATTGAGTTTAAAATTTATTTCAAAACTCGAATAAGATTGATTTTCAAGCAACTCATTTACCACCATTTACGAAAAACAACAAATATTTTTTCAAGAATTTTAGACGAAAAAACATTTGTGTAGAAACAAGCATCTTTTGACGACATGCTTTCCTTGTTTTGTTTTAGGATAAGTGCGAATTTTGAAAATGGTTTAGCGCAAAGACTTTCCTTTCTTGAAGAACGGGTTGCTATCTCAAATAATAGCAAGCCATTGTTTTGAAGAGCGGGTTACTGATCGACGAATCGCAAGCCATAGTTTTAGACATGTTTTGAAAAAGAATATTTACACCTCCTCGCTCAAACTTCATCTATGGTCCCGTGCCATTATTGAATGACATTTCTAAGACCGCAGATATTATCGATACAGAAGACATGTCTTTGAAAAACATATTTTGGTATTTTTAATTTTCGATTTTTATGGGCTTTTGTTGATTTTATATTTTTCTATTTTGTTTTAGTTGGTTTTATATTTTGTATTTTGCTTTTGAAAATATTTACAACGATAGAGAAATAGTTTAAGAAGATGATGATACTGAGTACCGAGATAAGGAAATCGTTCAAAGACTTAGTAGAAGATAGAAGTCATCATCTCTTAAACTTTCACCACCAAAGCATTCGAGGCTCTTAAATCGTTTCAAGAACTTGAGCCTTCAAAAAGTGAATCTTTGGTAGCTTCCCCCCAAACCGACAATCCTCGAAAAAAGACATTTTCCCTCAAGCAGAAGAAGTGAAGCAAACAGTCTCATTGAATGAAGCTCAACACCCCGAAGAAGACGAGAACACCGAAGAAACAAGATAACAAGGATCATCTTTGCATTTATCAAACCTAGAATAAATGATTAAGCCCGATCACATGATCCTGTTGTACGTCCCTGATGTACACATTACTCTTCGAGTTTGAGCAGTTGTCAATTCTGGGGAACAATATATCAACATCTTCATTTTACCAAGTGCATTCCAGTTATCTTCCATATAACCAATCAGCCCATAATGTACACAAGTACCCAACCAGAGTAGAAACAACGACATCACAGTAACTGGTTTGAATCACTGATCTTCTCTGCGGATGTCAACTCCGGAATAATTGATTAAGCTTGATCATGTGAACATGTTGTGTGACCCTGATGTACACATATCTCTGCCCTGATGGTTGCGATCACATCGGAATCATCTTTACATTGTGTACATGAAGCAATAGCCGGAAGCACTACCATAAATCATATAGGAGATGTCGATAAGCAATATCATCTCACGCTCCAAATATTCTTCTCATAATTCATCCAACTGAACGTTGAAGTAATACAAAATACACTCATATACTTGAAATAGAGAAGAACATAATTAGCTCAAATGAATCTTGTGAGAATCAAGTGCTACAGAAACTCTCTCTAACTATCCTTATCAACCCATATGAAGACAATTTCAAGTGACCACTGAAGAAGAAAACCCGATATACCAAACTTGAAACTGAAGTCGAATTCCCCACATTTGTATCTTAAGCTTGCACTTAATGATGGAAGAACATTGTCGAGAATTTATGCTCCAAGCAAATCTCTAAGTACTCAATACTCAACCAAAGTATGAGACATTAACACCTCTTGCGATTATCCACAACGACATTTGCGTGTGTCACTGAGTAAAACTACATAACTCCTTAAAGTGATAGTTAACTGGTCTTCAACCATCCACCCCGATCTTTGGTAACTAGATAAAACAAGTCTTCAACTCAAATTCTTAAGCCCGAGCAAGTTATCAAATAAGAACACACCTTTGTGAAAGTCAACTTCAATCTCAAATAAGTCATAAATGATTAACTCCGAAGTAATCAACTTGTGTCAAATGCCCAACACGTGAATAAACATACAATCGGATGTACATTGATCTAATGAATGAACCGGAACAAATGATTCCTCAACATCAATGCCTTCTTCCTAAAAGTATTCATGTAGAGACTGATCTGGAAGACTCACCAATAGTATATTTGAGCGGATGAGGTAGTCATTTTCCTTAATGTTCATGTGGTTGATTTATAAAGTGCACAATAATCCGTGAAAATTTGGCAAAGGGATACCAAAGAGCGGGTCATTATTCATGAATAGTAATCCGTGAAGATTTGGCAAAGAAGTACCAAAGAGCGGATCATTATTCATGAGTGCAACAATAATGAGAGTCATTAACAATGCCTTGAGGAATAACTGGAGATTAGGCTTCTTGAATAGTCTGAGTTGTACTTCTTAGATGATCAACATTCACTAGCGGTTGGAAATACTCGTCAAACATATCTTGAAACAATGAATTCCAAACAATAACTCTCATTTATCCTTAGTAAGTGAGACATTAGGCGTTGGAGGAGAGTCGTATGACCATTATTCAAACATCCATCAACATGTAGTATATTCACTCTTCTCCCCCTCAAAAATTGCATCTGAAGTTGCCATTTTTGATTTAACCAAGTAAATAAGAATATGATCAATGGTAAGTAGATTCCTCTTAATGACTGAATGAGCATGGGAGAAACATGAAGCTTGTTGATGAAGAATGTCGATGAGAATGGTCATACACATGAAGATTTATCTTTTTCTGAAGATAAAGCGCACTGAAGCGTACACCTTTCTTTTCTTTGAGGAACGGGGCCTGAAGTGTTATCTGCAGAAGCCATAATGATGAAGAACGAGGCCTTAACTGATGTGAACAGATGTCATAGCCGAATGAAAATCAAGATTGAGTTACTTGAACCCGTGAGTTATGAGATATCAATCCATTTGTAATCCATACTTTAAGCCAGTCCATGTAGTGAAGGATCGAAGTATCTGCAACTAAGTAAGGACTACCTGCACTAATATTACAAACTTGATTGCATATATCTTGGTTAGTGACATTAGTATCCAAACCCTTTGGGGTTTCACAACAACCTTGATTTTGTCATCGGTAAAGAGCTTTCGGTAGGCATCCACCTAAGTCCAACATCCTTAAACATTTTACCAGACGAAATCCACTTATGGCAAGGTCTAGTATTGGTGACATTCTTATGCACAGTTGAAGACTTATTGGTATTCCTAGACTCCAAAGATTTAGTAGTTGGGATCCATCTAGGTGGAGTTTTAAGTTTGTTTTGGATCATAACATGTTGAACCTTAGCCATGTTAGTAGCCTTAGTGGATTGTACCTTAGCATGTGAATAAGGAAAATGTTTCTTATTCGGAAAAGACTCAGAATTTCTAGTTTCATTTTCTACATGCTTAGCATTCTTCTTCATATAACTACTCTTATATGCAAGCCAACCCCTAGTCTTTTGAGTGTTCCTAGGTAATGGTTTACAACTACTAGTAGTGCCTTGAAATCTCGTGGAATGCATCACCCTAGGTCTTGAACCTAAAATTCCGTCTTTTCGAATCTGTGCCTTTTTCCTAGCTTGTTCTAGATAATAGTTCTTCCACAAGTCATTTATGTCATATGAATTATGGGTTTTAATGCTTGGTTTTGACCTTTGTTTTGAACTAATCCTAGAGGTCTTTGGGAGTAGAAGTGGCTACTTGTTGAGGGTTAACAGAGCTAGAAGCCTTATTCTTAGGTAACTCGGTGAAGTGGTGGTTTTGAGAAAACTTGTTTCACATCAACTTGGGAGGCAAACCGTGTTTTTGAAAATTTTGTTCTTTCGATTTAAATGCGAGAGGTCGCCTAACAAATGAACCGGTCTCTAATGGAATGAGAAACCGGCTTCCCAAGGTTTATGGTTTTGTAAACTTAGTGTTCACACTTTTCCCTACAGTTTTCCTAAGCTCGTTTTTTAAGGCAACAATAGCGAAACTCTTTTTCTGAAGTTGATCTTTGAGTTCATCAATTTTTGCTATCAAAGAATTTGTTTGTTCCATTGAAGTAGTTCTAGCATCTTTGACAGAGTCACTTAGTTCTATGTGATGCTTTCTCAAAGACTCATTTTCCTTTAGTAATTTGGCCACATAAACTACTAATTCATCATTTCTCATTTGAATTTTATCAATAGTATTAACATCAGAATTACTTGTAACCAAACTACTTTTCACATGCATATTAGAAATATGTTTCTTCAAATTGTCGATAGTTGACTCTTTGTCTTGAAGCTGAGCTTTCAAAGTGTTAATTTCAAAAAGTTCACGGAATTCAGGAAGTTTCGGATTTTTACATGGTTTGTTAAGTTGAAAACTTTCTTCTTTACTCTGTATCACAATTTCAAGTGAAATGCAATGTTTTTCAAGTTTTGAGAATTTGTTTGAAAGTTCATCAAAAGCCTTTTTATCAACCATATCATTTGTTTTGAAATTATTAGACTCAGCCTCAACCAAGGAACATTTATCGAATCATGTTCGGCATTAAGATCGGTATGTTTAGGTACCTTAGCGGATGTACTATGTTGAGCAGTTAAGGTACCTCATCACATGACACTGCTCATTTATCCGTCTCGATATCTGCATCCACATCATGTGTAACATGAGTTCTTGAACAATTTGTTGCATCATTCTTTGTTGTCTCATATTTCGCATTCAAGAACATCCGATCTTTCAATGAAACATTACCCGACTCATCACAACAATCATCAACCGCACTGCACTCTCATCTATTTTTTCTTCTTTCTGAGTAACTTCCTCAATATACTTATCCACATTATCCATGAGATGGATAAGTGTCTCTATGAACACGCTAATTTCCATTCCAGTGTGTTTCTTGAAAGACATTTCAGACATGTCTTGATCATAATCTGATGTAAATTCCCCACTGATGAATGACTGAAATTGTTTGTGGATCACCTGAAGTGCAGCTCTAGAACTATCTTCTTGAACCTTTTCTTTGGCAAGTTGTTGTTCCAATTGTTCTAAGTTCAATAGTAATGTTCCCGTTAATGTGGATAAATCTTGACGGAAAAGAGCATTGCACGTTCGTTCCATAATTGTGGACAAAAGCTGTACGAGGTGAGAGTGAAGTAATTGATAAGGTTCAATGTTACTTTCCATTAGCATGGCATTTTGTAGCCTAAACTGGTGCAATTCTCTCTCTTTAGATTCTGAACACGGAGATCTCACATCCTCATTGATTAATTCAATCATCTTTAATCGCTCGATGTAGCATACATTATCATTGTTGTCCACAAGATCATACAGTTTAAGTACTTCGAAATCACTAGGTCAAGAGTGTAAGACATGATGTTGTAATATACACGAGATTTTACAAGTCTATGAGTTAAACCGAGAAATAGATTCTTTCAAGGATTTTACAAAATCAAGAAGAAAGCGTGATACAATGACCAATAGAGCGTGTTAAGATAACATATGGACCCACACAATGATAGAGGATTATGTGTTAGGAGTGATGATTGTTTGAAGGATTAGTCAAGTGTTATTTGGTTGTGAATTGGTTTTGTTAATGCACGTTTTACGGTGAAATTTAGGTCTAAAATCTTGTAACACCCCAAATTTGGTTTAGCGGAAGCATACGTGTTATTTGGGAGCGTTACGGGGTTGGTGAATCACAACACAAGTAATAAAGAACGGAATACATACTCCGCTTAATTTCATAAAATATTTTAAAACATTATCTTACAACATTGTTTAGATAAATGGGCACATCCCATAATTTTTAGTGGTCCCAAAGTAAAAACATCGTTTTTGTGTAAAAACACTTATTTAGAAATTACTACGACCATTTATCCGCCTCTTGCTTTGCATCCATGATCACAACTAAGCACCTGAGAAAATATGCTAAAAAGGTCAGCTAAAAGCTGGTGAGTTCATAGGTTTAAGTTAAAATAGTAAGTTTGGACCATAAGCAAAGTCATATAATCATTACAACGAATATAATGATATATGGATGAATGTCTATTACGTTAGCTCTAAGTTCATGCAACCGATACTACGACAGTTCTGTATGCTAAAAGATGTCATACAATATAGGGGCCCATAGCAAGTGTTTTGTCCCTCAACACTTGATTCCGACATGGTATACGTTACGCCTTGGCCTAAGCATGGCCAACCGAACGGAGGAGTCACCCTCAATAGATCTATTTATAACATTCGCGTTTCCCAATGGGGAATTGACGGTTCATGAAAAGGGCATTCTCTAGGGACATAAGGGCTTAGGCTAAACCACGTAATAGTAATCATGTAATAGTTTAGGTCCATAAAAGGTTTTGCATATTTCTCACCCCAAAATGTATAAAAGCAGTTTATCAAGTAAAGAGGGCTATGAAAACTCACCTTAGCAAAGTGCAATCCAAAAGTGGGATCTAGTGAATGTTGTGAAGCGGCACCGACACGCGACCTAGATAAGGAGGGCAATGTTTTAGTTCATTGTTTTAAGTATTGCTTACTCAAAATAGTTTAATTGTATTAAAACTAAACTTTAGTTTGTAAAAGTTATAAGAATGATTTTACTAGTAAGTATATGAAATATATATACTTTTCATGTAGACACTATAATATGATTTTTAATATCCAAAGTTTGATATGAAAATAATTATAATATTCCACTAGTAAGTATATAAATGTGTATATACTTATTTAAGTTGACACAAAATTGGTATTGTCAAGATTACGTATAATCGATTTATTCTCTAATTGTATTTAGAAAATATATGAGTTAAAGTTGAAGACTTTCAAATTTTAATAAGTGATAAAGTGACATAGTGGCCTTTAGTTGTTTATCAAAACTTGTTCTTAATATATAGTCCTTTACGTGAGATTTTCTTGACATATATTTGTTTACTTATCGTCGTTAAACATTGTTGTAGACATTATTAAGTGTAGCATGTCCTTAAGCACTAGTTTCTTATATAAAAATCTTTACACTTGTTTAGTTGCTTTAAGACTTTTATAGACTTGGCATTATGACGATATGCAACGAGATGAAGGAAAAGAATAGACGAGAATGGGTTAAGCTTATGTTTAGACTTCTGGGTTTACATTTTGAGTCTTGATTTGTTGATTCATTTGGCTGCCGTTTGAGTATGGACCCGACACGGTTGGGCCGCGTCTGGCCGAACTGGGTACGAGACTGGGCTTAAACCCAAAACCAAAATAACTATATTTTTAATATGAGTGTGGGCTGAGGCCCATAGTTGGTCTAGTAAGCATTTGGAGGTTTAAATTTGGGTTGCAGCCCAAAGCCAAACAAAGAGTAGATGTGCAGATTTTTGTTTTAGCACATTACATAACAAGATTTCATCAAGTGGAGTTTAACATAACTAGTCTTAACTCGAGACACAACTCAAGTTGGGTATGCCTATTCCGTGTGATCCATACCTCTCGATTAGTGCTCAAGGTCAACAAGTTATTGGAAGTTTGGGCAAGAGTGTGGTGAAATCTTGTGCTAGTCGAGTACTACTCAACTCGATCTCATCCGACGATCTATTTTACTACTACGGAACTTTGACAAAATGGTTACTCATAATGTGTTTTAGCAAGAGAGCACACTTGACTTGGGTTTCTTTTATTCGAAGGACATAACGATTTTAACACAAAACTCATGGACAAAGTCCAAGACACCGGTTACTCATTTTAACGAAAAATCAGTTTTCCCAAGCTATCACAAGGTCATAACTTGGTGTGAGTTTCTTTGGCCTAAGACTCTTGTCGACACAAAGAGTAATACTGAGGTTGACTCGAAAGGGTTACGAGTATTGAAATGGGTTCCTAGTCGGATTAGACAATGTCTCAACATATCATTACCAAGTTTAATCTCATGACTACATAAGTTAACAAAATCCAACATCATTACTCTAGACTTAATACTAATGTTTATAAAACTTGACTTATCTCATTTTCTTGTCTCATGTCTCGACGTAAAAACCAAACGGACGTAAATTGGTAAGTGACATCTTGAAACTAAGGCAACTTAGGTTGTTTATCAACATAAAGATTTCATTATCAAGAACACTAAATTCATAGTTATATTATCCAACTTTTATAAAACTTAACTTCCTTAGTTCTTGGTTATACAACTCGACAAAAGAAAGAAAATCAAACACACAAACCAAAAGAGTGATCACATTCGAGACTTGACATGGTAACCAAGAACAAGTAAAAATTCGACATGACCAAAATATATAACAATCTCATTGATGAAATTTTTCCAACATAATATCATAAAAAGAACATAAAACATTACATCAAGAAAGATTATAACCTCAATTCGAAAATGATGGGTGATGAACGAAAGGTTGTTTCTTGGATTCGGACCAAACAAGACTTGAATTAGCTCCAAAATACCTCCAATTGCAAAACCCCCAAATCAATTTTAGAAAACCCTAACTTTCACAAACCCTAGTTTTTGGTAAAATTGATAATGAAACTGAGTTTGGGGCGTTGCATCTCTACTAGAGATAAAGAAGTATTTTGGGAAGATGCTTGGCTACCTTTCTCTCCTTGGGTCTTGGTTTGAAGCCGAATTTGGCTAACTTCCAACCCTTAAAATGTTTTGGACTTTAGTTCAAGGTAGACACAAGTGAAGATATGATTCTCTTGAGTGATTTTTGCCTTGATTCTCCTTGGATTCATACGAGTAGTTGCAGGCGCATCTAGGAGAGATTTGAGAAGCAAACCTTTCATGGTTTTGGTGAGGAAAGATGAGGAATAATAAAAAGAGGTATGTTGGTTTACCATTTTGGGAGATTCGGCCTATAAGAGGCGTGGGTTTAGGGGTAGAGAGAGGTTGAAGATGGATTTGATATCTTCCTTTTCCTGGTTCATGTTTGTCGTGTGTGGGAAGAGAAAGACAAAAGAGATATCATCTCAATTTTATTAAGTATAAACGTGTGTGGGTAGAGGGACAAAGAGATGTTTATCTCACTTAAATAAAAAAGTTTTTATTTAAAATGGAAGTATAAATGTGTGTACATATGTATTTTATTTATAGTACAAATTGTGAAGATGTATGTATATACATTACACTTAGGTATTTATTGTATTTGAGTCTTATAAAAGTTCATATTTAAGTGTAAGTGTGTTATATACTTTGTGTCCATGATATTAATTTGTGATCAAAGTATCGTTGTTTGATAACTTTTATAACGTAGTATTTTATTGTTACATGTCCGAAATATTATTATCTTTGTAATATTCCATATCACGGACATTTGTCATTTGTTTTATCAAGTCCTTATCATAGTGTCGATCAGACGTGCGCAAATGTCGGTCACTGGGGAAAACGAGATAACTTCTCGTCTTACAATTTAAATCATAAGACAAAATGAAATATTCATAAAATGATATGAATGCAAAAGTGATGCAATGGTCTACAGTGTGCGAGTTATCTACTCAAATGATCAGGCTAAGCTTATGCATGCTTAATGACTTATGCTTAGTAATAATAAATTACTAATTATCAGTTAAATTTTAGTGAAAATTTACCGTGTGTCACATCCTCCCCGCCTTAGAAGAGAAAACCGTCCTCGGTTTTCGTTAGAGATTATTCTTGAAGTAGAGAAAGATGTGGGTATTTACGCTTGAATTGGTCTTCACGTTCCACGTGTATTCGGACCTCTTTGAGAGTTCCAACGGACTTTGACGATAGGAATGCGGCTTTGCTTAAGCCGTTTGATCTCTATCCATAATTTCAATGGGTTCCTCGACAAAATTCAATCTTTCGTCAACTTGGATTTCTTCCAAAGGAATAGCAAGAGTTTCGTCGAAAGACATTTCTTCAAGTTGCATACGTGAAACACGTTGTGCATGTAATCGAGTTCTTGTGGTAATTCAAGTCGGTATGCTACCGGTCCGATTCTTGCGAGAATTTTGAAAGGTCCAATGTAACGAGGATTTAACTTTCCACGTTTTCCGAACGGATTACGCCTTCCATGGCGCAACTTTGAGCATAACTTTATCTCCCACTTGAAACTCAAGTGGTTTCCTCCTTTATCCGCGTAGCTCTTTTGACGGTCACGAGTCGCTTGCGATCGGTTTTTGATTTGTACAATCTTCTCAATAGTTTCTTGAATTAACTCTGGACCAGTAAGTTGACTTTCTCCAACTTCGGCCCAACACACAGGTGATCTACACTTCCGACCATAGAGTGCTTCATATGGTGCGGCTTTGATGCTTGTGTGATAGCTGTTATTGTAAGAAAACTCGGCTAATGGCAAGTGCTTATCCCAGCCATTTCCAAAGTCTATCACACATGCTCTTAGCATATCCTCTAGTGTTTGAATGGTTCTCTCGCTTTGCCCATCGGTCTGAGGATGGTAAGCGGTGCTCATGTCGAGGTTAGATCCTAAAGCATCTTGAAGCGATTTCCAGAAATTTGAGGTGAAACGGCTATCTCTGTCTGAGATGATGGAGATTGGTATGCCATGACGTGCGATGATTTCCTTCAGGTATAGTTGTGCAAGTTTGTCCATTCCGTCACTTTCTTTCATCGGTAGAAAATGTCTCGACTTGGTGAGACGGTCAACTATTACCCAAATAGTGTCGTAGCCTTTAGAGGTTTTAGGTAGCTTAGTGATAAAGTCCATTGTTATCGTTCCCATTTCCATTCGTGAATTTTGGGTTGTACTAGTAGACCGAGGGTCTCGATGTTCGACTTTGACTTTTGAACAGGTTAAACACCGGTGACATATGTTGCAATGTCGGCTTTCATGTTTGGCCACCAAGACAATTTCTTCAGATCGAGATACATCTTGTCGGATCCTGGGTGGATGGAGTATTTAGACTTGTGGGATTCGTGCATAATAATGTCGCGAATTCCTCCATAGAGTGGTATCCAACTTCGCTCTTTGAAACACAAAATTCCATCCGACCTTTTATGAATCCATTTTCGCTTCGGCATTCCGTAAAGGTTCTCATTCGGACGATTTTCTTCCTTGAGTGCTTCCAATTGAGCCTCAAGAATCTTGGATGGAAGAGGTGAACTAATTGTCATACCCAAGGATCGACTCTAAGAGGTTTTGGTCGCTCTTTCTACTCGAGAGCATCAGCAACTACATTCGCTTTACCCGGATGGTAACGAATCTCGCAGTCGTAATCACTGAGTAACTCCAACCATCGGCGTTGTCTCATGTTTAGTTCTTTTGATCCAAAATGTGTTGTAGGCTTTTGTGATCGGTGTATACGACACACTTCGTGCCATATAAATAATGTCTCCAAATTCTGAGTGCGAACACAACTGATCCTAACTCCAAATCGTGCGTTGTGTAATTTTTCTCATGAGTCTTTAACTGGCGAGAGGCGTATGCTATCACCTTCTCTCTTTGCATTAACACCGCTCCTAGCCCCTTATGTGAAGCGTCGCAATAAACAACAAAGTCTTCACTACCTTCAGGTAAGGCCAGAATAGGTGCACTACACAACTTTTCTTTAAGGAGTTGAAAAGCTTCTTCTTCTTTTTCTCCCCAGTCAAACTTGGTGTTTTTCTGGGTTAGCTTGGTTAAAGATTTGGCAATCTTGGAGAAACCTTCAATGAATCTTCTATAGTATCCAGCGAGTCCTAAGAATTGGCGTATTTCAGTAGGAGTTGTGGGTGTCGCCCAATCCTTTATTGACTCGATCTTAGCGGGATCTACATGAATACCCTGGCTGTCGATTACATGACCTAGGAATTGCACAGTCGATATCCAAAATTCACACTTCGAGAACTTTGCATACAGTTCTTCCTTCTTCAACAATTCCAAGATCAATCTAAGATGCTCCTCGTGTTCTTTCACACTCTTGGAATAAATTAGGATATCGTCAATGAATACGATCACAAATTTATCCAAGTAGGGTTTACACACTCGGTTCATGAGGTCCATGAACACAGCTGGTGCGTTGGTTAACCCAAAAGGCATGACTTGGAACTCGTAATGTCCATAACGAGTTCTGAAGGCAGTTTTGGGAATGTCTTCTTCCCGAACTCTTAGTTGATGGTATCCGGACCTTAAGTCGATTTTTGAATAAACACTTGAACCTTGAAGTTGATCGAATAAGTCATCGATCCTCGGGAGTGGGTAACGGTTCTTAATGGTTAGTTTATTCAACTCGCGATAGTCGATGCACATCCTAAAAGTTTCGTCTTTCTTCTTGACGAATAGGATGGTGCTCCCATGGTGATGAGCTCGGTCTAATGAACCCTTTTTCCGCAAGTTCCGACAATTGGTTTGATAACTCCACGAGTTCCGTTGGAGCTAATCGATAAGGTGCTCTTGCCACCGGTGCGGCACCGTGCACTAAATCGATATGAAATTCAACCCGGGTTGGCGGAGTCTGGCAAGTCTTCGTGAAAGACTTGTGAAATTCTCTCACTATTGGTACGTCTTCCAGACGTTTTTCTTCTTTTTCTTTTTCGTCCTTTCCGGTGACTTGTGCTAGGAAGATGTGACATCCTTCCTCGATACACCTCAACACCTTGGTACAAGAAATGACATGCAGTCTTGAAGCATTTCTTCTATCACTCCGGTCTCCTTCTATTGTTAGAACTTCATTTCCATATGGTACTTGAACGAGCTTTTCGTCACAAATGATTGCAGCATGATATTTTGCTAACCAATCCATTCCGACGATGACATCGAAACTACCCAATGCTACTGGTATCAAGTCGATATTGAATGGGTGGTTTAATGATTCGTGGTGCAACCTCTTATGATGGTATCTACCCTTTCTACGTTACGTTAGCTAATTCCACGTTGTATGCATTTCCTAATGCAGTTGGGGCAATATCGAGTAGTGGACTAAATGCATTAGAAACAAAACTCCTATCGGCTCCGTATCAAACAATATGGATGCATAACGGTTATTTATAAGGAACGTACCTGTCACGACATTCGGGTCTTCCTGAGCTTCCACTTTGGTCACGGCATAGACTCTTCCACGAGCTCCTTCGCCATTTCCATGATTACTTGGCTGTCCAACGTTTCCCTGAATCCTGTCATTCCTATGGCTTCCTGGATTTCCTCGGTTTCCTCCATTGCCTTGGTTCCTGGTCTTTCGACATTCATTCTTATAATGCCCTTTCTCACCACAACCAAAGCAAGTTATAGCAGCTTTTGGGTCTTGAGTGAAATTGTTTGAACTGCCGCCAATGACTTGGACTGCAGTTCGGTTAAGTGTCCGATTTTTCGATAGATACTGACACTTGATCAGACATCGTCCCTTGTGATGCAGAGTGCATCGGTTACGATGGTGAAGTCCTGCGACACGGTTTCCTTTCCTCAATCCGTGCATATGCTCTACCAATATTTTGTCTTTTGTTTTGATTGTTGTTGTTGTTTCTACTGTTGTTGCCACGGTACCCATTGTTGTTGTAACTTCGGGAGTGGTCATCCCATTTCCTCTTATTGTCAACCACTTTATCCATGGAATCCTCAATCACTTGGTCCATGAGTTTATTGGCTACTTCGATGGTTTCGTGAAGATCAGCAGCCTTAGAAGTGGTGACATTGCCCTTGATAGGTTGGGGCAGTCCTCCGATGTATCTCTCTAACAATCGGGTCTCAGTGGGAACCATTTCAGGGCACAACAAGGCTAGTTCTTGAAATCACTGATTATAAGCAACCATATTGGTGCCTTGAACTTTGAGGTTCCAAAACTCATGCTCTAGTTTCTTGATCTCATTACGAGGGCAGTACTTTCGAAGTACCATCTCCTTGAAGCTCTCCCATGGCATGGCATAGGCAACATCGATACTAGCAGATTTCAGAAAATTGTTCCACCGGTCAAGGCAAGATCGTGAAAGTGAATGATGCGACTTAACCTTAGACTCTTCTTCACAATTGCAGATTCGAACACGTCTCGAGCTTCTCGATCCATCTAGTCGACCGACAGCCTCCTTCGGTTCCACTAAAGCCTCGGTCATGGTCTTACGAAAGTCCCGGTAAGTACAAGTGCGGTGTGGGTGGGTGGTCTCAAGTTCCAAAGATTAGTAGACGAGTGGTTTGTTGCGGCTAAAGCGGCGCTCACTCGATCATTGACTAGTTGATCTATCATAGCTTGATTCATGGTAGGTTGGATTGGAGTAGCCCTAACAGAGTAGTGGCTTGTGATCGATCGCGTGTGTGACTGTTTGGAATAGCAGCGTTTGCGGCTTGGTTGCAGTAACTCTCACTGGAATAGGAGCATTGGAAGCTCCACCAGATTGGTACGCGTTTTGATCTTCGTTTGGTGGCATTTCGCAGAAGAAAGGTGATAAGATATATAACCTTTAAACAAGGTAAGTGCCAAGTAATTGTGTGGTTGTCGCAGATAGATCATATGAGCAATCTATAAAAGGAAAGACAATTGGATAGGAAAATAAGTTTGACATAGATAGAATTTCGGTTACAAGGTTTCTAAAGTACATGATGAGATACTAGATGGAATACAACCAAATATGGAAAACGGAAATACAATGTAAATACAAGAGTAATAGCTAACACTAATCGTTATAAATCCGGTTTAGTGTGATACATCACGAAGTCATATCTAAAGATGTCCACGCTCGACGTAGTCGCTCAAGGCTAGCCACCAACTCTCATTGGGTAGCCTCCAAGCTCGCAATCGTCTCATCCGAGATGCTAACATGGACTCTAAATATGTGGTCCTCTCGCCATCCTTCTCGGCAAGATATCTCGCAACCCACCGGACGCGCTCTAGCTCCTCTAGTCGTCCGTGCATCCGGGCTTGACCTGCGCCCAAGGCTCGTGCTCTGTTGTCCAACTCTCTTGACGTCCTCGACCGAGCCTCAACCACGAAACCCGGTCGAATCCTCTCGTGTCTCTCGAGCTCCATGCTCTCAAACAACACGTCGGTGACTCGATCTAAGCCCTCAACACGCCGCCGCAAGCTTGCAAGCGTGTTGGATCGACTCTCTAGTCGATCAAGATGGACTCCTAGCGAGTCTCATGAGAGTCCAAGCGAATAAACATCCTCTCGGTGAGGTAGCTCACCATCCGGAGATCCCGATAGATCTCGCACTGACTGTGCCTCAACCAGTGCAGCTTCCTCAATGGTCTCAAGTTGTCTAGTGGCGCGAGCAAGGCGCCCATGTCCGCTGCAGATGGTATGAATGAAGGTGATGATGGATTGTAGCTCGGACTCGCGATATGTGGTACGTAACAAATCAAGCAATCAATATCCTCCAAGCAACCTCACTACTCTCCTCCCGATTGTGGAGGAAAGCAACCCTCATCCTAATCCAACTGGTGCATCAATGTCCATGTCCTCGCCAATCTCGAGCCATCCGGAGCTCTGCCCTAGCTCCGAATACTATGGACAATCTCCGGACCACTGTACTCATATTTGCCGTTGTGCTAACGATCCGGAACGCCTCAATCGGCATAGGCTCGGTAGTTCCTCCTCGGGATCCTCTTCCGGATCTTCTTCCGGTCTTCCTCCGAGTAGGAATCGGTAGATCTCCGAGTCTCGATGAGGTGGTGACTCGGTGGATGATGGTGTTAGTGACTCAAGTAGTAGAAGGACCCATGTAGCGGCAGCGGGTCATCGGGAAGCTAGTGCGGCACAAATGAATACCGCCTCGATATCCGGTACCCTCACGATCATGCGGGGTTTTCGCTGCGCGTCAACAAAGGCGATGGAGTGGTGGTAAGGGTCGGTATAGATGGAGTAGGTGCAATAATCGGCCGAATGCTAGTGTGGCTCGAATATACGGATCGGTGGCCAAGTGTGCAAGCTGACGGATGGTAGGTGAGTGAGTAAGTAGGATGTCCTCCTGAACATCGTGAGGGAAGGCTGGTGAAGGCATGGTCTGTGACAAGACGGTGCATATGTGTAAGTATGTGGAAAAATATGCTCATGATGAATATGAAATAGTGCATAAGTAAATAGGAAATAAAACATGTAATCCTATTTAAATAAACTCTAAGTAAAATGGCAAGTAAGGCAAGCGGCAATCGGCGGTCGTAGTATGATGTTTTTGTGAAAAGTAGTTATAGTTTAGGGTTTATATGTACCTAGTTCTCTATAACTTAGGCTCTGATGCCAATCTGTAACACCCCCAAATTTGGTTTAGCGGAAGCATACGTGTTATTTGGGAGCGTTACGGGGTTGGCGAATCGTAACACAAGTAATAAAGAACGGAATACATACTCCGTTTAATTTCATAAAATATTTTAAAATATTATCTTACAACATTGTTTAGATAAATGGGCACATCCCATAATTTTTAGTGGTCCCAAAGTAAAAACATCGTTTTTGTGTAAAACACTTCTTTAGAAATTACTACGACCATTTATCCGCCTCTTGCCTTGCATCCATGATCACAACTAAGCACCGAGAAAATATGCTAAAAGGTCACTAAAAGTCGGTGAGTTCATAGGTTTAAGTTAAAATAGTAAGTTTGGACCATAAGCAAAGTCATATAATCATTACAACGAATATAATGATATATGGATGAATGTCTATTACGTTAGCTCTAAGTTCATGCAACCGATACTACGACGGTTCTCGTATGCTAAAAGATGTCATACAATATAGGGGCCCATAGCAAGTGTTTTGTCCTCAACACTTGATTCCGACATGGTATACGTTTCGCCTTGGCCTAAGCATGGCCAACCGAATGGAGGAGTCACCTCAATAGATCTATTTATAACATTCGCGCTTCCCAATGGGAAATTGACGGTTCATGAAAAGGGCATTCTCTAGGGACATAAGGGCTTAGGCTAAACCACGTAATAGTAATCATGTAATAGTTTAGGTCCATAAAAAGGTTTTGCATATTTCTCACCCCAAAATGTATAAAACAGTTTATCAAGTAAAAGAGGGGCTATGAAAACTCACCTTAGCAAAAGTGCAATCCAAATGTGGGATCTAGTGAATGTTGTGAAGCGGCACCGACACACGACCTAGATAAGGAGGGCAATGTTTTAGTTCATTGTTTTAAGTATTGCTTACTCGAAATAGTTTAATTGTATTAAAACTAAACTTTAGTTTGTAAAAGTTATAAGAATGATTTTACTAGTAAGTATATGAAATATATATACTTTTCATGTAGACACTATAATATGATTTTTAATATCCAAAGTTTGATATGAAAAATAATTATAATATTCCACTAGTAAGTATATAAATGTGTATATACTTATTTAAGTTGACACAAAATTGGTATTGTCAAGATTACGATAATCGATTTATTCTCTAATTGTATTTAGAAAATATATGAGTTAAAGTTGAAGACTTTCAAATTTTAATAAGTGATAAAGTGACATAGTGGCCTTTAGTTGTTTATCAAAACTTGTTCTTAATATATAGTCCTTTACGTGAGATTTTCTTGACATATATTTGTTTACTTATCGTCGTTAAACATTGTTGTAGACATTATTAAGTGTAGCATGTCCTTAAGCACTAGTTTCTTATATAAAATCTTTACACTTGTTTAGTTGCTTTAAGACTTTTATAGACTTGACATTATGACGATATGCAACGAGATGAAGGAAAAGAATAGACGAGAACGGGTTAAGCTTATGTTTAGACTTCGGGTTTACATTTTGAGTCTTGATTTGTTGATTCATTTGGTCGCTGTTGAGTATGGACCCGACACGGTTGGGCGCGTCCCGCCGAACTGGGTACGAGACTGGGCTTAAACCCAAAACCAAAATAACTATATTTTTAATATGAGTGTGGGCTGAGGCCCATAGTTGGTCTAGTAAGCATTTGGAGGTTTAAATTTGGGCTGCGGCCCAAAGCCAAACAAAGAGTAGATGTGCAGATTTTTGTTTTAGCACATTACATAACAAGATTTCATCAAGTGGAGTTTAACATAACTAGTCTTAACTCGAGACACAACTCAAGCCGGGCATGCCTATTCCGTGTGATCCATACCTCTCGAGTAGTGCTCAAGGTCAACAAGTTATTGGAAGTTTGGGCAAGAGTGTGGTGAAATCTTGTGCTAGTCGAGTACTACTCAACTCGATCTCATCCGACGATCTATTTTACTACTACGGAACTTTGACAAAATGGTTACTCATAATGTGTTTTAGCAAGAGAGCACACTTGACTTGGGTTTCTTTTATTCGAAGGACATAACGATTTTAACACAAAACTCATGGTCAAGTCCAAGACACCGGTTACTCATTTTAACGAAAATCGGTTTTCCCAAGCTATCACAAGGTCATAACTTGGTGTGAGTTTCTTTGGCCTAAGACTCTTGTCGACACAAAGAGTAATACCGAGGTTGACTCGAAAGGGTTACAAGCATTGAAATGGGTTCCTAGTCGGATTAGACAATGTCTCAACATATCATTACCAAGTTTAATCTCATGACTACATAAGTTAACAAAATCCAACATCATTACTCTAGACTTAATACTAATGTTTATAAAACTTGACTTATCTCATTTTTCTTGTCTCATGTCTCTCGACAGAAAAACCAAACCGACAGAAATTGGTAAGTGACATCTTGAAACTAAGGCAACTTAGGTTGTTTATCAACATAAAGATTTCATTATCAAGAACACTAAATTCATAGTTATATTATCCAACTTTTATAAAACTTAACTTCCTTAGTTCTTGGTTATACAACTCGACAAAAAGAAAGAAAATCAAACACACAAACCAAAAGAGTGATCACATTCGAGACTTGACATGGTAACCAAGAACAAGTAAAAATTCGACATGACCAAAATATATAACAATCTCATTGATGAAAATTTTTCCAACATAATATCATAAAAAGAACATAAAACATTACATCAAGAAAGATTATAACCTCAATTCGAAAATGATGGGTGATGAACGAAAGGTTGTTTCTTGGATTCGGACCAAACAAGATTTGAATTAGCTCCAAAATACCTCCAATTGCAAAACCCCCAAATCAATTTTAGAAAACCCTAACTTTCACAAACCCTAGTTTTTGGTAAAATTGATAATGAAACTGAGTTTGGGGCGTTGCATCTCTACTAGAGATAAAGAAGTATTTTGGGAAGATGCTTGGCTACCTTTCTCTCCTTGGGTCTTGGTTTGAAGCCGAATTTGGCTAACTTCCAACCCTTAAAATGTTTTGGACTTTAGCTCAAGGTAGACACAAGTGAAGATATGATTCTCTTGAGTGATTTTTGCCTTGATTCTCCTTGGATTAAATGCAGTGGTTGCAAAGCATCTAGGAGAGATTTGAGAAGCAAACCTTTCATGGTTTTGGTGAGGAAAGATGAGGAATAATAAAAGAGGTATGTTGGTTTACCATTTTGGGAGATTCGGCCTATAAGAGGCGTGGGTTTAGGGGTAGAGAGGTTGAAGATGGATTTGATATCTTCCTTTTCCGGTTCATGTTTGTCGTGTGTGGGAAGAGAAAGACAAAGAGATATCATCTCAATTTTATTAAGTATAAACGTGTGTGGGTAGAGGGACAAAGAGATGTTTATCTCACTTAAATAAAAAAGTTTTTATTTAAAATGGAAGTATAAATGTGTGTGTACATATGTATTTTATTTATAGTACAAATTGTGAAGATGTATGTATATACATTACACTTAGGTATTTATTGTATTTGAGTCATATAAAAGTTCATATTTAAGTGTAAGTGTGTTATATACTTTGTGTCCCGCGATATTAATTTGTGATCAAAGTATCGTTGTTTGATAACTTTTTATAACGTAGTATTTTATTGTTACGTGTCTGAAATATTATTATCTTTGTAATATTCCATATCACGGACATTTGTCATTTGTTTTATCAAGTCCTTATCATAGTGTTTCAGACGCTGCGTGCAAAGGTCGGTCACCGGGGAAAACGAGATAACTCTCGCCTTACAATTTAAATCATAAGACAAAATGAAATATTCATAAAATGATATGAATGCAAAAGTGATGCAATGGTCTACGAGCATGCGAAGTTATCTACTCAAATGATCAGGCTAAGCTTATGCATGCTTAATGACTTATGCTTAGTAATAATAAATTACTAATTATCAGTTAAATTTTAGTGAAAATTTACCGTGTGTCACATCAACAAAGTCGCTAGCCGAAGTGGTGTCTCCACTACTTTGTATTGTTTGTCGTCTTGTCTCAATAGACAAGTCGCTAGAACTCAAATCGCTACCACTTCAACTACAAGTCGCTACCAAATAACGAAGCAAGTCGCTATGAAGAAAATTTATCCGAGAACCAAGTCGCTAGGAAGAAAAACTTAAACACAACCCTTTTTAATCCAAAACAAGCTCAACCACAGTGATTCAAGCTTTCCAAAGCAAAACCCAAGCACTTACAATGATTTTAAACACAAAAGTACACTCAAAATTCAAATTTTAACACAAGAAGTGATCCAAATGATGCAAAAACCACTAAACCTTTTCAAACCAAAAAACCATATAAAACCACTAGAAATCCAAGAACATGTAAGAGAGATGATAAAACCATGGCTCTGATACCTTTTGTAACATATGGATTTCACAAACACATCATAACATTATAAATGGGGCGATGGTTTAAGATTTTAGAGAGAAAGTGGAATGAGAGCCTTTCTAGAGAGAAAGTGAAAGAAAACATGAAGGTTAGATTAAGAATGAAGGTCCAACCTCTACCTTGGGAGGTAGAGGTATTTATAGTTACATACTACACGCCCTCCTACTTGACCGTGGATCGTGCATACAGATGGGTAAAGACCGTCCATCCTTCACGGTGTTGCTCTAAACTAAATAACTAACTAACTAACTAGTAAATAAGGTAATGTCTACGAGCTAATATATGCTAGACTAGAGTTGGAGTGACCGACTCTTCACTATGGATTTTCCAATTCCTAACATTTTAAGACTTACAAAAAAAGAAACATAGTGTACAACATTTTAATGCACATAATTTTCAGATGTACAAAACATAACGTACATCACTTTAATGCACATATTAAAAAAAACAAAACACCGCATTAATGCTATTTAATATAGTCAATTAATACTGGTCAATAAATACAATTAATATAGTTATTAAAACACCTCTTACATAAGAAATACAAATTATCAAGCATATTGTACAACCAAATTAAACACGATTCCTGCATTAAATGTCACTAATATAAATAATAAAGCACATTATACAAATATTAAAGTCCGAACGGGCAACGGGCCAAACGAGCTTGAGCCCGAACGGACGCAAGCCAAACGGGCACGAGCTAAACGAAATTATTTGAAATCCGTAAATTTATTATAAAAATAACGAAAATTTTATTTAATAGTAGCCGTAACGCTATATATACTAGATGCTTCTACTGCCCCTGCAGTAGCGGTTCCTAGCGGTAGACAATTAATGATATGCGATATTATGACAAGTGTTTTGTTTAACATTCAAAATAGAATGTGAAAAATCAAAATTTAATTACAAATGTAACATCCGATAATTCAACTTTAACAAAAAAATTAACATGTTTTGACATTTATGAATGGTATGAGAGTATATTGCGGTGGCAATTTCTATACCGACACGATAAACCATACCTAACCCGACAGTTAAGTTAAACAGTTTGGGTTGAGGATAAACAAGTTTGGGTCAAAATGTGTCAACCTGCCTAACCCGCTTAATAAACGGGTCGTGTTCAGGTTGAGCAAATGTTAAACAGTCAACACGTGAACCCGCTTAAGATATAAGCCTCTAAAAATAAATATATAACTTGGTTTTAATGTTGGACATGGATTAAATGTATTTTGTTATGACTTAATATGAAATAATTACGATTATAACTCGATTTTATTGAAATTGACGCTTATAACTCGATATCTATCATTGAAATTGTCGATAGTTATTTGTATGGTATTTTTATCATATTTTAAACTTATATCATTTTCGCATTTAAACTAGCTTAAATCAACAAACCACCAACCTTATTCACCGCTTGACCTATTTATTTAAACAGTTAAACGGGTTACGCGTGCATGCAGCCCCAGGTAAGGTTGAATTTTCGACACGATTAATAAATGGGTCGTGTTTGGGTAGAGGTTATTTTAACTCGCCAACCCATGAACCCGAATAGGCCAACACGAACACGACTGATCGACACTTTCTAAGATATCAGATGACAGTTTTTTAAACAATCATCCAAAGTAATAAAACTATGAATACTTGCAGCTTATCATACAAACCACATTTTCCACTTTTCACATTCCACTTTTATAATTTTTCACTTGTCGACATTTTTGTAGTTATGCGATATTATGACTTGTCGACATTTTCTAATTCTTGACTTGTCCACTTTTCTACAGCAGGAGTGAACTAAGTAGGTTCTTCCTTTATCGGCGGCGGTAAATTAGGGCAACGGAATCCGGTCTGCTCCTCCGCAACCTTAGTTGATCGGTAAAATTTTTTTTAAAAAAGGGTTTTTTTAAAAATAAAATTAAAATTTTTTTTAAAAATTTTTTAATATATTTTAAATTTTTTAAAAAATTTTTTTTTGGAAACTTTTTAAAATTTTTTTTTTTAAATTTTTAAAAAAATTTTTTTTAAATTTTAAATTTTTTTTTTGAAAAAAAGGGTTTGGGTTGGGGAAAAAATTTTTTTTTTTTTTTTTTGGGTTTTTTGAAAAAATTTTTTTTTTTTTAAAACCCCAAAAAATAAATTTTTTAAAAAATTTTTGGGGGTTTTTTTAAATTTTAAAGGGGTTTAAAATTTTTAAAAAAAAAAAAAAGGGGTTTTTTTTAAAAAAAATTTTTTTTTTTAAAAAAAAAAGGGGCCCAAGGGGGTTTTTTTTTTTTTAAAAAAAAAAAATTTTTTTTAAAAAAACCCCATTTTTTAAAAAAATTTTTTTCCCCAAAATTTTTTTGGGGGTTTTTTTTTTTTTTTAAAAAAAAAGTTTTAAAAAAAAAACCAAAAGGGGGTTTTTTTTTTTCCCCCCAAAAATTTTAAGGGGGTTTTTTTGGGGGGGGGAAAAAAAAAATTTTTTAAAAGGGTTTTTAAAATTTCCAATCATTTTAACAATTCGGAAAAAAAATTTAACCAAATTTTTTAAAAAAAAAACCCCTTTTTTTTTAAAAATTAAATTTTTAAAAAAAACAAAAACCCCCCCTTTTTTTTTTTTTCCCAAATTAAAAATTTTTTAAAATTTTTTTTTTAAAAAAATTTTTTTTTAAAAAAAAACTTTTTTTTTTAAAATTTGGAAAAAGGGAAAAAACCCAAAAACCAAAAAAAATTTTGGGTTTAAAAAAAAAAATTAAAAAAAAAAAAAAAAAATTTTTTTTTTTAAATTTAATAAAAAAAAAAATTTTTTAAAATTTCCCCAAAAAAAAAAAAAAAAAAATTTAAAAAAAAATTTTTTTTAAAAAAATTTCCAAAAAAAAAAATTTTAACCAATTTTTTTCCCTTAAAAAATTTTTTTTTTTCCCCCCAAAAAAAAAACCAAAAACCCCTTTTAAATTTTGGTTTACCGGTAACCAAGGGAAAAAAATTTTTTTTTTAAAAATTTTTTTTTTAAAATTTCCAAAAAAAAAAAAAAAAAATTTTTTTAAAAAAAATAAAAAGGGTTTTTTTTTTTTGGTTTTTTTGGGGGGGGTAAAAAAATTTTTTAAAAAAAATTTTTTTTTTTGGGGAAAAAAAAAAAAAATTTTTTTTAAAAAGGGTTTTGGGAAAAAGGGGGTTTTCTCCTTAAAAAAAAATTTAAATTTGGGAAATTTTTGGGACCTTTTTTTTTTGGGGTTTTTTTTAAAATTTTTTTTTAAATTTTTAAAATTTTTTTTGGGGGAAATTTGGGAATTAATTTTTAAATTTTTGTTTGCCCTTTTAAACGGGTTTTTTTTAAAAAAAATTTTTTTTAAAAACCCAAACCTTTTTTTTGGGGTTTTTAAATTTTAAAAAGGGGGGGTTTTTTAAAAAAACCCCCTTTTAAAGCGGGTTTTTTGGGGAAAAGGGAAAAGGGTTTTTTTTAAAATTTTTTTTTGTTTTTTGGGAAAAAAAAAAATTCAATTTCAAAATTTTTTTTTTTTCCCCCGGGGGAAAAAAGGGGGGTTTTAAACTTTTAAAAAAATTTTTATTTTTTGGGGTTTTAAATGGGGGTTTTTTTTTTTTTTGGGGTTTTTTTCCCTTTTTAATTTTATTTTTTAAAAAACCCCAAAAAATTTTTGGGTTTTTTTTTGGGAAAAAAGGTTTTTTTTTTGTTAAAAAGGGGGGTTTTTTTGGTTAAAACCGGAAAATTTTTCCTTTTTTAAAAAAAATTTTTTTTTTTTCCCTTTTTTTTTGGGGGGGAATTTAAAAAAAAATTTTTTTTTTCCCTTTAAAAAGGGTTTTAACCCAAAATTTTGGGTTTGGAAAACCCTTTTTTAATTTGGGGAAAAAAAAATTTAAGGAACCATTTTGGGGGAAAAAAAATTTTTAAATTTTTTTAAAAAAAAAAATTTTTTTTCCCCCCCCTTTTTTGAAGGCCCCTTTTTTTAAAAGGGGGGGGAAAAAGGGGGGTTAATTTTTTTTAAATTTTTTTTAAACCTTGGGAAATTTTGGGGAAAAAATTTTTTTATTTTTTAAATTTTTTTTTTTTTTAAAAAAATTTTTTTAACCCCTTTTTTTTTTTTAAAAAAAAATTTTTTTTTCCCCCTTTCCCCGGGGGGGGGGGGCCCCCTTTTTTTCCCCCCCCTTTTTTTTTTTAAAAAAAAAAAAAAAATTTTTTTTTAATTTTTTAAAGGGTTTTTTTTTTTTTTTAAAAACCCCCAAACCTTTTTTTTTTTTTTTCCCCTTTTTAAAAAGGGGTTTTTTTTAAAAATTTTGGGGTTTTTAAAATAAACCCTTTCTTTTTTTTTTTTTTTTGGCCCCAAAGGTTTTTTAAAAATTTTTTTGGGTTTTTTTAAAATTGGGTTTTTTTTGGGGAAAACCCCTTTCCCAATTTTTTCCCCCCAAAAATTTCCAAAGGCCTTTTAAAAAAATTTTTTTTTTGGGTTTTTTTTATCCCCCTTTTTTTCCTCCCCCTTTCCCAAAAAAAAAATTTTTTAAATTTTAAAAAATTTTCCCCAATTTTTTTTCCCCTTTTTCCCCAATTTCCTTTTTTTTTTTTTTTTCCCTTTTTAAAAAAAACCCCTTTTGAAGGGGTTTTTTGGGACCTTTTTTTAAAATTTTTTAATTTAAAGGGTTTTTTTTAAATTTAAATTTTAAATTTTTTTCCCCAAAATTTGGGGGAAAAAAACAAAAAATTTTTTTTTTTCCACCTTTAAAAATTTTTTAAAAAAAATTTTTTGGGGGTTTTGGGGGGAGGGTTTTAACCTTTGGGGTTTTTAAAAAATTTGGCCCTTTCCGAAAGGGGTTTTTTTTCCCAAAAAAATTTCCCCAAAATTTTTTTAAAAACCCCTTTTTAAAATTTAAAAAGGTTTTTGGGGGGTTTTTTTTTTTTAAATTTTGGGGAAAAAAATTTCCAAAATTTCGCTTTTTGGGGGTTTTTTTTTAAAATGGGAAAATTTTTTTTGGGAATTTCCCCTTTTTTTCCCAAACCGTTTCTTTGGGGTTTTTTTTTTTGGCGGGGCCCTTTTTTTTTCCCCCAACTTTTCCCAAAAATTTTTTTTTTTTTTTTCCCCTTTTTTTTTTTTTAAAATTTTTAAAGGGAAAGGAAGGGTTTAAATTTCCCTTTTCCTTTGGTTTTAAATTTTAAATTTTTAAAAAAAAAGGGTTTTTTAAAAAAAAATTTTTAACCCCCCCTTTTTAAAAATTGGGGTTTTTTTTTTTTAAATTTGGGTTTTTCGGGTTAACCCTTTTTTGGGTTTTTCCCTTTTGGAAATTTTTAAAAAAAAAAGCAAAAACCTTTCCCAAAAATTTTGGGGCCCCCTTTTTTTGGCCTTCCCGGGAAAAATTTTGGGGTTCCATTTAATGGCCTTTCCCCCCAATTTCCAAAAACCCACCAAAACTTTCCCCCCCCTTTTTTTTCCCCTTTTTCCAAGTTTTTTTTTTTTTCCCCAAAAAAAAATTCCTTTTCCTTTTTTGGTTTTTTTTTCCCGGGGGGAAAACCCCTTTTTTAAAAAGGATTTTTTTTTTTAAAAAAGTTAAAAAGGGGGGTTTTTTTTTTCCCAATTTTTTTTGTTTGGTTTTTTTGTTTTTTTTTTAAAAATTTTTTTTTTTTTAAAATTTTTTTTGGGGGGCCCCCGGGGTTTATTTTTCAATGGGGAAAAAAATTTTTTTTTCTTTTCCCAAAAGGTTGGGGGGGGCCCCCCCTTTTCCCTTTTTAAAAAAAGGGGTTTGGGAAAAAAAAAAATTTTTTTTTTAAAAAATTTTTCCCGGGGCCCCCCCCCCTTAAAGTTTTTAAAAAACATCCGGGGCCCAAGGGGCCACCCCAAAAAAGGGGGTTTTTTTTTTTCCCGGGTTTTTTTTTTTTTTTCCCCCCCAAAAAAGAAAAAACCCCCCCCCAAAGGGGGGGTTGGGCCCCAAAAATTTTTTTTTACCCGGTTTTTTTGGGGTTTTTTTTGGGGGGGTTTTTTTTTTTTAAAAAAATTTAATTTGGGGAATTTTTTTTTTTTCCCCATTTCCCGGTGAAAAAAAATTTTAACCAAAAAACCCCAAATTGGATTTTGGGTTGGTTTAAATTTCATTAAAATTTTTTTTTTTTTTAAAAATTTTTGGGGTTTTAAAAAAATTTTTGGGGGGGAAAAAAAAAAAAAAACAAAAAAAATTTTTTTTTTTAAAAAAAGGGAAAAAAAAAGGGCGTGGTTTTTTGGGGACCTTTTTGGGCCCCTTTTTCCCCCCTTTTTTCCCTTTTCCCTTGCCAATTTTAAACCCCCTTCCCCCCCCCCCCCCGGGGGGGGCCCCCCTTTTTTCCCTTTTTTTTAAAAAAAAAGGGAAAACCCCCCCCCCCAAAAAAAACCCCCCCCCCTTTTTGGGGTTGGGAAAAATTTTTTCCCAAAAATTTGGGGAAAAATTTTTGGGGAAAAAAAACCCCCCCCCCAATCCCCCAAAATTTAAAATTTTTGGGGGGTTTTAATTTTTTGGTTTTAAGGGGGGGGTTTTGGGTTTTGGGAAAAAGGGGCCCCCTTTTAAATTTCAAAATTTCCCTTTTTTAAAAATTTTTTTTTTTTTCCCCCGGGGGGGGGCCAAAAAAATTTTTTTTTTTTTTTTCCCCCTTTAACCAAAACTTTTTTCCTTTTTTTTCCCTTTTTTTTTCCCCCTTTCCGGGTTTTTTTAATTTCGGGAAAAAGGGGGCCCCCTTAAAGGGGGGGAAAAAAGGGGGGAAAATTTTTTTCCCAAAAAAATTTTTGGGGGCCCCTTTTTTTTTTGGGGGGGGGGGGGGAGGGGATTTTAAAAAAAGGGGGGGGTTTTTAAAATTTTTTCCAAAAAAAGGGTTTTTTTTTTGGGGGGGGGGGTTTTTTTTTTAAAACCGGGTTAATTTTTTTTTATTTTTTTTTTAAAAAAAAAAAAAAAAAAATTTTTTTTAAAACTCGGGAAAAAGGGGGGGTTTCGGGGTTTTTTTAAAATTTGTTTGGGTTTTCCTTGGGCTCCAAACCCCCCCTTTTTTAACCCTTTTTTTTTTTGGGGGGGTTGGTAAAAAAATTTTTAAAAAAAGGGGGGGTTTTTTTTTTTAAAAAAAACCAAAGGCCTAAAAAAAGGGAAAAAAAAAAAAAAATTTTTTTAAAAATTTTTTTTAAAAAAATTTACCCTTGGTTCAACCGAAAAAAAACCAAAAAAAAATTAAAAAATTTAAAATTTTTTTTTGGGAAAAAAAAAACCCCAAAGCCGGGGTTTTCCTTAAAAAAAAAATTTTTTTTTTTTTTGGAAAACCGGGTTTTTGGGTTTTAAAATTGGGGGGTTTTTTCCCCAAACCCCCGGGTTCTTTTCCCTTTCCCCGGGGCAAAAAACCCCCCCCTTTTTTAAAATTTTTCCCCTGAAAACCCTTGGGAAAAGATTCCAAAATTCAAACTACCTTGGATATACCTTAGTATTTGTTTCACGGTGCCATATGTGATTCTTTTGGTTCTTGCATATAACGACTAACCAAACCAACCGAATAAGATAAATCGGTCGAGTGTGTAGTAAATACCTTAGATGACCAACTCGCGCCTATACAAAGTTGCATCAACTGGTTTTCCTTCCTTATCCAAGCTTAACTTTATTCCGGGTTCTAATGGACATTGAGTAGAATTCGCTTCATGCATCCCAACATCTTTCAAGATCTTCTTGCATAGCTTTCTTGACTTATTGAGATACTCGAATCCTCTTGCTTTACTTCAATGGCTTTAGAAAACGCCTTTGGTTTGTTTTCCTACCAAACAAGATTCACACAACTTGTTCTCTTGATGAATTATTGGCAACTTTTCAACCATGCCCTTCCTCGCCATTAATTCCATCGTCTCGAAATTAATGTGACCCATCCTAGCATGCCATAACCAAGCATCATCTTCCATCTTTGCTTTTAGACACACGGACTTCCAACTTGAAGCTTAATCTTGTAAAGTCTATTACTTGTTCTAGGAACCTTCATCAGCTTGCCATCCGAGTCGCGCATAGTAAGAGGTTACCTTCATACGAATGTCACATCCGCCTTCGGTAGCTTGCCCAAGACTAATTATGTTGCTTTTTAGCTCGGGTAGGTAATAGACTCAGGTGATTAACCGTTGCTCTCCGTTTTCCTTCAATGATTATCGAACCCTTCCCTTTATCTCGATGTAGGAGTTATCACCAAACTTCACTCTGCGGAGATATTCTCATTCAACTCGAAAAGTATTCTCGGATCCCGTCTATGTGATTACTTGCTCCATTATCCAAATACCGTGTCTTCCTCGTTTGGCTTAGTATTCAATTGGTTTGGGATAATCTTTCTTCATTCAAGAAAACTACTTGAACGCTTTTCATCATAAAAGTGTCGGTCATCATCATCCTCCGTTTGCAAAGGTTTGATTCATGCTTTCTTACATTCGCGTCGTTCGAGGCGCTTAGAAGCAAAGTGACCATATTCATCACATCCGAAGCATTGAATCTTTGAAAGATCTCGACTTTGTTCTTCTTTTGCTCCGTATTGCTCCGGAGTTGTTACGGTTGTGGTTATTAACGACCACTATCGTGAGATTTGTTTTGAAGAAAAGTTTTGACCTTTATCGTTGCCACCGGAGGAATTCCTTCCCGACCTTTCTTATCATATCTTTCACCCTTCCGAACATCAACATGCCTTGATCTTGAAGTGGTGTCAACACCCTTCATTCTTCCTTCAAAAGCTTTCAACCTTCCAATTGCTTTGAAAAGACATAGTATTCAAGTCGACAAATTGTTCTATCGAGGCAACAATTGCAACATACCTATCCGGAACGGATCTGAGTAGCTTCTTAACAAGTTTCTTGTCTTCATAAATTGTTCCCAAGCTATTTACTCTATACAATTTTGCCCGACTCGCCGCAAAGTCATCGATTGATTCGTTGACTTTCATCTTTAAAGATTCAATTCCGTCTCCAAGGTTTGCAACCTCGCGTCTCGAACCCGCTCAACACCCACATACCGGTCTTCAAAGCTCCTCGCATTTCTTTGGGTCGTGTTAAATGTGAAACTTGAAAAACAAGTTCTTCCGGAATCGCTCGGAAGAGTAACGCCTCGCCGTGATGATCTTAGCAACAACTTGTGTTCCTTCCCCGGTTCCAGGCATCGAGTATTCCATGGACTCGAATACCGCTTTAACTCTTATTGCCCATATGTTATAATTCGTGCTTGTTAACATTGGACATTGAAGAGTCGTTTTAGTATGTTCAATTGGTGGTTGACTCGACTCGCTTGCACCATCCTTCTCGAACGCCTTTTGTAAGTTACTGGGTGTAGTTGGATTATCTTCCAACCTAGAACAAGCTTGTTTTACTTCGCCTAAGTAAACCAAGTGTAAAGTTTTAAACTTTATCGACTTGGAACCCTTTAGTCTTACGCTTGGAACCCTTGTGAGATCGACTCTTGGAACCCTTGTGATCGATCGCTTGGAAACTCTTCGAGATCGACTACTCTTGGAACCCTGTGATCGACTTCGCTTGGAACCCTCTTGATCGACTCATCGCTGAACCCTTCGTGATAATCGACTTTGGAATCCTTCGCTTGGATAAAACCAAGAACCTTGGTCGACTTATTAAAACCTTCGCTTGTTTTAAAACCAAGAACCTTGGTCGACTTAGTAAAACCTTCGCTTAAGAACATTGTTTGAATAACCTCGGTCGATCCTTCGATAATTAAAACCCGTCGATCGGGCTTTGCAACCTAGCTCTTGATACCAATTCAAGTCCCTAATCGATTCAAGTTCACAAACAGAAAACACAATAACCGGATAACAAGATACTGAATATGCTCACTAGTATTAATCGAAAATATAGGCTCAAACAATCGATAGGTTTTCATCTATCCAACCACAAGCTTAATTTGGTATATATAGATATTAGAACTTGCTTTCTAATCCTACTACAATTCTAACTAAACAAAATAGTCCTTAACAAATAAGAAGTCCTAATTAGAATAGAATTGTAAGCGATCCATATGCTTGGAAGCTGTTTTGTCTTTCATCCGCTCGTATCTTTGACCGCACATTAAGCTCGTGACTTTTGAACTACTCATTAGCTCGAGTAGAACATTAGACCAACATAAATAACACTACCGAACTTCGTGGGAATGTTTCACGCTGCGCTATGCCTAAAAACATGATAAAATTATAAAGATCTAATAGGCTAATAGCTCCAAACATATATGATGAATGATCCACTGACGTATATCATAATTGAACCTAACCATGTTTTATAGTCTAACAAATTATGAAACATTATTAAACAATATCATCAACTAACATAGAATCTCAACAAAAGTTTAATTACATTTCACAAAATTAACTCATATAGGAAATAGGTCCCTAAGTCCAAATCATTTCAACAACACATCATATATGACTTTAATATACAGTTCAAATAACAAATCAAATAATAATAACAGTATGGTTAACATAGATATATAGAAGAATAATGAACCTGCAAATTCTAAGGTTGAAAGAGTTTTCTTGTAAGAAAGGGGACAATACAAGCATCCATAAACCATAGGACCTGAAACCAAAATCAATACAAATAAATTAGAATTAAGCAGTCAAATTAAAATGAGAGTGCACATAAAGTGTTTGATAAAATGACTGAGAAGAAGTAAACCTAAAACAGGACGCGACCGGCTTCATCGATGCCCATGATGCAAGGCTTTGAACCCCATTTATGAATCTCACCTTCTGATCCCATTTTGATGTTAGATGTTGTTTTCTTAGTTTAGCGGCTGTTGATGTCTTCCTGTTTTGTTGTTTCACTTCCCGCCATAAATAAGTCAAAGTGTTTTGTTTTAGGTGTTGTTTCGCGGGTTTAAGATGGACCCTAGTTATGCAATGGGTCAAAGAGTCCACTTAGAAGCATGGGGTATGGCCTCCATGGCTGAATTTCGTTTCACGTGGCATCCTCGCCAGCTCGCCGCCGCCTCCCCACGATACCATGGTCCTTCGCCAATTTAACTCTCCATATAACGAAACACAAAGGACAAAAGGTTTGCGGTGTTTGTATTTGTTTATTTTGTGTTTGTGATGTGTTTGTGAGGGTGGGTGGGCGAATGAAGAAGTGGGTAAGTTGTGGTGGGGTATTTTTAGTTAGTGTGTTGGGTGATGTGGGGTGATGTGGCGCGTGAGTAGAATGAAGAAGTGGTGAAACCACGACACCTCACGCTCTTATTACTTTTGAACCACTACCAAACGGTGGCGCACAACAAGATCGACCAACCCGATGATGTACTGGGATATCGAAGGTGAGAGGCTTCCATATAGATGTATGTCTTTGAGTCAAAAAGGTTCGCCTCTACCAAGCAAGACATATAGCATGCAGTCAAAAGGGTTCGTCCACCTCAAATAACCTGAACATGAAAAAACCTCATTCATTTATCTCGCTTGTTTAGTTGATATAATATTAATTTTCAAATGCTATAACCTAAATCCTCTTACCAAAAACTCTTATGCATCCTATTAACTACACAATTATGTGTCTCCTCGTGCCATCCAATAATTTTTATAAACTCTTATGCTCTTAACGTTTCTCTTGATTTATTTGCAAAACATATTTGCGTTTATTAACGTGTGTTTTATTTTTTTGGTAACGAGAGCCTCACTATCTATGAATGTTTTTAATCGCTTTTTACACACCAAGTTAAATGACACAATCACTCACAAATCTCTTGTCGACCTCCATTGTTTCCTTGTAGCATATCAATATTCAGGAAAAGGTTAGAGGGATGGGCATGACTTTCATTTTCAGTTAGTTGTTTGGCATTTTGGAAATTGGAATTCAGCCTTCAAAGCCTATTCTAAACCCACCTAAGGTGGTGGGTTTACAAACCCATTCCCATGCCTATAGTCGTTCCCCCTCACAAACCAAACACCCCCTTAACCAAAAGACTTATATTTAAAAAACTGATACTTGATAGGACTTTCGTAATCCTAAAGAAATCACCACTAACAAAAGTAGTCGACTTTGCCCATTCTCAGTAAAATGATTGCCAAAGATATTACCCAGAAGTGAAAAGAAAGGATATCGCATGAAGCTTTTGTTCAATCAAATCCAAACATATACAACTTTTGGTTCATGACCTACAAATCATTACATGAAAGCCAGGATTGTAGTCAATGTTTACATCACCTTCTATAGTTCTTGCTGTTAATATGGAATTAGATTGGGTTGTTGCCCACAACACCCTTACTAAAGTATACATACAATATCACCACCAAGAGACACGCTTTATCAGATAGCTGCTAACAACCTAAGATACACTTTATCCTACTCTGTATCTGGTCTCTGTTGAACTGTTCAATTCAGTACCAAGAATCTCTCAGGATTTGGCCTTTAACAACAAACCCATGGTTGGGCGACCCTCAATGCGTTTTCCTTGGTTATCTCTGTATAAAAACAAAACCACACACATCAATACTTTGTTCAACTAATAATTAGGTTATTATGCACCTGTCATTCAGATATTGCGATTCCCATTTCTTTTGTAAAATGAAGACAGAAGCTATCTGATCATTCATCGTTTTTCTTAATTGTATAAACTTATATCAAGTAAATATGACCCACAATAAAGATTAAAAGTAATGGTAATAAAAGTGAACTTACTCGACTAAGAAGCGGTAAATGGAGCCAGCTCGATCTTTGTTAGTACACCTGGTGATTAAGTCAAGATAAAGCATAGCTTCCTGAGGTTGAAGGCCTTCCATGAAGAACTTAAGGAGGTGAGAGTGTGTGCTCGCCATCACATCTAAAGATTGCTCTAATAGTCTTTCTTGTTGTCCTTGAGTCAACTCTGCTGCTTCCATCAATGGTAAAATCCCTCTTTCTTCCTCATCAAAGTGCTCTTTGCAATTTTCCTGAAGATGCAAATTTTATATCTTAAGGCGATAAAGGAAACAGACAACGCTGCTGCATTTTGCATATATCTAGAGATGGTGACACCATCCAATTTAGCTATAAACAGGTCAATTTGTTGTTATTTTGAGTCAGTAGATGGGGCAAACGAGTAGAAATTCTTCTAAAGTGTATTAGAATGCATAAAGCCTATTGTTTTCATAGAACACATTAATTTTGTATAGAACTGCAAAGAAGGGATAAAAGAAGTATCCGTCAGTCATTAAACCTGACCTGGCCTGTTTTAACCCAAGCCCATTTTGACCTGTTACCAAGGAACCGACTCACTCATTTTGCTATCTCTAACTCCAACCCTTGGTTTCGAATAGAGCCACTTTCAAAACAAAAATATCCAATCTGATATATGGCATCAACGATTCATATTTTGTGGCAATATTGAGACAGATTTTCTACCATTATGCAATTGACATGACTCTTACAAGTAGGGTAACATCTAATTTTCAACAAGTATGTTCCCAGATTTCACCCTGCTTGTACTTGGAACAATACATGCACATGAAGAACTTGATTAGACGTATAGATCTATGGACGTATATATATACCCCCTTATGTTGAACCAATCAGTACTCATATCAATTTTGATGTTGATATTAGTTTGCCAAACTTAAAAAAGCCATAAATAATTTTTTGGGGTAGTATCATATCAGTTTTCAATATTGGATAAAGAAGGTACCAGTAGTGATTTAATGCGAGTTGATAGGCTATAGATAGCATCTGAGCATGAAGCGCTCCCGGTATCAAGAACGATGATGGTTTTGATGTCTTCTTTGATGCCATTCATGAGGGGTAAGTCTCTAGCATGCTCCTCAGTTACAGTTTTAGATAACCCTGCATCAACGGAAAGCCACCAGAACCATGGTAAAGTGGTGGTATGACAGAGCTACCAGACATAATTTACTGCCGCCAACAAAATAAAAATTAACAATTATTGGAAAGGGATGTTTTTCAGTGCTTCCTTGATAACAATTACATATAAAGAGGCTACTCCTTAGTCCAAAACTGAAGACATCGATCTCTTTGTCAGGTTGCACCAATTTTTTTTAATCTTACTTTTTAAAGGCAAACTCACCCACTCAAGTATAATGTATAACATTCCCACACAGCTACAACAATCTAACTTTCGTCCCTAACAAGACTTGAACCCATCATAAGAATTTCACGGATACTGCTATGCAATCTTTTCTTTTGGGTTTGATACAACTATCGTTTATACCTATGTATCTGTAGGTAATCATTATAAGATAATGTGTCACTGATTGTATCTGCAATATGCAACTAATTTGTCATATTATTGCGATGCATTTTAGATATTTACTACATAGTCAATTACTTTAAAAAAAAATTGCAACGAAGGGACTAACATATTCAACACTCATTTTGGGTGGGATGTCATATTATTCTTTCGGGTAAAAAGGGTTTAACAGTTGATTAAAGAGAAGGCAACTATTGAGTGGATTGTATGGTCACTATGGTAACAGTTAAGTAAAGTGTAAGAGAAGGAGCTAAGTAGCTTTTACACAAAAATCGCATGCTTCATCATGAAACCCGTGACTAATAAAGATAAGGTTAAACAATCAAAAGAATGTTCCTTCAAAACTTATCAACTATGATTTAAGAAAAGGTCCACATCCAACTCTTGAGTGTAAAAATGTCACTTTCTAATTTCAAAAAAACATAAAGATATTTGTATTTGATAAATCACTTTCATTAGAATTGTTAAAAGTGATCATTGAGTAATGAGCTTCCGTTAATTACTATTATGATTTAACAGTGCAACTATTTGACAAATCTTCATATTGAGCTTACGCAACTTAAAAACATCAAGAAAAAATTACTGACCACTTTTCCCCTATGGTAAATACTAAACCACCTACCTGTTATATTAGTAAAGATATGGCTAACAACCATAAGCTCGTTGCTAACCATAAGTATAAGCTGGTCGAATAAAGACACTTCTTACAAAAATAACCTCAGCTGGTCGAATAAAGACTATATCTTAAAAGAACAACTGCAAGATTATTTTTAACTTTAGCCCGATTAACAATTAGGCCACAAATTGATGTCAAATTCTTTAACTATCCTAAAATAGCAATGTTAGCTATACCCTCTTCGCTAACACCAACTTATGAACCGTATTTAGCAAATCAACCATGATTCACCTATGACTTCCAAAGTCAAACCCATCACTCCCAATCCGCGCAAATCCATACACATTTCCTAATCCAAATTCAAAATCAACGCATCAAAAATCACAGCTTCATGACATACAAATCCTAAAGCCAAGTAAAGGTTCACGAGGGCGAATATTTGACTCAGATGCACGTGGCCTAACCAGTTTACTCCTATTCACACAAATCACACATTCTAAAAATAGAAACTTTGACTAACAAAAAAAGAGTCAAATTTGTACTACCTCTATCCTCCCTTTCCAAAACAGGAAAGACAAGCCGCTCCTCCATCTGAGCATGTTCAAGCAACAGCTCCAACAGCATCGAATAGCTTTTCGCGTACTTCTTAACCTCCATCCTCCACTCCCCATAACCGGATCCCTCTGGACTTCCCTCCACGTGTCGCCAGATCCTCACTCCACGTCACCATCCTCTCCAGATGCCACGTCAGGCTCTTGTGGTGCAACACAGTAGCCGTCACCACCAAAGGCATCTTCTCACAGTCCCAGTTGGACAGCAGCAAGGGCTTGGGAAACTTGCTGTCCAAGTAACGAAGGATCGTTATAGATGACCCTGAGATGACGTCAGCATTGTATTGTATGACCGGTGTTTCGAACCCGAAATCGGGTGTTTCGGATGGGATGAACATTAAAGTTACTGGTTTGTATAGGATGGCGAAATGTATGTATGACGTGGCTGGTGATGACGGTGATCCGTAGAGACGCACCACCGGTAATGTCGCCGGAGGTGGCGCCGGAGGTGGGTTGAGGACGTCGGAAATGTCTACTTTCCGGTAAGGCGGCGGTGGTTCTGGTTTTGGGGGGGTGAAGTTGTCAGGGTTGGTTTTTTTGAGGGTTTTTGAGCAATTACCCATTTAAAAAAAGGACTGAAGTGCAATTAAATTGAGGGTTAATGGTTGCTTATTGGTGTTGTTTTTGAAGCATGTTTTGAGGGGTAAAGATTCGAAGCTTAGATCGGAAGATATATATCTTTTTTTTGTAAAAATATAAAAAAAAGGTGGATAATGAGTTATAGATTGGATTCGGTTGAAGAGGGTCACATGGAGGTGGAGGGAAATAAGGAATGAGCAAAGAGGAGGGGGGTTTTAATGAGGTGAGTGGGGGTTTATATATGGGAGTTGATGATGATATAAAGTCGTGGCTTCTGACATGTCACTGCCTTGTACATCTCTCCAAATAATGTTTTCCTTTGAGATCACATTGATAAATTAATTAGTACTACTCTACTAGCATGTTCAATTGTTCATACACCAATACACATGCACACTGTCTGATCCGTAATATAATAACATGCTTGATCGAGTCAACATTCAAGTACTACGACTAGTATTTTATGACAAGTGTTATTCTTTTTTCGTTATTTTTTTTATCATGTGACGAATAATTTAAGGCCGAGTAAGAAGAGGGAAAAAAATTGAGTCATTTTTAGCGTGGTTCATATCAAGACCATGTAAGGCGAGGCGTTATGGTGTCACCATTCACACGTAAACATCATGATGGGATTATGCTTGGTGTGTGAAGGTGAGGATTTCGGGCTGGTTTGGTGAAGCCGCCATCTAACGGAAAAGATGGAAGAAAATGAGTTTGGTGGTTGGTTAGGTGGTGGTATTACGATTAGAAGGTGGAGATGATGGTCGGTGACCATTACATCCCACTTTAGACGCTTTTGTTGTGTTAAATATACTAAACACACGTTTTTTTTTAATTTTAAATGGTACAACTCTAATTATAAAGGGTTTTCTAATGAGTTAAGACGCCCATAATTATGCAGGGCTCATAAAAAGATTGCGTGAATTTACATAAAAAATACAAACAGTGTACATTTATGTGAGTCATTTTGTACTTTTCGTGTTTTTGTTGTGTTTAACTGTCTTGCTTATGACCCAAGTTAGAAAACCCAATTATAAATGCTACTTATGAGTAGGGTTGCATTTATAAATGTTACTTATGAGTAGGGTTCTAGATAAATTTTCTCAATATGTAAATGAGTTAGATCATTTGTAAAGTTCAGTTAGTGATACTATTTATCTACCTCTCTATCTCTCTCTCTCCTCTCTAAAACTCATCCACCGAAATCCAATCATTTCTCCCGTGATCAATCTTTTCTTGTACTTTATTTTCCCATGATAAAGCCTCACTCACGGATCTCGTCATCTCTCACCGTCGTTGTTGTCTGCTTTGCTACTCGACTTTCGGATATGTTGTGGTCGCCATCAATAAACTGCTGCTGCCTTTGGTTTGATTCTAGATATGTTGGGTTTTGTTACGGCTCCTTTTATGATGTTTAGCTTTTATCTTGACAAATGTAGATGTGAATTTTTCCATCTTTGTGTACTTTTGTCATTCTACATGCTGTATGGTTGTGTTTCATAAGTTCACTTTGGTGATTCCCATATATGGTGTTGTTGTGGTCTGTCACAACTATTAGACAGTATCTTTCTTTTGACTAACTTGCCCGTGTATTTTGTTTGGCAGTCGGGACGATTTTGCACTTTATGTTCGATGTAACTTGTTGTGTTCAAATTACGTGGTTTGTGAGGTGAAATGAAATGTAATCTTGTTAAAAAAAAAAATAATAAAAAAAAAAAAAAAAAAAAAAAAAAAAGGAGGAGTTAAAGACGCTCCTATTCCTTACGATTATTGTAGAAATAGCCGTTATTAATGCATTTCAAATGTACTTAAGTGTACCTAATATTTCTGTATTTTATGTATGTTGACATTTGATGTTGATGTTTGACTCAAACAGTTTGAGGTTAAATGTTTAATACATTTATGATTGGAATTTAACGTTAAGGGGGCATATACTATCTTAAATAATGTTTTGATTATTTTAAAAGATAATCAACTATTATAGGAGTAACATTTATTTTGCATGTAAAAGTATTTTTTTTTCAATGTTGTTGTATCTTACGAATTTGAAATGTCTAATAACCTTATCATCAGAAAAGGATACTTCTATCTCAAACGGCTTTGATTGAATAGTATTACGATTCTAAAACATGAAACCATGCTAAAAACATAGTGAGTGTGGACTTAGTGGTTAATGCATAAACTAAAATAGAAGAAAGATGATGTTGCGTTGATATACAATCAAGTGAGAATGAACTAAACTTGACGGTTACATCAATCTTAAAAAGATATAAGGTTTTGGAGTTTGGAGTTGTATCGGAGATCATATGATACATCGTTCATACTATTGGTGTATATGAGGTTGTGCGGTGTCTTATCATGAAATTTCAAATTTAGAAGATCAAAATATATATCATGTTATATGTTATATACTTGAGGCGTCAAAATTCTTCCAACAAAATTATTACTATTGTACAATCCTATGTTGTAAATATTTGTTAAAACTTTTGATAGATAAACACTATGATTTTGATTTTCGTAGTTGAAATAATATAATTTTACCGTCAGTATTTAGTTATCGTATAAACTTTCACGCTAGCCTCCAATCATTTAGCTACAACACTAATATTATTAAACACAAGTAGGTTTTGTTGGGTGGCCTTGGTCTACAAAGTTCATACAGCACATCTCTCGTTATAGACAACTATTCCTTGTCAAAAATGCTTTTAAACTTGACAAAGGTTTAGACTCTGATGAATTGTTTCTCAACAATTCCTATAGACTGGTTAATTTGTTAACCAATAAAACACCGCTACCACAACGTATTATTGCTCAAAATTTCACCCAATTAATAATGGAAGGTTTGAATTATGCAATTTAATGTGTTTGAAGAAAGTTGGTAGGTACAACCTCTTAAAAGGCAAACCACTTTCTGCACCGATATCCAACCTTTGTTCCTAAACTATGAAGCAAGCCAATATATAATTAGAGATGATTTGTATACTTTCTAATTTGTTTGTTGTTAATACAAATTTTGGGTTCTTCATGAGGGCTAGCTTATGCTAACCTCGGTCGAATAGATTTTGAATTTAGTGAATGAGACTGTGAGCTAAAGTTCTTAAGAGAGAAAATACGATTAGTCTCACCGCGGAAGAAGTCTTTCGCGGTCAACCTATGTCTATGAATGCATTGTCTTATTTGTTTGTTGTTAATACAAATCTTGTGTGGAATGTGTCTTATTGCATTGTCTATGAATGCATCACCTTCAACTAGAAACTTTGACTGATGTGATATAGAAAAAGGTGTGTCATCGTAACAATGTTGACAATTAAAAGTCAAACCTAACCAAATTAATAGCAAGCTGCATAAACATAAGGTCAACTCAGTTGTTATAAGAACAAAATTCATGACCAAATAGGAGACTAAATAACTACCATTTTCAATATGGAAAAATATAAAACATTTCATTAAAGAGAATCTAAAGTTAGAACATACGACATAAATGTTTGATCAAGGTTGTTACACTAACATGATGCCCTAACAAGTTCTTACATTTTCACAAAATACTTCAAAATAGCACCATCGTTATACATAAAAGCTAAAGAGTTGACCAAGTGCATAAATAATCAAGAATAATATCCAACCGAGTAGCGGTAAAATTTATGTGAAAAAGAAAAATGGTATTCACACCGTATTTATCGCTTACAAATAAAAGAGCAACTTGTAATATTGCCTCAAGCTCGTTTCTCCTCTCAAAAGACACGGTATGATTATTCTTTAACGATTGTTCTAGGATTCATTTTCGGATCATACCATCGTATGTCTCATCGGGTAGTAGGAAGCTTTCTTGGTTCATGATATTTGCGTGAAGAGCGAAGCATGGGTGAAAGTATCGTAGTCGTTGAAGCACCTATCATGATTTCTTTAGAGATGAATGTGTAGTGTGAGCATGCGGCTATGGATTCACCGCTTCATTCGATCATTGCAAGCGTCGGCGTACATGCATACAACATTAGCAATAAAGTGCATGAACGTGTCTTTGATCACTTCGTTGAATTGAGGTACACGCCCACCGGTTCCCGTTGATTAGTACAATCGCTCGTGATCGAGATATAATTCAAGAATTTCCTTGTGTGGTTTCGCGATTGCTCTAGTTGTTCTCAAACCGGAGCGTCTCAAAGAAGACAACACGGATTGAGTGAACCAAATAATTGAGATTCATTGATTGATGAAAAGAGATTTGAAAACAATCGTATATCGCTCAATAGAAATTGTTTTTGCAATACAACGAAGGTTTTAATGAAATCAATTATCAATCATAAGCACCTTTTATTTTGAAATATTAGTACACACGATCGCGCTAAAGGAAAAAGTTTTTAAGCACAACGACCGGTTTTTCAAAGGTATCCGTCAATCCATAACTCGAACCGGGATTGATTCAAAAGTTGAATCGCTCCATTGTTTCTTCGGTTGTCACATGGTTGATCTATTGGATAGATCTCACATGCCACCCACCGTGAGCTTGTTTGATGTTGGCTCGAAGGCTTTCCATCTTCATTGTGAATATGTTAGCATATCACTTTCGGATGTTCGCAATACCACAAGGATAATGTGTAGGACTCATAAGATATAATCTCTCTTTCCACATTGTGTGAAACAGAGTCTTCATTGATGATGTCCTAAAGAGATTTATATGATGATCTTGTGGCTCTAGACTCAATCGTGCATATTTGGTTCCTATCTGGGAGACTAGGAGAGGCCTCCTTCTTCAATATCAACAATCTCTAAGAAAGTCGATAGATAATGTCGGTTCCCGTGAGAATGAAACAAGTCCTTTTAAGAGGAACTTGAGTGGTTTGGGAAGTTGTAGTGCGATGCGTCCATTGGGTCCATGACGTCTTGTCATCAATACCGAGTGTTACCTTAGTAACCACCAAGTAGCATATGAATTGAACCCGTGATACGCCTACGGTTGAAATATCGGAGGCTATTTATTTTCACCCTTTCACATTCAATTATTTTCATTCTTCAACCCTTGATGCTTTCCGAGACTTCATAACTAGAACCTTGTTGGGTTTATTCCAAGACTAGCTACTGTCTCGATCGCGACTCTTCCCTTATCTCACATTTCTCCTTTTTCATCATACCTAAGGACTTCTACACTATCTAGTGAATTGTCCCTGGGTAGATCTCTCCGGTTCTGGCGGATCATGGGAACAAAAACCTAACCTTATCATCCTTATATCACCATGCATAAAGTAAATTTGGTCGTTCTATTTGGTATTGTTCATCTGCCATTGGAACCAATCGAAAACCAATTGAAAATCAATCCAGATACTTGTGATATACAAATCATTTTGTACCTGAATAGTTTTTGATATTTTTAGAAAAAGAGCTCCCCCTCAACATGTGCATCGTGTATTTGAAATCGTATTAGCACACGGAGGCAAGAGGAAGAATTAACTTCTTTGATTACCATTTTCTAAGAGATATCATCATCACTTCCCTGATTAAATCAAGTAGATAAAGTATATTGGGGAAGGATGAGGTTTGCTCCCCCTCAATATGTGCATCGAGGTTTGAAAGAGTGTTGCACATACTAGAGGAACCCGCACTTAGATACAAATCAATCACGTTTCAATTCTTTGTGGTTTTAAAAGATGCTCCCCTCGACATGTGCATGGAAAATTTGAAATCGTTTGGCACATGTGGGAGGAAATCTTGCTAAACACATATGAAACCAATTATCAAGTTATCAGTTTAAATCCAATGTAAATCACAAATTCTCCCCCGATCACACTTTTCAAATCCTTTGAGAGTTGTGATCTTTATTGATTTAAATTAAATTTTGAGAGCTTTTTGAGGAGAATAGTGACTTGCTTTTGAAAAGAATATTTTAACTGACAAGGATCAGATTTTCCGACTTTAAACTCCATTGTTTAAACATGCAAGAGTATCTTTTGAAAACATAACATTAGCAAAGGTTTTGAATCAATTGTGTAAAACATTATTCTTTTTGATTTTTTAAACAATAAACCTTGCTCATTTACTTGCCAATTGTTTGAAAAATGACCTTTCAAAATAACCTTTTTAATTCGAATAAAATCATTATCCCCCTCAATCAATGACACAAGTTGTTGATTGAGAGATAGAGATTTTGACAGATGATAAGCACAAATGATTTACACGAATAATAGAATACGAGGTATTTTCATAGCAATTTAGTTTTCATTAGATGGCAAATATTTTTGGAAGAATCATTAAGCGGAAAAATATTTGGAAAGAGAAACATTTGTCTTTTGATGACAAACATTTGTTTTAAGAATCGAGCATGAGATTTGAAAAATAAGATAAAGCATGGCTCATTCTTTACTTTTAAAACGGATTATTGCACGAAATGACAATAAACCACCATTTTTCTCCGCCTCATTTTTATTTATTTATTTTATTTTATTTTTTTTAAACAAAACTATGTACATTGAAGAACATCTAAAGACCCGTGGCATTATTTGAATGTCAACACAAAGTCCGTAGATGATATCGAATACGAAAAAACATGACAAAATAACAATATTTTTGGAATTTTTCAAGATTTTCTACTTTTATGGATTTTTGAGAATTTTATAATTTTATATTTTCTTTTGAGGGTTTTGAAATTTTGTATTTTGCTTTTGAATAAATATATACAATAGATAGATGGATAAAGACCTTTACTCCTCGTCTTCCTCTTGAAGGCGCTGAGTGTTTCAGATTGTGACTCTTTAGACCAAGGCGTGGAATGATAAACTCAAAACGTTAGGAAGAAGAGCTTTGGTGAAGATGTACGCTGGTGGTATTCGGTCCTCACAAAATAGGTTCCACCACACCTTTTCCACTTGTTCCACGATGAAATGATGTCGAATGTCGATGTGCTTTGCTCGAAAGTGTTGTACGTTGTTGCATGAGAGAGCAATAACACTTTTATTATCACAAGACAGAGGAATTTTGTTGAATTCAAAGTCATAGTCGGATAATTGGGATCTCATCCATAGGATTCGAGCACAACAAGATGACATGGCTATGTATTCACTCTTTGAGGAAATAGAAGTACTCATTTGCTTCTTTGAAGACCACCACAAGTTTATCACCCATAAACCGAGCACCTCCGACGATTTCGACGAGTATCTGACATCCCCATGATCGAGATTCTGCGATAGGGTCGTTAGTGAGGCATATCTGGGGTGTCCTTGGTACCAAAGTCCCATATTGATGGTTCCTTGAGATACCGAAGACCCGCTTAACCACTTGAGGTGCTTTTGGTAGGCTTAGCACGATATCTAGCACATGCAAACAAATAATAGAATGTTCTGGTTCATCTTGGTCCGTGAGGTACATCGTGATCCAATCATACTACGATATTTTGTTTGGTCTACCATGATCCCCGAGTGGTCCTCATCCGCTTTAGTGCAGCTATCATAGGAGTGTCAACAGGTCACTAGAATCAAATCCAAATTTCTTTAAAATCTCATTCGCATATTTAGATTGATTTATAAAATGCCTCCGGACTTTGTGAAATTTGTAATCCCAAGAAAATGACATTTGTCCCATCATTGACATTTGAATTTTAGAACCCATTTCATTTGAAAATGGTCACATTCATTAGGGTCGGTCGAGGCAAAGATAATATCATTAACATAAATTTGAACGTGAATTAAGTGTTCGGTCGACCGGTGAACAATGTCGGATCAATTGCTCCTTTCTTCGAATCCAAGAGATAGAAGAAACTTTGATAGCATATCATACCATGCCCTGAGCTTGCTTCGTAGTAAGAGCCTCTTCAAGGCGATAGACATGAGTAGATGCTCGATTCACAAACCTTCCGGTTATCGACGATACGACTTCTTTAAGATCTCCATAAGAAAAGCCGTCTTTACATCCATCTAATAGACAATCATATTCTTACTTGCGAGATTAGCCGAGAAGATTCGATCGCCCGATGCGCGCCACGGGAGCAAATGATTCTTCAAAGTCAATACCTTCCTCGACGGTATCCTTTGCAACCAATCTAGCCTTGTTCTTTAATACATCGCCATGCTCATCAAGCTTCACTTTGAAGATCCACTTTAGAGCAATGATCATAGCACAATCTGGAGCGGTACTAATTCCCATACATCAAGTCGATCAAACTCATGAATTTCTTCTTGCATGGCATTGAACCATATGCCTTCATTCATGGCGGTTTAACATCTTTTGTTCGACCTTAGAGAGACGGAGTTGAAGAAGCACCATAAGGCATCTGCTGCAAGTTGTTTCCGGTGGATACTAGAGGAGAGGGTTTCCAATGATGTTGTCCAATGGATGATCATGTGTCCATTTTCTAAGGTGTTCATGTGGTTGTTGTTGAAACTGGCGGCGGAGTCGATGTCTCTCATGAAGATGGTTCAAGATGATTCAGAGCAAATATGTTTTCAAATGGTGCATCTTCGGGAGTAGCAAAGGATTCTCTCCATCAAGGGTGCCAAAACATTTCCATGATGTACAATCGATGATTGATGATTTGTTGATGAGACAGAGTGGTCAAGAAGAAGCGCTTCTTGACTTAGCCATAGAAACCGGGGGTTAACTTCATTGACATGGATAGTAGCATCGATGATGGAATTGACAGATCATTAGTAGTTGGCCCATAATGTTCATCAAACATTGGATCAAACAGCTTTTCAAGTCATCTTCAAGGAGGTACATAAGGAGTCATTGGCGAAGAATCGTAAACAAGAGTAGAATCCGATGGGACTACTGAAGATGCGGTCCGTAACTGGTTGTCCCGAGCCATTGGACCCGCCACCATCGAACGAACGTGAATTGTTTCCATGATATTTCGGTTCTTTCGTGGGTTTCCGGCTATTTGGCTAACTTTACGCTTTTGCCTTTAGCCTATGCCAGCTTGATTTATAGCATTACTTAGGTTTTAGCAGGGGCATTTGGTGACATTAGACAAAACATTCACACCACATTCATGATTAGTAATAGAAATCAAGCGATCATCATTACATGGTTTGCGAGATAATGTGAAATTTGAATTAATTACAGTCGCGCTATGGCTAATACTAGAATCAACACGATTCGTTTTATTCAACTCAAACTTAAAGTTCCTAGGGTGGCCTTCACTCTCTTCTAATGCACATTCTTAACTGCTTGGTCTGTCTTGCTTGGTATTGCACGGAGGCTTTGACCAGCTTGCTCTTGTATCTTGATTACTCTTGTAGAGGGAATTATGGGAACATTAGTTGGTTGATCTACTTTTGCATTCACGAACTAGATGTGCGAGGATGCGAACGCTTGAAGGCACATTAGTGTTCACTTTCTTAACACTAGGCATAGAATGGTTTGTATACTTGGCACTGGGCATAGAACAAGGCATCACTGACTTTACCTTTCGCACCTAAGGATTTAGGACATGTTGCAATTAAACATTCTAGCGACTCACGAGATCGTTTTGGCACGAATGCACGAGCAAACCTAATTTCTCTATCAAGAGGCTTATTTATGAAGTCCTCTTCGCAATCTCACGGAGACATTCTAGACTATCCTGGTGATCACAATAGTTATGAAACACAAGTTCATTGTTCCTAAGATGAGGAGGAATGTATTTACGGTCATAGTATAATTGCAATATGAGGATGACTTTGATGCAACATTCTCATTGAAGACAAGTGGCGGTTTCCCTTTTTCACGACTCCTCGATTCTCAATTTCTTTTTGTAAAGGCGTTATTTTTGTTGTTTTTGTTACAGTGACTTTCATTGAATCATATAACTCTTTAAAGTGTCGTTTAACTTTTTTTCATTTTCTTGGAGAACTCTCGTTCTCTTTTGTAAAGCATTAACCAAGTTTTGAAGATGAAAAGTTTGAGAATCTTGAGAATCTAAGGAGGAGGCATTTGGGAGCCGGTCATTGTTATTTTCACCCTTTAATTGAGAGATTTGGGCTTTCAACTTTCTCGATTGTGTTACAATGAGCTTGAATCTGTTCGTCACGTTTGTTTATCACGGCGCATCAAACTACGGAACATACGGGGATGTTTTGATATTTGAGGTTTGACATTTTCTTTAAGATGTTGATATTTTAGTTACAAATCAAAATGTTCAACTTCTAGTTTAGAAAGATGTTTTACCAAATGTCGTGATCATCACGATCAATTTTCTCATTTAGTTATGAGTTTTGTTTTCAAGCTCAATGACACGATCATGGGAAACTTTCAATGCAATAGATAATTCATGAAATCGAAAGCGGTAATAGAGTGCTTAGTAACAATATAAAACACATCTTGAGCAACATAACTTCGAAATCAAATTCTCATTTAAGATATCTGAAGTTCTTCTTTTCAACTTCATTATTTTGAGTTCTGTTCATAATCATTGACCTCAACAATCATAGCATCAAATTCCTTTTCTATTTCTTTAATATATGAATTTATTCCCTTTTGAAGACTTTCAAATTGACCTTTTAATTGTTTAAAGAAAGGCATAACCTCGGTTAAATAACATTCTTTAGTTTGCTCAAAACCCTTTCCCCTCGATTATCCACATGGGTGTGATTCTAACTTCTGCGTTTTCTCAAAATCAACAAACATCGATAAACAACATATAGGTGATTAAGGTCTTGCTATTAGTGGAAATAGATCTAGGAACTAGATGCATTGGTGTATTAGGAGGATACAGGTTGCTCAGTCAATTTCCTAAAGGGATTCTTTTCAACAAGATTTTCGACTTTTAGCATATCCATATCTTTCTTCCAAAACATCATTGGGGTTAATTGAGTTTGAGGCTTAAACATATTAATGGATATCCAATTTTCCTTAGTGTAATCATGAGGTTTGATCGTTATGTTTTCTCTTTACATACATGATTGTTAAGTTTCTTATCCATTTTCTCCCTAGTGACTTCATCGATTTCTTATCTTCCTCGTTTTCAGTCAATGACTAGGTTTCTACCGAGCTTAGATTTCATTACCATCATAAATAACTTTATGAGCTTCTCTTCTTTCTTACCATACTCGGGGTTGGGTTCCTTAATAATGGGAATACTATGCTTATCGCTTAACTACGTGTGTTTGGTGATCAAGTGAAGCGATGCGAATGGTATTCGCATGCACGTACAACTTATTTTCAAGCTTGTTTTAAAAGTTTTAGATTGGAAAAATCATTCAAAGTCTTGATTCCTTAGCATTGAATTCTTGCTTAAGCATTTTCATATTTTCTTGAAGTTCTTGTTTTTGTTAGCAGTTTGAGCTTTTCTTGTAAGGAGGTTTAACTCTTGTTTTAATACTTCTTCTATAATTACTTTTTCTAATAATAGTGCGCATTTGGTCATCCATTTCACTGCTCACGGGTAGTTAACTCAAACTTAGCACGTTGTTCATAAATAGCAACTTGTTCTTTATAGGCATTCGGTTATGAGATAACAGAATCATCAGGGCACATCACGGTGTATTCATAAAAAACATAGTCATCATTGATTGCGAGAAGATGCATTACTTGGTACAACCTCACGCTTTGCTTCGCACATATTGATCATATGGGACAATATTGCTATTACCACCATCATCGATATACTCGACTCATAAGTTTCAAGAGATTGTACTTTATTGTGCATCTTTTGCTCATCAACATCATCATATAGTTTAATACCTGCAGGATGATTGATTCTTTGGATGGACCACCTTGCTTAGATGATGAGACCTTAGGAGAGAGACCATTGGAGAAATGCTAGCCATGAAAATTGTTTGTGCGATGGGTTCATCATCGACGTCGAGTTGTATGCATCACATTCGGCGACTTGAAAGGCATTCGATGATTGTGACTGTCTCTGAATTGGTGCTCATCCACATCTCATCATATGTCTTGGCATTGCCACTCAAGAGAAACAACAACTCCTCTTCATCGAAAGCTGCACCATTATCCCGAGCTTGCACGCGACATCTTGTCTACGAAGTACTCTGCATTTTGAGGGCGTTTAGGAGATGTCTGGGTTCCTTGTTATATGTCCATCTCCCAGGTTGTAGCACTAATTGGCTTAGCAACCTTGATTTCCATTCCTTCCACGATTACGATTTGCAATATAACCTCCACTTCTCCACCTCTTCCCTGTTTCATCTTCTTCCTTGAGGCTGGTTGCATCATAACTTTTCCATCTCGACAACAACATGATTGTGTAGATTGGATGCGATTCGATCTCATTGTTAGTGTGAAATTGTTGGTATGTGGGCTAAGGGTCAAGTTTTGTTTAACCATAAGAGCCATTGATTGATGAAGTGTCCATTGGTACGCATCGACATCACCTTGCTTGAACCTCGGATCGGGAATGAGATTGTGATTACCATTACCACATGGGTATGACTTGAGATGCTTTAGTGGTAATACCAACATTGGTGTGAAAATTGTAGAATCATTTGGTGAGCTTGTTTCTCCCCGATTGGTTTTGAGGCCGATCCAGAATCCTTTTTCAAACATAGCATGCCTCTCATTCACGAGCGGGGAAGGCATACAATTGCTCGTGGTTTGTATTCTTTAGTCCTTTGGTTGGCTTCGGAGGGTGACAAATTTGTGCCACTCAGAGTTCATGTTGTTATAAACTTTGAGTTCATCAGATATTAGGCATGGTCATTTTGATGTTCCTCATGTCATTCGCAAACTTATGGAATCTCACGTAGTACTCATGAGACACTCTAAATACGGTTTCATCTTGAAGTGCTCAAACTCATCATACGGTTGTGATTCTACGTCTTCCTTGGTTAATTCGAACACGAGAGAAGCATCTTGACATTATCCCAATGCCTTGGCTTCGATGTTGTGATTGATAAGCTTGTAGATATCTTTTGGAAGACCTTGAAGTATAATATTAAAGCCATTATCGACATCGAATCTCTTTTCTCCTTATCATTGAGTTCATCATACATCTTTTGGTGCATCTAATCCATAGATCATTGTTCCATCTACTATTGTATCAATTAAGTCGGCTTGTAGTCTCGACTGATAAGGCCACTTCATCGATGGATTTGAGAATGTTGACCCGTTTTTATTTCGAGCGCGTATAATCGGATTCGTTGAGCCAGAGTCATAATCGGTTACATCGAGCATGGGTGGGCTGAGTGTCGATCCGGTGCTTAGCGTCCTCAACTACGGAAGAAGCGATGGTAGATGCGATGTTTGACATGATTACCGTTCTCGGGATTTTACTATTCTTTGATTAAGCAGGAAATTGATTCTTTCACCGGGTTTTACTAAACGAAAAGAACAACCGTAAATAATGTAGCACGAAGAAGTAACAAGTCTCAATAGACAAGTAGCTAAACAATCAACTAAGCAGTTATCAACTAAGCTAAACAACCAACTCCTAAAGCAAAACAGTAAAGCAAGGAACCGGCTAATGACTCTTACAAGTAGGGTAACATCTAATTTTCAACAAGTATGTTCCCAGATTTCACCCTGCTTGTACTTGGAACAATACATGCACATGAAGAACTTGATTAGGCGTATAGATCTATGGACGTATATATATACCCCTTATGTTGAACAATCAGTACTCATATCAATTTTGATGTTGATATTAGTTTGCCAAACTTAAAAAAGCCATAAATAATTTTTTGGGGTAGTATCATATCAGTTTTCAATATTGGATAAAGAAGGTACCAGTAGTGATTTAATGCGAGTTGATAGGCTATAGATAGCATCTGAGCATGAAGCGCTCAGTATCAAACGATGATGGTTTTGATGTCTTCTTTGATGCCATTCATGAGGGGTAAGTCTAGCATGCTCCTCAGTTACAGTTTAGATAACCCTGCATCAGCGGCCACCAGAACCATGGTAAAGTGGTGGTATGACAGAGCTACAGACATAATTTACTGCCGCCAACAAAATAAAAATTAACAATTATTGGAAGGGATGTTTTTCAGTGCTTCCTTGATAACAATTACATATAAAGAGGCTACTCCTTAGTCCAAAACTGAAGACATCGATCTCTTTGTCAGGTTGCACCAATTTTTTAATCTTACTTTTAAGGCAAACTCACCCACTCAAGTATAATATAACATTCCCACACAGCTACAACAATCTTTTAAGTCCCTAACAAGACTTGAACCCATCATAAAATTTCACGGATACTGCTATGCAATCTTTTCTTTTGGGTTTGATACAACTATCGTTTATACCTATGTATCTGTAGGTAATCATTATAAGATAATGTGTCACTGATTGTATCAATATGCAACTAATTTGTCATATTATTGCGATGCATTTTAGATATTTACTACATAGTCAATTACTTTAAAAAATTACGAAGGGACTAACATATTCAACACTCATTTTGGGTGGGATGTCATATTATTCTTCGGGTAAAAGGGTTTAACAGTTGATTAAAGAAAGGCAACTATTGAGTGGATTGTATGGTCACTATGGTAACAGTTAAGTAAAGTGTAAGAGAGAGCTAAGTAGCTTTTACACAAAAATCGCATGCTTCATCATGAAACCCGTGACTAATAAAGATAAGGTTAAACAATCAAAAGAATGTTCCTTCAAAACTTATCAACTATGATTTGAAAAGGTCCACATCCAACTCTTGAGTGTAAAAATGTCACTTTCTAATTTCAAAAAACATAAAGATATTTGTATTTGATAAATCACTTTCATTAGAATTGTTAAAAGTGATCATTGAATGAGCTTCCGTTAATTACTATTATGATTTAACAGTGCAACTATTTGACAAATCTTCATATTGAGCTTACATAACAAAACATCAAGAAAAATTACTGACCACTTTTCCTATGGTAAATACTAAACCACCTACCTGTTATATTAGTAAGATATGGCTAACAACCATAAGCTCGTTGCTAACCATAAGTATAAGCTGGTGAATAAAGACACTTCTTACAAAATAACCTCAGCTGGTCGAATAAAGACTATATCTTAAAGAACAACTGCAAGATTATTTTAACTTTAGCCAATTAACAATTAGGCCACAAATTGATGTCAAATTCTTTAACTATCCCTAAAATAGCAATGTTAGCTATACCCCTCTTCGCTAACACCAACTTATGAACCGTGTTTAGCAAATCAACCATGATTCACCTATGACTTCCAAGTCAAACCCATCACTCCCCAATCCGCAAATCCATACACATTTCCTAATCCAAATTCAAAATCAACGCATCAAAATCACAGCTTCATGACATACAAATCCTAAAAATAAATAAAAAGGTTGAATATTTGATTCAGATCTTGCGATGGCTGTGAGTTTACTCTATTCACACAAATCACACATTCTAAAATAGAAACTTTGACTAACAAAAAAAGTCAAATTTGTACTACCTCTATCCTCCCTTTCCAAAACAGGAAAGACAAGCCGCTCCTCCATCTGAGCATGTTCAAGCAACAACTCCAACAGCATCGAGCATTTTCGCGTACTTCTTAACCTCCATCCTCCTCCCATAACGGATCCCTCTGGACTTCCCTCCACGTGTCGCCAGATCCTCCTCCACGTCACCATCCTCTCCAGATGCCACGTCAGGCTCTTGTGGTGCAACACAGTAGCAGTCACCACCAGGCATCTTCTCACAGTCCCAGTTGGACAGCAGCAAGGGCTTGAAACTTGCTGTCCAAGTAACGAAGGATCGTTATAGATGACCCTGAGATGACGTCAGCATTGTATTGTATGACCGGTGTTTCGAACCCGAAATCGGGTGTTTCGGATGGGATGAACATTAAAGTTACTGGTTTTGTATGGGATGGCGAAATGTATGTATGACGTGGCTGGTGATGACGGTGATCCGTAGAGACGCACCACCGGTAGTGTCGCCGGAGGAGCGCCGGAGGTGGGTTGAGGACGTCGAAATGTCTACTTTCCGGTAAGGCGGTGGTGGTTCTGGTTTTGGGGTGAAGTTGTCAGGGTTGGTTTTTTTGAGGTTTTGAGCAATTACCCATTTAAGAAAAGGACGAATGCAATTAAATTTGAGGGTTAATGGTTGCTTATTGGTGTTGTTTTTGACATGTTTTGAGGGGTTAGATTCGAAGCTTAGATCGGAAGATATATATAGTTTTTTATAAAAATATATAAAAAAGGTGGATAATGAGTTATAGATTGGATTCGGTTGAAGAGGGTCACATGGGTGGAGGAAATAAGGAATGAGCAAGAGGAGGGGTTTTAATGAGGTGAGTGGGGTTTTATATGGAAGTTGATGATGAAATAAAGTTGTGGCTTCTGACATGTCACTGCCTTGTACATCTCAAATAATGTTTTCCAGATCACATTGATAAATTAATTAGTACTACTAGCATGTTCAATTGTTCATACATCAATACACATGCACACTGTCTGATCCGTAATATTATAACCTGCTTGATTGAGTCAAGATTCCAAGTACTACGACTAGTATTTTATGACAAGTGTTATTCTTTTCGTTGTTTTTTAATCAAGTGACGAATAATTTAAGGCCATTGTAAAATTGAGGGAAAAAATTGAGTCATTTTAGCGTGGTCTATATCGAGACCATGTAGGCGGCGTTATGGTGTCACCCTTCACGTAAACATCATGATAGGATTATGCTTGGTGTGTGAAGAAGGTGAGGATTCAAGCTGGTTTGGTGAAACACGCCATCTAACGGAAAAGATGGAAGAAAATGAGTTTGGTGGTTGGTTAGGTGGTGGTAATTCTGTTAGAAGGTGGAATGATGGTCAGTGGCCATTCATCCCACTTTAGGCGCTTTTGTTGTGTTAAATATACTAAACACCGTTTTTAATTTTAAATGGTACAACTCTAATTATAAAGGGTTTTTCAACGAGTTAAGCCTTGTAGAAATGCTGAGGGGCTCATAAAAGTACCACGTGAATTCGTAAAAATACAAACGAGTGTATGCGTTTATGTGAGTCGTTTTACTTTTCATTTTGTTGTGTTTAACATGTCTGTAATGTGAGTTAGAAAAATTATAAATGCTACTTATGAGTAGGGTTGCATTTATAAATGCTACTTATGAGTAGGGTTCTAGATAAAGAAAAATGATTTGTAGGCGCAAGTGAATCTTTCTGAAATGTGATTGGTGTATTTTAAAATGATTGGTGAATATGAGGAGAGAGAAATTGTGTATTTTAAAAATGCGTATGTAAATGAGTTAGGTCATTGTGAGTGCAGTTGTGAGGCTTTATACATAACTTCATGCAGATAAATCTCTCTCATACCTCTACTATACAAAACTCATCCAGAAATCCAATCATTTCTCGTGATCAATCTTTTCTTGTCTTTTATTTTCCATGATAAAAGCGCCACCGGTCACATCTCTCACCGCTGTCGTTGTTGTCTCTGCTGCTTCTTTCTTCGGTCTGTTTCGGATATGTTGTTAGTCGCCATCGATAGCACTGCTGCCTTGGGTTTTGATTCTAGATATGTTGGGTTTTGTTACGGCTCCTTTTAGGATGTTTAGAAAATGCTTTTAAACTTGACAAAAGGTTTAGACTACGATGAATTTTTACGTCTTTTATGTCTTTTGTCTACGTGCTGTATGGTTGTGTTTCATGCCAAGCTTTTTGGTGATTCCCAGCATATATATGGTTTGTTGTTGATGCCTTCACTTGTTATTAGGGTGTATCTTTCTTTGAGCAACTTTGTTGCGCCGTTATTTTGTTTGGCGAGTCGATTTTCTTTCTTTATGTTCGATGTAGCTTTGTGTTGAATTCATAGTTTGTGAGTGAAATGAAATGTCTTTGTTAAAAAATAATAATAATAAAAAATAAATAAATAAATAAAATAGTAGGGTTCTAGAACTAAAGGAGTTAAAGACGCTCCTATTCCTTACGATTATTGTAGAAATAGCCGTTATTAATGCATTTCAAATGTACTTAAGTGTACCTAATATTTCTGTATTTTATGTATGTTGACATTTGATGTTGATGTTTGACTCAAACAGTTTGAGGTTAAATGTTTAATACATTTATGATTGGAATTTAACGTTAAGGGGGCATATACTATCTTAAATAATGTTTTGATTATTTTAAAAGATAGTAATAAACATAACTTCAATGTTCAACAGTGTTAACTGTTAAGCAAATCAACTATTATAGGAGTAACATTTATTTTGCATGTTAAAGTATTTTTTCCAATTTTTTTTTTTTTTTTTTTAATTTAATTTAAAAGGTTTAATTAAAATGGATTAACCATTTATGACATTTTTTCCAATGTTGTTGTATCTTACGAGTATTTGAAATGTCTAATAACCTTATCATCAGAAAAGGATAGTTCTATCTCAAACGGCTTTGATTGAATAGTATTACGATTGTAAAACATGAAAACATGCTAAAAACATAGTGAGTGTGGACTTAGTGGTGAATGCATAAAATAAAAATAAAAAAATATGATCTTGCGTTGATATAGAATTAAGTGAGGTTAACTAAACGTGATGGTTACATCAATCTTCAAAAGATACATTGTTCATACTATTAAACACAAGTAGGTTTTGTTGGGTGGCCTTGGTCTACAAAGTTCATACAACACATCTCTCGTTATAGACAACTATTCCTTGTCAAAAAAATGCTTTTAAACTTGACAAAAGGTTTAGACTCTGATGAATTGTTTCTCAACAATTCCTATAGACCGGTTAATTTGTTAACCAATTAAACACAGCTACCACAACGTATTATTGCTCAAAGTTTCACCCAATTAATAATGGAAGGTTTGAATTATGCAATTTAATGTGTTTGAAGAAAGTTGGTAGGTACAACCTCTTAAAGGCAAACCACTTTCTGCACCGATATCCAACCTTTGTTCCTAAACTATGAAGCAAGCCAATATATAATTAGAGATGATTTGTATACTTTCTAATTTGTTTGTTGTTAATACAAAATTTGGGTTCTTCGCGAGGTTGGTTTATGCTAACCTCGATCGAATAGATTTTGAATTAAGTGAATGAGACTGTGAGCTAAAGTTCTAGAGAGAAAATCGATTAGTGCGGAAGAGGTCTTCCATGATCGACCTATGTCTATGAATGCATTGTCTTATTTGTTTGTTAATACAAATCTTATGTGGAATGTGTCTTAATTGCATTGTCTATGAATGCATCACCTTAATTCAACTAGAAACTTTGGTGATGTGATGTAGAAAAATGTGTATCTTAAACAATGTTGACAATTAAAAGTCAAACCTAACCAAATTAATAACCGGTTATAAACATAAGGTCGACTAGGTTGTTATAAAACAAAATTCATGACCAAATAGGAGACTAAATAACTACCATTTTCAATATGAAAAATATAAAATTTCATTAAAGAGAATCTAAAGTTAGAACATATTACATAAATGTTTGATCAAGGTTGTTACACTAACATGATGCTTTAACAAGTACTTACATTTCCACAAAAACACTTCAAAATACCACCATTATACATAAAAGCTAAAGGTTAACCAAGTGCATAAATAATCAAGAATAATATCCAACGAGTAGCGGTAAATTTTCCACTTCCACGCGTCGCGCGGCAACTTGTAATCTGCCTCGGCTCATTTCTCCTCTCAAAGACCTTGTATGATCATTCTTCGAAGCACATTTAGGATCATACCATCGTATGTGTAAGATATAGGTTTCACAAACACACTAAACCATAATCCTGAGTGGCGTTCTATATGTTTAGAGAAAGTTCTAGAGAGAAAAGGGAAGAGTTGGGAACTATGTGAAACAAAGAAAAATGGTATGACTCCAACCTCACCTTGGGAGGTAGAGGTTTTCTAGTGTCTTCAAATAAAAGCCACTCACGGTGTGGATCGAGCGTCACGGTGGGTAAGACATGTCCCAGTCTCCACGGTGTTGCCAACAACCTACTTACTAACATGTTATGACTACGACTCTGAGCTTTCTATCGAATACATATACTTGGCGGCCAGGCTCTTTAACTTTGAATTTTCTAATTCTAACAATCTCCCCAAGGAGGCCCTCGATTTACATGAATACAAACAAATATTACATTAGATTGTTCTAGGATTCTTGATTAAGTTCTTTACTCAATAGCGTAGTCATTGATTCTTCATGTTACGCATGTTTGGATAATTTCAAGTGGAGGTCTTTAAGCGATCCACGTGATAATGAGTTTTGAGCCGGCATTGAGATCATCGGCTAACATAAATCTCGACTCTTCCTTTGTGGTGTTGGTATTATGTGATGTTGTGACATTTGGACCGACATGCTCGCATTACGGATCATGATATATTCGTCCAGTAGCGGAAGCTTTCTTGGTTCATGATATTGCGTGACATAGCGAAGCATGGAGTGAAAGTATCGAGTCGTTGAAGCACCTATCATGATTTCTTTAGAGATGAATGTGGTGTGAGCATCGCGACTATGGATTCACGCTTCATTACGATCATTGCAAACGTCGGGCGTGCATGCATACAGATTAGCAATAAAGTGCATGAGCGTGTCTTTGATCTTTCGTTGAATTGAGGTACGGCCTGGTTCCCGATTGATTAGTACAATCTTGCGTGATCGGATATAATTCGAAGAATTTCCTTGATGAGGGTTTCGCGGTTGCTCTAGTTCTCAAGCCAAGAGCGTCTCAAAGAAGACAACAGTTGAGTGAACGGCAATTAAGAGATTGATTGATGAAAAGAGATTTGAAAACAATCGTATATCGCTCGATAGAAATTGTTTTTGCAATAGCGAAGGTTTTAATGAAATCAATTATCAATCATAAGCACCTTTATTTTTTGAAATATTAGTACCACGGTCGATGCTAAGGAAAAGTTTTTAAGCACAACGACGGGTTTTCAAAGGTCCGTCGATCCATAACTTTGAACGGGATTGATTCAAAGTTGAATCGCTCCATTGTTTCATTCGGTTGTCACATGGTTGATCTATTGGATAGATCTCATGCCACCCACAGGGAGCTTGTTTGATGTTGGCTCGAAGGCTTTCCATCTTCATTGTGAATATGTTAGCATATCACTTTCGGATGTTACAGCAATACCACAAGGATAATGTGTGGACTCATAAGATATAATCTCTCTTTCCACATTGTGTGAAACGAGAGTCTTCATTAACGATGTCCTAAAGAGATTTATATGATGATCTTGTGGCTCTAGACTCAATCGTGCATATTTGGTTCTATCTTGGGAGACTGGGGAGAGGCCTCCTTCTTGATATCAACAATCTCTAAGAAAGTCGATAGATAATGTGGGTTCCCGTGTGAGAATGAAACAAGTCCTTTTAAGAGGAACTTGAGTGGTTTGGGAAGTTGTAGTGCAGTCGTCCTTTGGGTCCATGCGTCTTGTCATCAATACCAGTGTTACCTTAGTAACCACCGATAGCATATGAATTGGTGTCGCCCTACGGTTGAAATATCGGAGGCTATTTATTTTCACCCTTTCACATTCATTATTTTCATTCTTCAACCCTTTGGGTGCTCGGACTTCATAACTAGAACCTTGTTGGGTTTATTCGATCTAGCTACGTCTCGATCGCGCTCTTCTTATCTCGCATTTCTCCTTTTTCATCATACCTAAGGACTTACTATCTAGTGGTGTCCACAGGTAGATCTCTCTCGATTACAGGCGGATCATGGGAACAAAACCTAACCTTATCATCCTTATATCACCATGCATAAAGTAAATTTGGTCGTTCTATTTGGTATTGTTCATCTGCCATTGGACCAATCGAAAACAATTGAAAATCAATCCGGATACTTGTGATATACAAATCATTTTGTACGAATAGTTTTGATATTTTAGAAAAGAGCTCCCCTCAACATGTGCATCGTGTATTTGAAATCGTATTAGCACACGGAGGCAAGAGGAAGAATTAACTTCTTTGATTACCATTTTCTAAAGATATCATCATCACTTCCTGATTAAATCAAGTAGATAAAGTATATTGGGGAAGGATGAGGTTTGCTCCCCCAATATGTGCATCGAGGTTTGAAAGAGTGTTGCACACTAGAGGAACACTGCACTTAGATACAAATCAATCACGTTTCAATTCTTTGTGGTTTAAAAGATGCTCCCACCGACATGTGCATGGAAAATTTGAAATCGTTTGGCACATGTGGGGAAAATCTTGCTAAACACATATGAAACCAATTATCAAGTTATCGGTTTTAAATCCAATGTAAATCACAAATTCTCCCGATCGCTTTTCAAATCCTTTGAGAGTTGTGATCTTTATTGATTAAATTAAATTTTGAGAGCTTTTGGGAGAATAGTGACTTGCTTTTGAAAGAATATTTTAGCGACAAGGATCGGTTTTCCGACTTTAAACTCCATTGTTTAAACATCACAGTATCTTTTGAAAACATAACATTAGCAAAGGTTTTGAATCAATTGTGTAAAACATTATTCTTTTGATTTTTTAACAATAAACCTTGCTCATTTACTTGCCAATTGTTTGAATGACCTTCAAAATAACCTTTTAATTGAATAAAATCATTATCCCCTCGATCAATGACACAAGTTGTTGATTGAGATAAGGCCTGACGAGATGATAAGCACAAATGATTTACGAATAATAGAATACGGGTATTTTATAATTTAGTTTTCATTAGATGGCAAATATTTTTGGAAGAATCATTAGCGGAAAAATATTTGGAAAGAAAACATTTGTCTTTTGATGACAAACATTTGTTTTAAGAATCGAGCATGAGATTTGAAAAATAAGATAAAGCATGGCTCATTCTTTACTTTTAAAACGCAGTTATTATTCGAAATGACAATAAACCACCATTTTCTCCGCCTCATTTTTTATTTATTTATTTTTATTTTATTTTTTAAACAAAAACTATGTACATTGAAGAACATCTAAAGACCCGTGGCATTATTTGAATGTCAACACAAAGTCCGTAGATGATATCGAATCTGAAAAAACATGACAAAATAACAATATTTTGGAATTTTCAAGATTTTCTACTTTTATGGATTTTTTGAAATTTTATAATTTTATATTTTCTTTTGAGGGTTTTGAAATTTTGTATTTTCTTTTTGAATAAATATATACAATAGATAGATGGATAAAGACCTTTACTCCTCGTCTTCTCTTGAAGGCGCTGAGTGTTCAGTTGTGACTCTTTAGCCAAGGCGTTGGAATGATAAACTCAAGCGTTCTCTAGGAAGAGCTTTGGTGAAGATGTGCGCTGGTGGTATTCGGTCCTCACAAAATAGAGTTCCACACACCTTTTCCACTTGTTCACGATGAAATGATGTCGAATGTCGATGTGCTTTGCTCGAGTGTTGTACGTTGTTGCATGAGAGAGCTTTAACACTATTATCACGATGAATTTTGTTGAATTCAAAGTCATAGTCGATAATGGGATCTCATCCATAGGATTTGAGCACAACAAGATGACATGGCTATGTATTCACCTCTTTAGAGGAAATAGAAGTACTCATTTGCTTCTTTGAAGACCCGACTCACAGTTTATCACCCATAATGAGCACCTCGAACGATACGGCGAGTATCTTGACATCTGCATGATCGGCATCTGCATAGGTACATTGTGACATCTGGTGTCCTTGGTGCAAAGTCCCATATTGATGGTTCCTTGGAATGTAGAAGACTGGTTTAACCACTTCGAGGTGCTTTTGGTAGGCTTAGCACGATATCTAACACACGTACAACCGGACAGATAGAATATGCGGTCTCGGTCGTGAGGTACATCGAGGATCGATCATACTACGATATTTTGTTTGGTCTACCATGATCACAGTGGTCCTCATCGGTTTAGTGCGGCTACATCATAGGAGTGTCATGAGGTCACTAGAATCAAATCCATTTCTTTAAAATCTCATTTGCATATTTAGATTGATTTATAAAATGCCTCCGGGACTTTGCAAATTTGTAATCGAAAAAAATGACATTTGTCCCATCATTGACATTTGAATTTTAGAACCCATTTCATTTGAAAATGGTGCATTCATTGAAGTCGGTCGAGGCAAAGATAATATCATTAACATAAATTTGAGCGTGAATTAAGTGTTTGCACACTTTACGGTGAACAATGTCGGATCAGCGCTCCTTTCTTTGAATCCGGTGATAGAAGAAACTTTGATAGCATCATACCATGCCGCCAGGAGCTGGCCAGTAAAGGCTAACTGACGATAGACATGAGTAGGATGCTTTCGGATTCAAAACCTTAGGTTGGTGGAGTATCGACTTCTTTAAGATCTCCAGATTGAAAAGCCGTCTTTACATCCATCTAATAGACAATCATATTCTTACTGCGGCGTTAGCAGGAAGATTACGATCGCCTCGTCGCGCCATGGGGCAAATGATTCTTCAAAGTCAATACCTTCTCAGCGGTATCCTTTGCAACCAATCTAGCCTTGTTCTTTAATACATCGCCATGCTCATCAAGCTTCACTTTGAAGATCCTTTTAGAGCAATGATCATAACCAATCTGGGCAGTACTTAATTCCCGTACATCAGTCGATCAAACTCATGAATTTCTTCTTCATGGCATTGAACCGGTATCTTTCATTCATGGCGGTTTAACATCTTTGGTTCGACCTTAAGTGCGGAGTTGAAGAAGCACCATAAGGCATCGGTTGCAAGTTGTTTCGTGTGGATACTAGAGAGGGTTTCAATGATGTTGTCCAATGGATGATCATGTCGTTTTCTAAGGTGTTCATGTGGTTGTTGAGGCGAAGTGCGGTGATGTCTCTGATGAAGATGGTTGAAGATGATTCGAGGAGCAATATGTTTTCAAATGGTGCATCTTCGGGGTAGCAAAGTTCTCTCATCGAGGGTGCTGTTTCCATGATGTACCGATGATTGATGATTTGTTGATGAGAACTGAGTGGTCGTGACGCTTAACGACTTAAGTCATAAGCTGAAGAGTTAACCGTTGACATGGATAGTAGCGACCTCGATGATGGAATTGACGGATCATTAGTAGTTGGCTCATAATGTTCATCAAACATTGGATCAAGCAGTTCAAGTGTCTTGAAGGGTACCAGAGTTCTTGGCGAAAATCGTAAACAAAAATGCAAAGCCGATGGGACTACTTGAAGATCTTGAGTCGAGCGGGTTGTCCACAGGCCGTTGGACGATAAACTCATATTCGAGCGTACGTGGTGCTTCCATGATATTTGGGTTTCTTTATCTGTAAACTTTGACGGTGGTTTTGTTTTGGTGATCATTGATGAATAATCATCGTTTGACAGGCAGACGTTAACGGTCACGTGCGGTGAAGGTGGTTGATGTGGTTGGTCAGGATGGTTTGACAAATGAATGATCATTGGTGAATAGATCTTGATTAATATCGTATTTGACCTATTAGTATGTTCACTAAGGGATGCACGATAAACTTCCATTTCTAGTGGGCATTGTCGCATAGAGTGAGGCGGAAACTTTCGTATCATGGCCGGAGGCATCCATTGATAACCTATTTTACTAAATATTCTTCAGCTGGGTTTCCGGCTATTTGGCTTTCTTTACGCCTTTACTTTTAGCCTTCTTAAACACGATTTATAGCATTACTTAGGTTTTAGCAGGGGCATTTGGCGGCATTAGACAAAACATTCACACCACATTCATGATTAGTAATAGAAATCAGCGATCATCATTACATGGTTTGCGAGATAATGTAATTTGAATTAATTACGATGCGCTATGGTAATACTAGAATCAACACGATTCGTTTTATTCAACTCGAACTTAAAGTTCCTAGGGTGGCCTTCTACTCTTCTAATGCACATTCTTAACTGCGAGGTCTGTCTTGCTGGTATTGCACGGAGGCTTTGACACGCTTGCTCTTGTATCGCGATTACTCTTGTAGAGGGAATTATGGGAACATTAGTTGGTTGATCTACTTTTGCATTCACGAACTAGATGTGCGGGGATGCGAACTACAGAAGGCATTAGTGTTCACTTTCTTAACACTAGGCATAGAATGGTTTGTATACTTGGCACTAGGCATGAACAAGGCATCACAACTTTACCTTCGCACCTAAGGATTTAGGACAAATTAAACATTCGGCTCACGAGATGTTGGCACGAATGCAAGCAAACCTAATTTCTCTATCAAGAGGCTTATATGAAGTCCTCTTCACAATCTCACGGAGACATTCTAGACTATCCTGGTGATCACAATAGTTATGAAACACAAGTTCATTGTTCCTAAGATGAGGAGGAATGTATTTACGGTCATAGTATAATTGCAATATGAGGATGACTTTGATGCAACATTCTCATTGAAGACAAGTGGCGGTTTCCCTTTTTCACGACTCCTCGATTCTCAATTTCTTTTTGTAAAGCGTTATTTTTGTTGTTTTTGTTACAGTGACTTTCATTGAATCATATAACTCTTTAAAGTGGTTTAACTTTTTCATTTTCTTGTAGAAAACTCGTTCTCTTTTGTAAAGCATTAACCAAGTTTTGAAGATGAAAAGTGAGAATCTTGAGAATCTAAGGAGGAGGCATTTGGGAGCGGTCATTGTTCTTTTCACCCTTTAATTGAAGATTTGGGCTTTCAACTTTCGATTGTGTTGATGAGCTTGAATCGTTCGTCGGTTGTTTATCACGGCGCATCAAACTACGGAACATACGGGGATGTTTTGATATTTGAGGTTTGACATTTTCTTTAAGATGTTGATATTTTAGTTACAAATCAAAATGTTCAACTTCTAGTTTAGAAAGATGTTTTACCAAATGTCGTGATCATCACGATCAATTTTCTCATTTAGTTATGAGTTTTGTTTTCAAGCTCAATGACACGATCATGGGAAACTTTCAATGCAATAGATAATTCATGAAATCGAAAGCGGTAATAGGTGCTTAGTAACAATATAAAACACATCTTGAGCAACATAACTTCGAAATCAAATTCTCATTTAAGATATCTGCAGTTCTTCCTTTCAACTTCATTATTTTGAGTTCTGTTCATAATCATTGACCTCAACAATCATAGCATCAAATTCCTTTTCTATTTCTTTAATATATGAATTTATTCCCTTTTGAAGACTTTCAAATTGACCTTTTAATTGTTTAAAGAAAGGCATAACCTCGTTAAATAACATTCTTTAGTTTGCTCAAAACCCTTTCCCTAGTTATCCACAGGTGTGATTCTAACTTCTGCGTTTCTCAAAATCAACAAACATCGATAAACAACATATAGGTGATTAAGGTCTTGCTATTAGTGGAAATAGATCTAGGAACTAGATGCATTGGTGTATTAGGAGGATACAGTTGCTCAGTCAATTTCCTAAAGGGATTCTTTTCAACAAGATTTTCGACTTTTAGCATATCCATATCTTTCTTCCAAAACATTACAGGGTTAATTGAGTTTGAGGCTTAAACATATTAATGGATATCCAATTTTCCTTAGTGTAATCATGAGGTTTGATCGTTATGTTTTCTCTTTACATACATGATTGTTAAGTTTCTTATCCATTTCTCCCTAGTGACTTCATCGATTTCTTATCTTCCTCGATTGCGCTCAATGACTAGGTTTACCGAGCTTAGGTTTCATTACCATCATAAATAACTTTATGAGCTTCTCGCTTTCTTACCATACTCGGGGTTGGGTTCCTTAATAATGGGAATACTATGCTATCTTAAAACTACGTGTTTGGTGATCAAGTGGCGATGCGAATGGTATTCCATGCACGTACAACTTATTTTCAAGCTTGTTTTAAAAGTTTTAGATTGGAAAAATCATTCAAAGTCTTGATTCCTTAGCATTGAATTCTTGCTTAAGCATTTTCATATTTTCTTGAAGTTCTTGTTTTGTAGCGGTTTAAGCTTTTCTTGTAAGGAGTTTAACTCTTGTTTTAATACTTCTTCTAAAATTACTTTTTCTAATAATAGTGCGCATTTGGTCATCCATTTCACCGCTCACGGGTAGTTAACTCAAACTTAGCGTTGTTCATAAATAGCAACTTGTTCTTTATAGGCATTCGGTTATGAGATAACAGAATCATCGAGAACATGCGGTGTATTCATAAAAACATAGTCATCATTATTGCGAGAAGATGCATTACTTGGTACAACCTCACGCTTTGCTTCGCGCATATTGATCATATGGGACAATATTGCTATTACCTCATCATCGATATCGACTCATAAGTTTCAAGAGATTGTACTTTATTGTGCATCTTTTGCTCATCAACATCATCATATAGTTTAATACCTGAGATGATTGATTCTTTGGATGGACCTTGCTTGAATGATGAGACCTTGGGAGAGACCATTGGAGAAATGCTAGCCATGAAAATTGTTTGTGCGATGGGTTCATCATCGGCGAGTTGTATGCATCACATTCGGCGACTTGAAGGCATTCGATGATTGTGACTGTCTCTGAATTGGTGCTCATCCGCATCGCATCATATGTCTTGGCATTGCCACCGACAGAAACAACAACTCCTCTTCATCGAAAGCCGCGTTATCTGAGCTTGCAGGCGACATCTTGTCTGAAGTACTACGCATTTTGAGGGCGTTTAGGAGATGTCTGAGTTCCTTGTTATATGTCCATCACCTCGGTTAACATGTTGGCTTAACAACCTTGATTTCCATTCCTTCCACGATTACGATTTGCAATATAACCTCCACTACTCCACCTCTTCCTGTTTTGTCTTTTCTTGAGGCGGTTGCATCATAACTTTTCCATCTCGACAACAACATGATTGTGTAGATTGGATGCGATTCGATCTCATTGTTAGTGTGAAGTTGGTATGTGGGCTAAGGGTCAAGTTTTGTTTAACCATAAGAGCGATTGATTAATGAAGTGTCCATTTGCGTCGACATCGCTTGAACCTCGGATCGGGAATGAGATTGTGATTACCATTACCACATGGGTATGACTTGAGATGCTTTAGTGGTAATACCAACATTGGTGTGAAAGGCGTAGAATCATTTGGTGAGCTTGTTTCTCCCCGATTGGTTTTGAGGCCGATCCGAATCCTTTTTCAAACATAGCATGCCTCTCATTCACGAGCGGGGAAGGCGTACAATTGCTCGTAGTTTGTATTCTTTAGTCCTTTGGTTGGCTTCACAGGGTGACAAATTTGTGCCACTCGATTCATGTTGTTATGAACTTTGAGTTCATCGAATATTAGGCATGGTCATTTGATGTTCCTCGTGTCATTCGCAAGCTTATGGAATCTCACGTAGTACTCATGAACACTAAATACGGTTTCATCTTGAAGTGCTCAAACTCATCATACAGTTGTGATTCTCTGTCTTCCTTGGTTAATTCGAACACGAGAGAAGCATCTTGACATTATCTGAACGCCTTGGCTTCGATGTTGTGATTGATAAGCTTGTAGATATCTTTTGGAAGACCTTGAAGTATAATATTAACCACGATATCGACATCGAATCTCTTTTCTCCTTATCATTGAGTTCATCATACATCTTTTAGTGCATCTAATCCATACCAAAACAAGAACATCAAGAAAAGCATCCCAATCAACTTACATCTTGCACATCCCCTTAACTAGAATCCTCCCAATCAAACAAGAATGAGAAGATGTTCATCTAGGAAATCGACAATCGGGCCAACGAACATACAAGATGGTAACACAAACTACCAATCACATCAAACAAGAACAGAGATTGTTCGAATCATCATGTTGATGTATACGTGAAGCATTAACCGGAAGCACTTTGTCGATAAACTCATCAATCCGAGTGAAGATGTCAACCAACGGCTCTTAGAAGAAAAACTCCATGTGAAGATGACCCGATAAGAGGAAGCTCGGTTCTTACATGAGTTTAGAGCCGTATGACCATTTACATTCTCAAATATCAATCAACAATGCAAAAATTCACACTTCTTCTCCCTCAAGAATTGCATACGGAGATGCCATTCTTGATTAAATAAGTGAACATTATCCAAATGTAGTCTATTCACACTTCTCCCGCAAAATCAAGACGGGATGTCGCCATCGTCATTATAGTTGAGAAAGTGGAATCGAAAACAATCAACAAGAGTCTTGGTTCACTTAATGGTCAAGCGCATGGAAAAGTATGAAGCATGTTGATGAGAATGGTCATAATAGAAGATTTCTTCTTGAAGTTAAAGCGCACCGACACGTACACTTTTCTTTTCTTTAAGAACGAGGCCCGAATCAAGTATTCAAACGTCATAAGAAGATTTCTCTTCTTTCAAAGATAAAGCGCATCAAAGCGTACACTTTTCTTTTCTTTAGAGTACGAGGCCCGAATCGGTGAATGCACGCCATAAGAAGATTTCTCTTCTTTGGAAGATAATGCACCGAAACGCATACATTTCTTTTCTTTGGAGTACGAGGCATGAACCCAAGTGTTCATACGTCATAATCTCTCTTTTCAATCTCTTTGGCAAAACATGTAATCAACCCATTATCATTCAAGAGGGCTCTTTGTAGTGACGGTGATGGAAAACCCAATATGATGAATTTGACCTCAAGTAAACTACCCCGAACTCGTGACTTAAACTTGCACATATGTAACAAAGAGCGGTGCGAGACTTCATGCCCATTTGAATCTCTAAGTACTCTATACTCTTCAACCAACCAACCATCAAGTAATAGACGTACATCACTTCTTGAAAATCCACAATTGAATGTGACACTGAGCACTACAACGTAACTCCTTAAAGTGATAGCTATTTTGTAGTGTTATGAGCCCAATTCCCCCAAGTGGTAAAAGAAAAGGTAAAAGACACCCAACAATAACTAGATTTCCAAGTCTTCATTTTTATAATAAGCATCGAACAAGGATCATGAAGAATCTTCATCCAACCATCCCCGATACCTTCAGATACTAAGTACACTCGCCCGTGATAATTCACTTCAACCTCAAAGAAATAATAGTGAATTAACTCCGTTGTCACATCTTCTGAACTGCTCAAATCTAGCCTTCTTTGACATTTAAACGAACTTTGATAATGGTTTCATCCCGATCATGGTTAAATGCACATAACCCCGTAAAACCATGTAATAACCAAACTGCCATGAAAAAAAAATCCAAACACACATCCAATACATGAAGTACACTCTTTTATCCCTTCTTCGAAACAGAAACCGTAGCACTAGTATCCGAAAAGATCCTGAAATACACTTTCCTTTTCTCCAGGATGGTTCCATCAATACGGGATTTTACAACTCTATGGTTTAAACCGAAAAATAGTTTCTTTCGCGGGATTTTACAAAACCAAGAATAAACCGTAAGATAGATCCGGAAATACACCTTACTATTATCAGGATGTTTCCATTGTTACGGGATTTTACAAGTCTATGATTTAAACCGAGAAATAGGTTCTTTCGCGGGATTTTACATAATCAAGACAAAACCGTAAACAATGTCAGTTCGTGTTCAGACAACATTGGTTTCGTTGAATATCTTGTTTTAGGGGAACATGCAACGGTTCATCAGCAGTTCATTATTCAACATCAACAACATCATCAACCATCCAGTCAACACTTTGGTAAACACATCATTCACGCATTATGTCGGCTATTGTAGTGACCACATGGAGAAGTAAGACCGATATACCAAACTTGATCATGAAGTAGAATTCCCCAGATTTGTTACTTAAGCTTGTACTAATCCTTGTGAAGAAGAAACGGTGTACCCAATGTACTAAACCTCTTGACGTATCCTCAACTGCGTGAGACACCGAAGTGATAGCTACGTTGTGGGTTAAGCGAGAAAGAATCACAACCGTAACTAAATAGCCAAGTCTTTATCACCCTCTATAAGCGCCCAAACAAGTCATCTTCGCGGAAGGGTAGAAAGAAAGAAGACGAAATAAGTAAATGTGCCCGGAAACCTTTACTTCAAAACCAAATAAGAGATACCGTACAAACAACCTCGTAGTCAACATATTCCAATACATCCATCAAGCCGTGACATAATATTTCTCGTGAAAATGCATAATCAAACCCACAACAAATCTCATCATCAAACCATCCCAAAATACATCGACAAATTTCTTCAATAAATCTCATAAAATCCAAATCTCATATAAACACGATTTTGAGAAGCCCATTCCTCCATTATCCAATTCAGATTACTATTCCAAGTTCAATTAAAACCGAGTAAACCGTCACATCAATACCACATCAATAAAATAGGGCAAGAGCCTTGAACTCATTCAAGATCAACAAATAAATCAAGCCGTGAACAAATATCCCCCGTGAATTAATTGTCCGACCAAATATACCAACTCTTTATAATATCAATATTTTGTATCCATAATTTCAAAAAAAACACGGATGACAAAATATTGTTAGACCAATCATGCACAACTTATCTCATCCCAAACCATGACGAGAGATCCAGTCCAAATCCGCAAAGCCAATATGCAAATTAAACTTAGAAAGCCCAAGTCCAGTCCAGTATTTGATAAAATACCCGGTTGAAATTCCCATGAGAGGCCCACGTCCAACTCACAAATCAAACCCGATCCATGTTAAATTATAACACCGGTTATATAAGAGTAACACTCTTAACCTAACCCTAAAATAAACACACTTACAAATATTCGCCTACCACCAGACAAAAGCATCTCTCCCATCAAACTTCACTCATCAAAAATCTGATCTCTCATAAATCCGCCTCATTATTTCACAAACAACTCGCTACCCATCAAAAGAACCAAGCAATCTTTTAAGCACGCCACAGGGATGGCTTTGAGCCTTGTAACTGCCACAGGGATGGCTTGTTGGTTCATCGATTTGGCTTCAATAACAATCCATGAAAGATGCTACAAAGTCTCGTTCTTCATGGCCTAATAAGGGTCTCGGGTAGGTTTTCATATCTGATGTGTTGTTGAGTTTTTTAAACGAGCAAAGTAACTAAATATAACATCCTTGTTATAGTTTAGTACTTATTGTCTCGGATAATTAGTTGGAGTGATCTCCATATACGGTCTATGATGAAATAGTGTAAAGCTCATGAGATCTTGAATGATCTATACAAGAGTTTCACAAATCTGAGATCCCAACAAAACCTGTTTTTCATTCGAATGAGACTTAATATTCCTTGTGATTTATTATCTTTAAACGAATTAAGGAGTTGGGTTAACAATATTGTTAACATAACTACTTTCATTTCGGATATTAGAACAATTAACGGCTCTTATTTTCACTTCATTTTGCTTTCGGACATGTTATCTTGATCAATGAAGATTTCCTTTGGATTTTATATGAATCTGAGAATAGACTCTTTGAGAAGTCATTAACTCATGAAAAAGGAAAGCCTGAGAACTTGTATTGAAATACTTTTCTATTTGAGTCTTGGTTAGGAATGAGATATATGGTATTAGTTGACTGATGATGGTGTTGTTTGACTGATATTTGGTTTAGACCTGAGGTCGAGTAGTAGTGTGGTAAAAGGTATAGAGGTCGTGTGTCATTTTGAATATGGTATTTGTTGTTGTGGTCTATGGTCTGGTCAAGTCTTCTCCTTCATCTACCTTTCTGTCTAAGTCGCTAGGTCAAGAGTCAAGTCGCTAGCAACATGTCACAAGCACTTAGTCGCTAGCACTTAGTCGCTAGCACTAAGTCGCTAGCACTTAGTCGCTAGCACTTAGTCGCTAGCACTAAGTCGCTACGACTTGTTCAGTAACAAGTCGCTAATTTTGTCCTTAAGTCGCTAGCATAAATCGCTACTTAAGTCGCTAAGATGAGGTACAATGAACCTGGACAACATAAATGTACCAACTCGCTAACAAGAACTTGTACAAGTCGCTAGTAAGATGTTTTAGTTTTTCCCATGAGTTTTCGACAAGATTTCACCATCTTCATACAAACCCGTAAACAAATTTATGAAAATTATTTTGACCACGGTTTGACCTTGTTAACATAAGCAGATATTGACAAAGATCGTAACGTCACCAATATTTTGACCACAAATATACACCGATTTTTGTACCCAAAGGCGATAAAGGTGAGACAAACCTGTTTAGACAACTTGACACACAATGATATTCAATGAAAGACCAATAGTTTATTGACCAAAAGAAACTAGTTTAAAAACTGTTAAGAATAAAAGATTCAACCAAAAGATGATAAAAACAGTTTCAACCAATATTTCGAGCCAACAAAATCAATAAACCACAATAACCATAGTACAAAAAGACCACACAAATCAAAGAAACACAACAACCTTGGCTCTGATACCAATTGTTAGGATTCAAATATTATGTGTTTGATGATTCGGGTGGTCTTGGGAGATCAAAATACATGTTTGCCATTTTAGAGAGAGAAAGTAGAGAGAGAGGGTGTTCTTGCTAGAGAGTTACACAAATTGTAGAGTATTAGATTATGAAGCACCACCCCTTCCATGGATGGAAGGGGTATTTATACTTACATAATACACGACCTCCTATCGGCCTGTGGATCAGGGATACAGTGGGTAAAGACCCGTCCTTCCTCCACGGTGTTACACTAAACTAAACTAGACTAATAACTAACTAATAAAACAATAAATAACGTAACAAACGACAAATCTACGAGCTAACTTAAGCTAGATAACCTTTGGGGTGACCGACACTTCACTAAGGAATTTTCTAATTCCTAACAGTACAGAAGTACTTTTTCTCCTTTTAGAAATTCCTTAGGGCTCCCTTGTGCCTTTGATATCGAAGTGGGATTATTTCCTAACTTCTTATCGGGTCTCCACAACGTTGCATATAATCCCTGAACCATAAAGTCCCTAAGCCCCTTTTCCCAATCATTCAATTTTTTCTTAACAATTTTTCCAGGGGCTTGTTTATTTCCACCCGTAATCATTTCGATGATCTTAAGAGGATACCTTGGAATGATGGGTATCCTAGCGTACCCTTTCCCGCTTTTAAGCACCATGATGCCCTCTCCGCATTTGATGGTTGCCTTGGCGGTGGCTTCGAAATGGTGTCCCAAGAATGAGAGGCACGCTTTTATCTTCCTCAACATCTATGATCACGAAATCCACCGGATAAACGATATTGGCTACCTCTATTAGAACATCCACCATGATTCTACGGGTAAAAAATGTGTGATTAGCTAAGGAAAGTCTAAGATCGGTCTTGGTGGTTTCTCCTTAGTTAACTTATTATAGATTGATAATGGCATTATGTTCACATCGGTCCCCGATCGCCTAAGGCATTTATATCAATATCACCTATGCTACATGGTATCACGAAGTTCCAGTGGTGTCTCGCTTTTTGTTAATTTGTTTTTGAACCAACTCATACAGAGGTCCCACAGTAGGCGTCATACTCTTCCTCAGTCATTTTTCCTTCAAGGGCTTCCCTAAGAACCTCATTGTACCTAAAGTTGTTTACTTGGTTCGCAACGGTTTTTCTATTGATTTCATGCTTAAGGTAGTACTCAATGGTCTCAGGCTCATCATTAAGTTTGCCCTCCTCCTCCTTCCTTTCCTCAATTTTTTTCACCTCAACCTTTTGATAAGGTTTTAAAAGGTACCATTTTGAGGGGTCGTTTAAGTCCTTATTTGATCACTTTTGTATCCGTTATTGCTTAATATCGTTCCTTTTCACTTTTAGGTCTCGTGAAGGCAAAATGCTAGAATGGCACTTATTTGGACCGAAAAGCGCGAATATATGAAGAAAATGGCCAAAGTCAAAATCGAGACACTCACAGATTCTTTGAAACTAGAAGGCGGCGTCGGTGCTAATGGCGACGCCGCCCCAAGATTTTTGTGACGGTCGAGAACCCAAAACTCGTATTTTCAAGCGACGGCGTCCGGTTGTAAAAGAGAGCCGTCATTACTCGGGCGGCCTAGATGCAATCGAGACGACGCCGAAGTTGAAGAGGACGGCGTCACGGACATAAGGTGGCGCCGTCGCAAGGTTAACGTAGCCAAGACGAAACCCTAATGGCGGCGACACGGCGTCACTAAACATAAGGTGTGCCGCCGCTATTGTAATCTTATATAGAATCCGAATTTTTGGTCTTTGTGTGGAGAGTCTTTGGGTGAAAACCTAAAACCGAACCTAAGGTGTCTTGTACAAGTATTTTAGGGTTTTAAACCCTATCTTACATCAAGATAAGTCTTTACTTCATTAATTCAATTATGTCTTTGATTATTTGTGTGTATGCTTGCATGTTCTCCATGTCCCGCTAATTTATTTGTGTGTTTGCTTAGAAAGTATGAAACTTAATTATTGAATATTGATTGGTTGTTTCTTATCTTAGTTGATTAATGATCTAGTAATGCGATAGGTCATTCGTTGTGTACTTAATGCTTGATTCATCTTTGTGAACCTTAGATTATAATTACGAGTAGTTGTAGGCTAAACCATCCAAAGAGCGCCTTAGAGTAGGAGTTTATCATCCCAGTGGGTTTGTAGGCGAGACCCTTTGGTAAGTTCAAAGAGTTAGGAGAAACGCATACCCTACAACTTTAGACACACAACGCAACTAGGAATAAGGACGTGACAACTCAACCATCAATAGGAGATAATTAAGGAGTAGTACAACCTAAGTAAACACATCTTTAAACTATCATACGAGCACACATTAATTAGACATAGACTCCCACAACCTTAGTTTAGATAAGTAGATAATAGTAGAGTAATCGGTAGAAATACCAACCCCCAAATCCAATACCCGAGATTCATACCTTTCCATTTCATAAAACATAAAAGATAAAAATAATCTTCCTCAACCTTAACCTTAGCATAGTAACTCCTTACTAGCATTCCTATTCCCCTAGAGCGATATCAATACCCGTGGCTTACCCTAATTACTACACTACAACGATTAGGTTCACGCCTAGGGTGTTATAAAACTTGCTCAAGAAAAGGAAGTTTCCTTGACCCCGAACGACGCGTGTAGCGTTATCAAGTTTTGGCGCGGCACGGGAATAGAATAGCTAGTTAGTAGTCCACCTCGTTTAGGTTTCTTTGCTTGATTCCTATCAAGTAAACTTTTTCTCATTTTAGCTTCCTCATAGTCTATCCCCTCTTCGTGACCTTTATTCAGTAACCATTTTCATTAACTATTCCGTTAGTCGTTATGGAGAACGCGAATCGCCAAAACTGTCACCCAATCAATGAAATCCACTACATAATCTACCCTTTCCACTCCAAAATGAGATCTTGAGGTTCCAAACAATATCATGATGAATCCTTTCACGAGGCGTGGACTCGAATTAAATATTTATTACAAAAGTCCTTTATCATGGTATTGATTTATTGTTTCCACTACAATTCTTTTACACTGTATCGCCCACGAAACCCAAAGGAGACTTGACTATGTAGCGGATGGGGATATTTGGGGACGTGGTGTTCGAAATGCATGGAAACCTTTGAGATTCACGCCCAATTTAGAAGTGGAACATGGGACCCAAAAGCGAATCTTTAGACCTATTTTCAATTTGGAAACTTGATTCGGAAAGGTTGTTTAAGAAGGAGATGATTAGAGTTGAGGTACCAAGGTGCATGTCATGGTTAGCGCTACCACGAGTACAAAATGAATACATAGGTGATCTTGATAAGATGGAGGATAGAGTAGAAAATCCAATCCCATCGGATAACCCACAAGTCCTACCATCACTGAGGAACACACATCGCCTATAACTTACCGGAAGAAGTAGAAGAGACTATAGGAACCCGATTGTAGAACCTTTGGACCAAACGCCACTAGGGAATATAGGTTTAGATGCTTGTTGTCATGACCTCTCTCTTAGTCCTAGGAAAGTTCCTAATTTTGATGAACTGGAGCCTCAACCAAAACCTTACCCAATTTTCCATCTTTAGATGTGAATCTTGGAATTGAATTAGCCCCAATCCACCCATCAAAATAGATAGTCCGGTAGTTGCTTGATAAAGGTGGTAGATTCTAGGCCATGTAGAGTGGAAGCTAATATAGGAGTAACCCATGACCTTACACTTATATCACCCATTCATGGTTGATAACAAGAAACACCATGGGTTTAAACCGGGTTTATTAGGTCAAGATGGATCCTTAACTAAGAATCTTTTGAAGTTGATAGAAGATGATCCATTTTAGGAGGAGATTTGATTCACCCGCTACACCAATAGACTTAGGTAAGGTTATAATGAATGGAGTACACTCCTTTGAGCATATAAATCACCCATCACCCTCTCCTCACGTAGCAAATTTCCACCCTAAGGGTGTGTATTGTTACTATCACCCGCACTTAAACTTAAGTGTAGGAAAAACTTCCCCTTTATCTGTTAAATAAGGGTAGAGTTAGGCTCGTGACTCAAACAAAAACAAGCGCTTCTTGGGAGGCAACCCATGTGTATTTGTTTTTCATTTTCAGTTGTGTGTTATATATCTTTTATTAATTGTTTATCCTCATGTTTAAATTTGTAAAAATGCTTTATTTTGTTTTTAACCTCGTCTTAATTGCATATAAAGGTATTTTACATAAGGGATAAGTGTAGGGAGGATTACACACGTTTTCAAAAGAAACGTAAACATGAGAATAACAATTAACTAAAAGATATATATGTCTGTTGTTCAAGTCAAATGCTTGTATCGAGTCATAATGGATGTTTTGCGAAATTTTTCCAGATTCTAAAGATGTAAATTTTCCGAATTTTTCCGAAAATCGCGAGACCAATTTTGTTAAGATAACTGACGTCGAGATTGCAACTGACGACATCGGGAAGGAGTAAAAGCATCGGATTACTTTTTTCTCGTTTTCGAGCTACTTATAAATTTTGGAATTTTCGGTCTTAATTTTCTTAGAAATTTTGTAAACATCCATTCCACAAGCATTATATCCTAGTTTAAATCGAGTCTTATATATATTATTACCGCCGATTTTACGCGAAGGTTTCGTTTGTTTTCTTCAAGTGTGCGAGTTTAGTTTGTCAAGAAGAAGTTACATAAGATTGGAGGAGCTTTTCACGCAATAATTCTTCTTGAAAAGAGTTTAACCACCACTTTACACGGATCCTACCGAGCTAATCGTGGAGTATTAGTTTCTTTCGCTTTTAATTACCTTCTTTTATCATAACTTTGATACTTTGGGAACATTGGGGACAATGTTCGGTTTAAAATGTAGGGAGGAAAATAAAGCGGGAACTTTGAAACTATGCTTATCCTTGATTATTTGCTTTGTCCAAATGTGATTGTGTAATAAACCATGAGAAAATGTCGGTTAGGGTAATTTTGGCACCAAATTTAAATTTTTATGACATATAGGGTGGGCCATTAGTCTTAACAAAAGCGTCTCACGGATAGGAAGTTATATGACTAGCACAAAACCCTTTACCACCCAAATTCCACCAAAATGTGAGGATCGCCCTTAGATTAGTAGGATTTAAAGCATTCATCTTCAATGCTTAGAGTGTGAACCGGTAGTATATTAGATTCTAGAACTTGTTTTGTGATGCATTCCGAGATCATAGTGAGGCTACACTTGTGTAGTTAGGAATAACTAAATAATAAGAGGCATTAGGATAACCCTTGTTTGATACCGTAATATAATTACTTACGCCACATCGGTTGAGTAATTCCCCACACCCTTTGCGTTGTACTCATCTTTAGTACACGATACCCTAGTTAACCCCTCGAGCCTATCTTTTCGCGGTTCTCGTGATGTTTCGGTTTTCGGAATATCAATGAAGAGCATTGTTTACACCCCACCCCAAATATACACCCAAATCGCCTTAGCCTACCCTTATGCACTCACTTTTAGTGCAAATGTTTGTTATCACCCTAAACCCTTAGTTCAATTATCGGTTGCTTGCATAAGTTGCTAAGTCGAGTCATATCCTTTGTATCTGAGTTTTGGGACGATTGGGATTCATGGGAAAAGTTAAAGTTTATGAAATGACGGAAAGGAACGTTAAATTCAAATTCCTTTGTTTGCATAATAATGTACCCAAGTGTTTTGATCTTTTCAATTCGGGTCAAAGGTCAAATTAGTGTTAGAGTAATAAAACTCAAGTGTAGGGATGTGCCTATAAATCCCTATCATTTTGAGGTTACCATAGAGGATGATAGAGTAAAAGTGTAAAAAAAAAAAAAAAAAAAAAAAAAAAAAAGGGCTACCATCCTACATCTATCTTTGAATTTATGTTTGTTTATTTCGGTTATCTAGAGTTTAGAGTGTCGAGTCTTGGCTTAGCAACGCCATTCTTCATATCTGATTACCATAAAGATTTTTGACTTACCACCACTAAATAGCCTATCCCACCAAACCCTTATTTCCCTACCGTAAGCCTACAACCCTTTAAAGACCTCTTTGATAGTTTTTCCTAGGTGCTTACGCCAAAGCGATGAAGGTTTGATCTATTCTCAAGCCTATGGTAATCTATGTACTAGGACCGGTTAATGAGTGTTTATCTTCCATTTCCTATTTGTTATTTTTCATATATACACCGAGAGAGATGTGAGTATCCAAACACCCCATGTGAGGTGCTAGTATGTAATTCGTGCTTGTTATGACTTTTATGGGCTTATATGTGTTGTGGACCGCTTTGAATTAATGCTTCATGACCCCTAACTTATAAATTAATTGGCTAAAGCACATTTGCTCGAGGACAAGCAAATAACAAGTGTAGGGATATTTGATAAGGTTTTAAAGGTACCATTTTGAGGGGTCGTTTAAGTCCTTATTTGATCACTTTTGTATCCGTTATTGCTTAATATCGTTCCTTTTCACTTTTAGGTCTCGTGAAGGCAAAATCTTTGGAATGACACTTATTTGGACGAAAAGGCGAATATATGAAGAAAATGGCCAAAGTCAAAATCGAGACACTCACGATTCTTTGAAACTAGAAGGCGGCGGCGTCGGTGCTAATGGCGGCGCCGTCCCAAGATTTTTGTGACGGTCCGAACCCAAAACTCGTATTTTCAAGCGGCGACGTCCGGTTGTAAAAAGTAGGCCGTCGTTACTCGGGGCGGCCTAGATGCAATCGAGACGACGCCGGTCGAAGAGGACGGCGTCACGGACATAAGGTGACGCCGTCGCAAGGTTAACGTGGCCAAGACGAAACCCTAACGATGACGCGACACGACGGCGTCACTAAACATAAGGTGGCCGTCGCTATTGTAATCTTATATAGAATCCGAATTTTTCGGTCTTTGTGTGAGAGTCTTTGGGTGAAAACCTAAAACCGAACCTAAGGTGTCTTGTATAGTATTTTAGGGTTTTAAACCCTATCTTACATCAAGATAAGTCTTTACTTCATTAATTCAATTATGTCTTTTATTATTTGTGTGTATGCTTGCATGTTCTCCATGTCCCGCTAATTTATTTGTGTGTTTGCTTAGAAAGTATGAAACTTAATTATTGAATATTGATTGGTTGTTTCTTATCTTAGTTGATTAATGATCTAGTAATGCGATAGGTCATTCGTTGTGTACTTAATGCTTGATTCATCTTTGTGAACCTTAGAATATAATTACACGAGTAGTTGTAGGCTAAACCATCCAAAGCGCCTTAGGTAGGAGTTTATCATCCCTAGTGGGTTTGTAGACGAGACCCTTTGGTAAGTTCAAAGAGTTAGGGAGAAACGATACCCTACGCCTTAGACACACAACGCAACTAGGAATAAGGACGTGACAACTCAACCATCAATAGGAGATAATTAAGGAGTAGTACAACCTAAGTAAACACATCTTTAAACTATCATACGAGCACACATTAATTAGACATAGACTCCCACAACCTTAGTTTAGATAAGTAGATAATAGTAGAGTAATCGGTGAAATACCAACCCCCAAATCCAATACCGAGATTCGTACCTTTCCATTTCATAAAACATAAAAGATAAAAATAATCTTCCTCAACCTTAACCTTAGCATAGTAACTCCTTACTAGCATTCCTATTCCCCAGAGAACGATATCAATACCGTGGCTTACCCTAATTACTACACTACAACGATTAGGTTCCTTTGCCTAGGGTGTTATAAAACTTGCTCGAAGAAAAGGAAGTTTCCTTGACCCCGAACGACGCGTGTAGCGTTATCACCTTTCCATCCTCAGGCATGATGGAGATGGCGTTAACATACGAGGTGGGAGGACAATCATTGGTTCTTACTAGTACCTTTTCGGGGACTTTCGTCTTGGTATATTTAATTACCAGATTCATCATTTCCGTCATTTTTGCTTGCATTTCCTCTCTCTGCCTATAAACTTCCTCTTCGAATTTGGCTAATCTTTCCGTATGAGTTGCCATATACTCCCTCATTTGTTCCTTAAAGCTTGGTGAGAGTGGTATTGGGAAGTAGGCGGAGCGCCTTCGTAATCGATGTTTTGCTCACGACTTGGGATCCCGAAAATGTGTTAGGTGGTGGGTGGAATTGGTGGATTTGACCGCTTCATGAGGGATGTGCATGGGAGCTTTACACCTTTCCATAAGGTAATCAATCCTCTCTCAATAGCACTCAATTGCTCTCGGTGATGTCGGGGATTCAAGGCGAGTTGATAGGGCATTAACCATTTTAACAAATGGTTACAGGAGATTCATTCCAATCTTCGTAGCTTTGATCGTGAGCTTTTCAATAATATCCCAAGATTTCTCGCATTAAAGTCGTGAGCCTTCCACCACGGCTTGATCTATGGATCGTCGAGTGATGAAATCGATATGATCATAGAAGATCGGATTTGAAGCCATAGGTCAATGCCATGGTGAGGAGTTCTGAAGTGAATCTTTGAATCGAGTCCATGCGTTGTGAGAGACTCACCTTGAAGTTGTTGAAGCGTTAAGATGTCTCGCCCGAGTTTTGTGGTTCTCCCGGTGGGAAAAATTGAGCAAGAAAAGCGAGTGGTGAGATCATCCCAACTTGAGATGGAGCCGCGGGAAGTCGCTCAAGCCAATTACTAGCTTGGTCCCGTAGAGAGAATTGGAAGAGACCTTGGACACGTGGTCTCCCGAGTAGTAGCATCAAGGTCAATAGAATCGACAATTTTAAGGAAGTCCTTGAGATGTCGATTTGGATCTTGAACGAAGTCCATGGAATGCACATCCATTTTGCACCAACCGGATGGTGTCGGATCGCAGGCCGTAATTTGGGCTTGGTCGGGAAGCTCAATGGTGTTCCTATAGCCTAGGTGGCTAGGTCTCGAGTATTCAACAAAGTACGGTCTCTTGGCGGGACAATGATTTGAGGAGGGTTTCACCTTCCATGATGAAAAGTGATGGGGTTACGAACAAAGGTCACGAAGAAGGGGATAGACTAAAGGAAGCTAAAATGAGAAAAAAAGTTTACTTGATAGGAATCAAGCAAAGAAACCTAAGCGAGGTGGACTACTAACTAGCTATTCTATTCCCGTGGCGCCCAAAACTTGATACGCTTACAGTAGCGTTCGGGGTCAAAGGAACTTCCTTTTCGTCGAGCAAGTTTTTCAACACCCTAGGCAATGAACCTAATCGTTGTAGTGTAGTATTAGGGTAAGCCACGGAATTGATATCGTTCTCTAGGGAATAGGAATGCTAGTGAGAAGTTACTACGCTAAGGTTGGGGTTGAGGAAGATTATTTTTTATCTTTTATGTTTTTAGAAAAGGAAAATACGAATCTCGGGGTTTGGATTGGGGGTTGGTATTTCACCGATTACTCTACTATTATCTAATTATCTAAACTAAGGTGGTGGTAGTCTATGTCTAATTATTGTGTGCTCGTATGATAGTTTAAAGATGTGTTTACTTAGGTTTTACTACTCCTTAATTATCTTCTATTGGTGGTTGAATTGTCACGTCCTTCTTCCTAGTTGCGTTGTGTGACTAAAGTTGTAGGGTATGCGTTTCTCCCTACTCTTTGAAGTTACCAAAGGGTCTCGCCTACAAAACCCACTAGGATGATAAACTCTAACTCTAAGGCCTCTTTGGATAGTTTAGCTTACAACAACTCAAAGTGCTATAACCTAAGGTTCACAAAGATTAATCAAGCATTAAATACAACGAATGACCTATCGCATTACTAGATCATTAATCAACTAAGATAAAAACAACCAATCAATATTCAATAATTAAGTTTCATATTCCTAAGCAAACACACAAGTAAATTAGCGGACATGGAGAACATGCAAGCATACACAAATAATTGAAGACATAATTAAATTAATGAAGTAAACAACTTATTTTGGTGTAAGATAGGGTTTAAAACCCTAAAATACGACCTTGGTCTGGTTTAGGTTTTACTCCAAAGTTTACCCAAAGACTCTCTCTAAACCGAAAAATTCGGATTCTATATATAAGATTACATGTGCGACGGCGTCACCTTATGATTTGTGGCGCCGTGTCGCCGTCATTAGGGTTTCGTCTTGGCCAAGTTAATCTTGCGGACGGCCACCTTATGCTTGCGACGTCGTCCTCTTTAGCTTCGACGCCGTATGGATTGAATCTAGGCCGCCCGAGTTGCGACGGCTTACTCTTTTAAAGCCCACGCCGTCCTCCAAAACTAGCAATTTCTCTTACGTGTCGTCACAAATTCCTACGACGGCATCGCATATTAGCAAATGACGCCTTCCTTGTAATTTAGCGACTTGAGTGTCTCGATTCTTGACTTTGGCCATTTTCTTCATATATCCGCCTTTTCGTCCAAATAAGTGCCATTACAAACAGTTTGCCTTCAAGAGACCTAAAAGTGAAAAGGAACGATATTAAGCAATAACGGATACAAAAGTGATCAAATAAGGGCTTAAACGACCCTCAAAAGGTACATTTAAAACCTTATCGAAATTAGCAATGTAAATTGTTTTCTTGATAGGCAAGTTTTAATTGTTGTTTATTGTTCTCAATTGGTCCTAGATGATCTATCTTCAAGTGGATTGGTAGCTAGAAGTGTTAGATTTCTTAATTTTAAGTCAAAGTTTCCTAGATCTCGCTTTAGTCTTGCCACCGTCACTTGTTCTGCTCCTGATAGCCCTTTTTATAAATGCTTATCTGCTTATTCTGCTATTATTATTGTCTTAATTTTGTTGCAACTTGTGGTTGTTAGTTTATAGATTAGCTGATTTACTTTGAATTAGTATTTAGAGCTTATTTTGTTAGCTTAAATAGGCCTGCAATTAGCCTTATATTTCCCAAGTTCTGTTCTGCCGCTGTCAGTCATTTTAGCCCAAATAACATTTTTCTCAACTGCTTATCTCCTCATTCTGTTAAAGTGTTTGTTTGATTGCTGCATGAACTTCTGCTTTTTGTAGCCTCTCATTTTCCTTGTTGTTTTGTTTAATCTCTTTTAACCATTTCTTAATTGGTAGATGTAATGTGTTAAATGTGACAAAAGTATTACGACAACAAATAAAGAGTTTCAACTTTTGCATAGCCACTAAGAATAATGATATATACGGTTTGCCTTATGTGTTTTGTAGACGTGTATTTATATGTTTGATTGTTTTTTTTTTATAGGAATGGGTGAAACAATTACACTAAATTTTACTCCCGATCAATATAAGTTTTTTTGGACTCATGTATCGAGGAAGTGAATAGGTAGATGCTAAGGGTAATAGCCTATATATTGAGTCGTGGGCGATAGTCGGAAAAAAAATGAAGGAAACATTTGGCCTAACGACCACCCAAAAACAATTAAAAAATAAGTTTGATTACTACAAATCAAAACATCAGGTTCATGCTTATTTAAGAGAAAAAACAGGAAATATTTTCAATGCAGACACAAATACATTCAACCTAACAGATGAAGAGTGAAGAGCTTTAAACAAGGTGGGTTCACGAATACTTTGAACGTAATTTTTACATACATATAATATAATAATGACAACGTTAATAATTTATACTTTCTTTGTGAATTTTGTTTAGAAATTTCAAAGCGAGTAGTTTGAAAAGAGCCCATTGCAACATTATGATTTATGTGATTACCTATTTGGAAAGTGTGCCGCATCCGGTTCTATTAAATCGACCCGTTCTTTGACGAAGACCTCTTCTCAAAATTCTAGTGTCAAATTAGTTGAAGTTGAGGATGGTTCTGTTCATCGACCCGTTGTTGAAGGAAGGTCTTCTTCTCAAAATTCTGGTGTCAAAGTTGTTGAAGTTGAGGATGACATGAATAGTTTGAATGAAGATGGTGGTTCTTTTGCAGCTAGCGAGCATAGAAACTTTGATGCGGGTTATGACTCTGGTTTTGAAGGTGGTTCTTCTAAAGAACCAAATGTTGCACGAGGCAGGAAAAAGAAAAGGAGTAAAAAGGATTCGGAGTTGTGTGAGTTGGAAGAAAATATGAAGAATGCAATTGCTAAAATTGATGTTCAAGAAAACCAAGGTCTTACTATGGAGGAGTGTCATGAGAAGTTGAAGAAGTTGAGGTTGGAATCTGAAGATCCAATTTATTTGGCGGCACTTGGGGTATTTTGTCAGTCAAAGAGCCACAGGGAGGCATGGATGCTATTACCGTCAGAACCAAATGTCTTAAAGAAATGGATTCATATGATGGCATGTCAAATTGGTATTTTGAAGTAGTATTGTTGAACTATTAGAATTTTGTCGTATTTGGTGTGTTTTATCTTGAACTATTAGGATTTTGTCGTATTTGGTACTTTGTTATGTTTAACTATTAGGAGTTTGTCGTATTTGGTGTTTTTTTATCTTGAACTATTAGGATTTTGTCGTATTTGGTACTTTGTTATGTTGAACTATTAGGAGTTTATCGTATTTGGTACCATTTTGAACTATTTGGTGTTAGTTTTATTTGGTACTTTACGATTGTAACTGTTTGATTTATTGTTATTTGGTTTTGATGTTAAATTTGTTTGTTTTTATTTGGTAATAATCCTAAATCCATTTGGTATGTATTGTTTGTATAGGTTAAATGGATGTTGCCCAAAAACTTGCGTTCATCTATATTGTTTACTTTTATTTTAAGTATTTTTGGCGAAGTGTAAGGAAACGTAAGTGGGATAATACTTCTACACTGTCCGGGCATCAATATGCTCAGGAGCTTTTGCAAGGAAATAATTTACAGTGTACGGAGTTGATACGGATGTCTCGTGACTCGTTTGTTCGACTATGTAACCATTTTATAGAAAAAATTTGGTTAAAAGATAGCAAACATATATCGGTTGAGGAGAATATGCTTATCTTCCTTATCGTAATTGGTCACAACGAACGATTTTCTGTTATGAAGCGTAGGTTTCAACACTCGAAGGAAACGATTCATAAGTGCTTTCATGAAGTATTAGCTAAAATGTTGGTATTTGCCCAAGAAGTTATAAGACCGACAACATTTAATCCAAATGCAAACATTCCAGGAAACAATAGAATGGAGCGTCGAATGTTTAAGGTAACTGTCAAATTTATAACTAGTGTGTCTCTTGGTTTGATTGTATTTTAACAATTTGTTGTTCTAAATTAGGGAGCCATTGGTGCACTTGATGGAACCCTCATACATGCTGTTGTTCCATCTCATAAACATAATGTATATAGAGCAAGAGGAAGAGGTGATTTTTATCAAAATATTTTGGCAATTTGTGATTTCAACATGATCTTTACCTACATTGTCGCTGGATGGGAAGGTACGGCACACGATGCGAGAATACTAAATGAAGCTTTAGTAGATCCAATTTTTGAGTTTCCGATTCCCCCTGCAGGTATTTAAGTTTGGAATTGTAATATATATGAAAACTTAGATATCAAAATATCCAAAAATTAATATGTTTGTTTTTTTACAGATAAATATTATCTATGTGATGCTGCCTATAAGCACACGCGTGGGTTTATGGCTCCATACCGCAATGTCCGGTATTGGTTAGGAGACTTTCGTCGGAAACGTGCAATGAGTAGTAAAGAAAAATTCAATCACGCTCATGCAAAACTTCGGAACGTAATTGAGCGAGAATTTGGAGTCTTAAAAGCGCATTTTCCAATCTTGAAGACTATGCCCAAATTTCCTTTGGTAACACAAAGAGATATTACTATTTCATGTTTTGCTATTCATAATTTTATTCGAAAAGAGGGTCTAAATGATGATTTGTTCTCTCAATACGATCAAAGTGATGTACATGATAATGACGGTGATGTTGAAGTTGTTCAACCAATTGGGAGTGACGCGGATCAACAATACATGATTAACTTACGAGATCAAATCGCGGCACAACTTATGCAAAGCTAGGTTTGAAATTATTTGGTATTTGTTAAGTTACTTAATTGTTGTTTCATTGCGTTAAGCTTATGTTTTATTTTAAGACGATTTATGTAATAGTTTTTATTATGTTAAATTTTGGATATGTATTAAGATAATTTATTTAATGATTTATAATTGTGTTAAATCTATGATAAAAATGTTTTGTTTCAAGTTTACACTATCTACTTTTTAATCGTATTTGTAATAGTTTAATATATACTTAAAAAAGGGAAAATTAAAACCATTCAGACAATTATAAAAAAACAAACAACACTTTTTCATTCAGATTCAGACATTATAGCCACCTTTTACTAGTAAGATGTGGTAGTCAGATTCAGATGTTAAACATTTTAATGAAACAAACACACCCTAATTGTTTTGTTTTTTTAGCAAAAAAAGTATAAACCATTTAAGATAAAGTTTAGGCCATAAGAGTAGACTACCGGTAGGCGGTAAGAGCATCTCTTGCTTTTTGCACTAATTTAGTGCTAAAAGGTACAAAAAACCTTCTCCAATGTTGACACTATCTTTAGCATTAATTTAGTGATATGAATAATAAAACATTAAATATAGTGCTACACTATATTTGTCACTAATACTATTCATCATATTTAAACTCAACATATTTTTTAAACATTGATACTTAACTAAAAAAAACAAAAAATAACCTATATAAACTATATTGTTGGAAGTCTCCGATCAATACGTTTACTATGATCCCAATATCGATATATGTTATTTTAATTTTTTTATTTATTTATTGTGTCGACTTGTATTTTAAACTACTGAAAAATGTTTAGTGCTAAAATTTAGTATTATACATTGGAAAAACTCTTATTTGGTGCAAGAATATGCTATAAAGATACTCATTCTACACTATTTTAGTGTAATTTTTTAGTGTTAACATTGGAGGTGACTCATAGCCCGTGGTCACCCCTATTACGGTCTCCCAACCCAACGCGTTCTCAATCAAGATAATGCGAAACTCGGTCGTCTGCATGACCGAATCGTGTGGAGTGTTTGTGGCTCAATTTGAGTTATGTGAGTTGTTATTCTGTTTATGTGGGGTATATTTGTATATAAGTGGAGTATATTTGAGTAGGGTTGAGTATCGCGGTCCCAAGACTGACCGAGACCGAGAAAACCGACCGGACTGAAGGACCATTGGTCCGAACATTTTCCTTATTTCGGTCTCGGTCCGGTTCAGTCTGGTCCGGTCCGGTCTTACGTAAAAACCGACCATTATGCCTTATTTCGGTCTCGGTTCGGTTCTCGGTCTACGGTTTTGGTCTAATTCAGTCTCGGTCCGGACCGGTCCAGTTTTGGACCGATGCTCACCCTTATATTTGAGTGGTGACCACTATTATCTTATTACAAAATGACAAAAATAACCATTTTCACAAACATACTTCACAAAATACCTAATTTTTTTTCCAAAAAGCCAAAATACCCATAAAATTCGCAAAGTTTACGATTTTTGCAAGAAAGTTCGCAAAATTTGCGATTTTTAGAGAAAAATCGCAAAGTTTGTGATTTTTTAAGAAAATCGCAAAGTTTGTGATTTTTAAATATTGCAAACTTTGCAATTTTATAAATTTCTCCATTTTCCTTGGTTTTCATGCTTAGCTCAAAACATGAAAGTTGTAGATATCCCTTTCTTGTTTAATGGCTTTTTGAATCACTCAAAGGAGTTCGTATGAGAAAGTTATGGTGAAATACCACAACAACTTTTCTAGTTTAGTTGTTGTGGTATTTTGGCATAACTTCCTCATCTGAACATATTTTGTGTGATTCAAAAGCCACTAAACAAGAAAAGGATATCTACAAATTTTGTGTTTTGAGCTAAGCGTAAAAAAAGAGAAATTTGTAAAATTTGCAAAGTTTGCGATATTTAAAAAAAATCGCAAACTTTGATTTTTATGGGTATTTTGGCTTTTGAAAAAAATTGGGTATTTTGTGAAGTATGTTTGTAAAATGGTTATTTTTATCATTTTCTCTTAAGTTTACTGTGATATTGATTGTAGAAAAAAAACTGAATTAGTGTTGTTGTAACAGTAGTGCTTCCTAGCCTAAGATATTAGTGAACTTTCTCGAAGGTCCTTATTAGTACACAAACTTTACAAAAAAGTTATCATTAAATATCACAAACTTTCATAAATTGTTTAAATATGCATATTTTGATTTGTTGTTATCCAAGAAAATCTGACACAGTCATTTAAATGTGCCTATTGTAACATTTTATGAAATTTTGAGGCATTTAATGATAATATTTTTTTTTAAGTTTTCGTACTAAAACAAAATGTTATAAACAGTTCAATATTGTTTAATAGCGTAACCTTTTTTAATATATGGGTTTGGCACTTACAAGTTGTAGTCCACAACGTTTTATTTAGGCATTATTATTGTTTCTAATGTTGAGTGCTAATCTTGCAACAACACGAGAATTAGTCATGCATATGTTTAATGTTGCATGTAATGGTGATTGATGATACCGAATTTAGCGGGGTTGTCATCGTGGGAGGGGATCCCACGATCAACCTCAGGTGTAAGAATAAGTATTCGTTCGTGGATGAATAAATGAAAGCGAGAGCAATATGTATGGGTTTATGTGTGTGTTGGAACCTAGCCTTCAATGACCAAGTGTATGATATTTATAGGCAAGGTTCTTTGTTTTTATCTCTGGATCACGGGTGGTGATCCTCTCTATTACCCGGTGGATAATAGTATGTTCTTATCAGGACAAAGACGTAAGGCATCGATATCCGAGCTATCTTATCCAATTAGTTGACTTCCGCCATCCTAGGGAACCGTGCTGCCGTGTGTTCTTCACGTTGTATCCTTTTATGGAAAAACTTGGTCAATAGTCTCTTCCCATAAGATATTCCCGACCCGTTTGGGCTGGCCACGTGATTAGTGACTTGGAATCCACTCAAACCGCTCGGGTCCTGAGGACGGAGTGCTGATCTTTGAGGGCCGCACGCAAATCCTAGATGTGTGCTTGTTATTCATTCCACTCGTTCATCTCTTAGAAAGCGTATACTTTAGTGGCCGCTCCTTTGTATTCCTCCGTAGAAGGTTTAAAACCGGATCGGCCAAATAAACTGTTGGCGCAAATTCACTTAGCCGCGACTATCGTATGACCGCGGCTAGTGAATTAGTTTAGGACGAATACGTCATCACTGATCAAACTTCTTGATCAGTTAGGGTTGGTTTTTCTACCTATTTTTTCGATAAAGAACTAGTTGTTTCTTTATTGGTTTGGCCAGAATGAGAAGAATTAACCATCAAGGTAGTTTGTTAAGGTGGTCACAATATTATACCCGGTTTGAATTTGTGTGACTGTAGACCCACTTCTCGTAGGTTTTATTATCAAAAGCAAAGTAATTAAATCTTACTTTATGCATATGTTTTAAGAAGCTAATTCAATAAACAAAAAGTTACTGTATGATATTTTGGCTTTCTATTTTCATGAATTTATTCACGATGACGACACCATACACAATCTTTTTATTCGAATGGACCCCTTTATAAAAAAGAAACCAACCAAAGTAAAGGCTGCATTAAAAGAACCAGGACAAGTTGGTAAACTAGTCCAACACTTGAACAAAAGTGTTGAAACTCTTTTTGGCTATAGTGACGTTGGTTGTGGAATCTTTAGAAGAAAAAGCCAACACTCTACCCGTTGAGAGTTTTTTGCTTACACGTACCCTCAATTTCATATTTGTGGCCCGCCAGGTATATATATATCTAATATTTTGTTGATCAAACAGACTTCATAATCGGTGGTGGTTTCATTTGTTATAAGCTCTAATATATCATTTGTCGACATTTTTCAAAGAAAAGATGGTGTCGGCAAATAAAGAAATGGTGGTGTATTGCTTTGATACATTGGTGGCTCATTTTAATAGTGATGATCAAGTCCCACCTCCTGCTTTTGATGACGGTCAATAGTAATTTTTTTCCAATTCTTTCATCAACTTTTTATCCTTCATATCTTCATTTACTTGCTATTCTAAGGATTATATGTGATGTTAAATAGTATATGAAAAAATGAGTTTTAGTTTAATTTGCATGTTTTATAAAATCTTGTATGTCCTTTCTCCCTATAACATATTGCAATAAGTAAAAATGCAATTAGCAAAGAGTAAATGAGTGTTAAAGTTTTTGGGTTTTACTTTAGAGGTTGTTCGGAACTGGTTATATAAGCGCTTGTCAGATTTAATATAAAGGCAGTTATTTAGCTGTTTTAGGTTCTTGAACGAAACTGCATATTCAAGTGTAAATAAGCACTTTTGGCTACCCGCTTACTTTTAGAGCACATAGGCAGAATGAAGTAACCAATCCCATCTTGATGCTTAACTTAAGTGTAGTTTTGCTTTGTACCTCCACAAGATGCTCAAGGCGTCAAACACATGTATAAATGTATAACTAACTATGTTGTCCGTCATTCATTTGAGTGTGACAATAGTATTATACGGTGTGTCGGTGTCTTTCCGAAATGCCATTTTTTCTTATCACTATTAGAGTGCAAGAGTTGGGGTGTGTAAAAGGGCAACAACAGTCAGGGGGCAGTTCATATTTGTGGATACTTTAATGCTATTTACGTTAGACTGCTACATAGGATTATAGTCAAAGATTGAAACATTCTTGTGATTGAGGTCATACATAATATTCCACAAGTAGATGAGCTCTTTTGCTCAAGATTTTGGATAAAATATGGAATTTGATAAGTAAGGCGTGCTCTATATATGATATCAGCCCATTGTTTGTCACTTGGAAGAAAGCTGTGAATGGCGAGGAACCTCGTTTACGTGGATGCATTGGGACTCTGGAAGCTCGCGACATAACAAACGGATTCAAAGATTACTCACTGACCAGGTACATTCTCTACAAAATAAAATCTTCTCAAAACCTTATGATTACTATAGTTAGTCATTCGGTCACAATTATTGTGTAAACCGCGTCAATAACCTGTCAACAATGATAAAACTATCAAGGAATTGGAAGTTATTATTTACCCAAAACGTAACTTGTGAATGGCTTGTGTTTTTTATAGATGTGGGACAGGCTTGTTGTATATTGCCTACTTAAACCGTCATTGCAATGAGCCGTTTGTAAAACACTATTATTGATGCATGTATTTCTTTACACAGTGCTCTACGGGACCGACGATTCCCACCAATACAGGCTAAAGAATTACCATTCTTGCAATGTACAGTTTCACTTCTTACCAATTATGAAACCGCTGCTAATTATCTTGATTGGGAGGTATTTTTATAAAAAAACGCATCTTGTTTGCATAGAAAGACTGTCCTCCCTTGCTCTCCGTTTTTAACTTTGTTATCTTACTCTTCTCGGTTTATCCTATGTTGCAGGTCGGAAAGCATGGAATTATTATCGAGTTCACCGATCCCAATAATAATAGAAGCCGAAGTGCCACATACCTGCCTGACGTGCCTGCTCAAGAAGGTAGGAGGTCTTTAAGCAGTTTCTTATATTCATTTGCTTGGAACACAAATTACTACATTGCTGCAAAGGTGGCAATTTTGACCCATTCACTTATGAATGTGTCAGTTATGGTTTTCGATCTGAAACGGGTTAGTGGGATTAAATTAGATTTAATTGTAAAAGTATTATCATTATGGATAATCATTTTAATCAGGCCCGACTTGTTTCAACCTGTACTAAAAATGGGGCATGTTTGGACCCGTTAACCAATCCTCAACCCAACACGTCTTTCCACGTTTCACAAGTTGTGAAACGCTAAAGCTGACTATCTACTCTTTGTAATTTGTATATTAGGATGGACAGTTATAGAAGCCATTGACTCTCTGATACGTAAAGCTGGTTACAATGGCACCGTAACAGAATCTGTGAGGAAGAGTATTCAGCTGACCCGTTACCAGAGCACGTTATTTACAATGCACTATGGTGACTACGTGAGCTATGTGAAGACATCTCGAGGTGCCGCCCCCTCTGTTACCGGCCTCAAATCCCGTTAACATATTAAACATGATTAACTGATTGGAGCAATAATGGTATTTTGGTTCCGTGTCAATTTAGAAAAAAACGCACTCGTGTACCATGTATCTAAGTAATGTTATAAATTTGGTTGACTTCAGTCTCAATTCGACTGATGCTGCAATCTTGCCTTTAAAAGTTTATGACGATAAATATTTGCATTTGTATTCAAGTATTTTAATTATGACTCTTGAATTTTGATGTCAAAGACTACAGACACACACAAAACTCATTTCGTCATTACCCCATCTGATTATGATGGTTTCTTTAGTATTTCACTTGGTGCATGATATCATAAATAGATGGTCAGATAAGCCGTAGTAGTAGCTACATTATCAAGATTTTACAGGAAATTGGTCCGCCAAGACGAAAACTATAGGATGTTGTTGTTACGCATTAAAAGTAAGCTAACTACAAAAAGTTGCCTAAGGATGAGAACTTGTCTTAATTAAAAGTTACTGTGTACATTTTACCTAAAATAATGGTTCATGGGTTATTGTTAGTATATTTTACTTTGATTTAGTATCTTGTCTAATTATCAGCCAATCATATTTGCAAGAATACTATGATGCTGTGTATCTGTTGACCCGGTGATTATTTGTTGGACCTGTTCATTTGGTAAAACAACTCATTCTATGATCATTCATTAAAACAAACTAACATTTTCTTATCACCTTTCATTTCCATAGCTCAAACAGATCTATACATTAATCAACAATGGCGATGCGATCCACAATGATCTCACGATCATCTCCTCTCCTTCGTTTCATGCACTCAAGACCAGCTATTCGTTTTTCAGTGATCAAGGCCGTGTCCTAGAGGAGGAAAGACGTGCACGGGAGAATCTTACGTCCAGGTATTTGATATTCGACGTATGTATGTGCGTGTTTGTTTTGTTCATATACAGATTTTGTTGATTGTGGTTAATTTTGGTGAAGAAAGAGGAGAAAGAAAAGCTAGAGAAACAGAAACAGAAGATCAAGAAAAGAGAAAGCCGAAAAAGAAAACTGACGCGAAGGTACTATACATTTATAATGTGCTCACTTATATAAATCCAGTAATCCCATGCCTTAAAAAACTTGCAACAATTTTCGGATATTTGATCTTGTGGTTTGCAGTGTTACCTTATTGAAAATGGAACTCACGGTTACATGATTTCATGTTTGTTAGGACAAACCGACCTTGTTAGGAAAAACCGACCCAAACAAATAACATGGACAAAAAGTTACATGATTTTAGCAATTATATTACTAGTTTATTATGAGGATTGTAACATAATTATATTCATATAAACATGGAAAGAGCATTTTAACAACTGTTCTATTTTGTTGGTTATCAGAAACCATAAGGACGAAGGAGATACTTTCAAGTCAGGATGGATCTGCCCTAGTCGGCTTTTGAATCTCTTACCCAAGTAGAATAAACGTGAATTTAGAAGCGGGACGTGTAACAGCCTGCAACACGGCTAGTACTTGAACAGTTTAATGCCAATGGAATTTTCTGCAGTCTTTAATCATTTTTCTGCTACTAAATATTGTTTTTGCATTTTACTAATAAATATTCAATACGTATTTAAAGATTTCTATACCTCTTGCGTTGAGGAGATGGGTGTGTTGAAGATTCTTTTTTCATGAGCCTTTTCAGATATATATGTTCTTAGAACTCACCCTGAATGTGATGAAAACAATGACATAGCAATTTGAGCGAAAGCTGTTTGCTAAAGGTGGCCAGATGGGTAGGCCAGGATGGCTAAAATGGGTAATATTATTATTTAGCCCCAATAAGGTTCAGTTAACTTGTAAACAAATTCTATTATAAACTTTTATAAATACTTAATGTGTAATTAGTATTTCAATATAGTCTATATTTTGAATAGAGCAATCTAGAGATTGCATGCACCAGAACTAGATTTTGAGCAACTTTATGCGACTGATTCATGAAAATGTTTGAAATCAAGCAACACACTAATAGCGCTAATGCAATACATCCATTAAGTTCAAGTATCAATTGTTAGATCCAAGATCCTAAACCGATCCTGCTTGAATTGAGATACTACTACCGTACTACGATCCTGCTGTTTTTATACGTGGGATCGTAGGATCGAGATCGACAACCTTGCTTTTAAGTATATGACTAACATTAACTTATGTGATGTTTAGCATGCTTTCCAGCCTTGTTATGGGGAAAGAGTTATGTTATTGTTATGGGAAAAAAACTGATGTCGCCACCATTCAGAAGATCAAAGCGGTCTTTCGCCTAATTTTAGGCCTAAGTATTCAAGAATATGTGTCCTGAACACCATTATAGTATTCGTGATTTCATGAATAAATTACACACTGGTAGATGTTTTGATTTTATTTTGGACAATGTACTTATCAATAGGTTTATTTGGGTCATATTAATCTCAGATTGGCGAAATAAAAAGTAAGCTAAAAGGGAAACGGGTGGTTGATCTGATAAAAAATGTTGAAGTCGTCCAAAGTCTATTTTTTACGGATACAATTCGTACAACCCTCTGAAAAATTTCAATCTAAGATTTGAATTCATTTGTGATAATACTGTGTTTTTGAGCATATTTAACACATTATCTATCCATAAAAAGAGTTTGAGTTCTGGACAAAGAAATATTTGTGGATCAACCAAACCCGGCCCGACTTGTATTGACCCATTACTCAACCGCCCAACCTGACCGGGCATTGTGCGAATCTACAAAAATACCAGTCTTAGCTGTCCAGCCTTGTTCTGGTGAGCAAATTTGAGTTGTATTGTTGTCAAGTAAACAAGGTTTTTTGACTTATCTCATTTGGCTCAACTTAATGGCCAAGTATATTAATATGACCGTCTTTAACTTTGCTTTAGCCTATGACTCAAAAATGGTTCCTTTGCAAGAAGAAAATATATCGACGGCATTTACACACAAAATCATTAACAATTTATTTTGTGAATTTTCGTTCATTTTTATGTCAGTACATGACAAAATAGAAATTTAAACAAGCACAAGGCACGCAAGCTTATTAAGATCTCTATATATACATTGATCTCTTGGCATTGGAAAACAACCAACAAGTCTCGAGTTCCATTGATCATTTGTTAATAAATTAGAAATGGCATCAAACCTTAAAACCATCATGTTGCTTGCACTGGTATGTGCCACTCTCAACATATCAACAGCCGGAGATGCAGACATCCTAACAGATTTTATCGTGCCTTCAAATTTACAAGGCCCACTTGATGGAAACTTCTTCACATACACCGGAATTAGAACTCTTATCGGGAAACCTTTCCCAACAACTTTTAAGGTGTTGAAAGCAAGCATGGCTGAATTCCCTGCTCTTAATGGTCAAAGTGTTTCTTATGCAGTTCTCCAGTTCCCAAATGGAACAGTCAACCCGCCCCACACTCATCCACGTGCATCCGAGCTATTGTTTGTTGTTTCAGGTTCTTTAGAGGTTGGGTTTGTTGACACAAATAATAAGCTATTTACACAAACATTGAAAATAGGCGATATCTTTGTGTTTCCCAAAGGTCTTGTTCACTTTCAGTTTAACAATGATGCTAAGATTCCAGTTGTGGCTCTTTCGCGTTTGGCAGTGCTAATCCTGGGACTGTGTCTGTTCCTAATTCTGTTTTTAATTCAACTATTGACAACGATATCTTGGCTTTGTCGTTCAAAACTGATGTTGCCACCATTCAGAAGATTAAAGCTGGTCTCTCTTGCTAGATTTAGGCCTAAGTAGTCTAGAATATGTGTTGATTTATTGTACTCATGATTTGATGGATAAATTACGCATTCAATAATAGAAATTAATAAAAGATTTATTTATTTCACTTTCTTTATGTATATTTCTTCAATTCATATAATCATCTCATGTTGCGATCAGATGAGTTTTATCAGCAGTGAGACTATATATTGTTTTACACTTTTACTTCTGAACTATAATATGATGTTTAATAAATATTATTCGAACTCGTGTTTGATGGTAACATTCAACATGAACCTTTACATTGTTAAAGTTTAACAAAATTACAATTGGCTTTTTTTTTTTTTTTTTTTTTTTTTAGTAACCATGATTTTTGATCTTTTTGGCCGACCAATGGCTTTTGAAACAACCATATAAAGAGAACTCAAAAGGTCTACTGTTGATATCGATTTATTGACCACTGAGACTTAAAAAATACAAAAACTATTGAAGCTATGGATTTATTCAATGCTAACATGTATCAAGATACATTTAATATTTTAATGGGAATCTTACAATGCAACTTGGTATGCTATTTGGATTGTAACTTGGTGATGGTGTCATGGATAATGTCAAATGACAAGAATTTTGCTTATAAAAAGCAATGGAACTTGCCTTCATTTTCATCCCATCTCGTTCTCTTCCTTTTTCACATAGTGATATTCTCTCCATAGTACTTCTGAGTTAATTTGATAGTTTGTGTGATATTTCCTAATCTCAAGAGATTAGTCTTGTTAATCCTTGTAATTAGAGAAAAGGTGTAACGTCTAGTCTTCATCATAGTGCAACGTATCTTTCCTTGCCCGTGGTTTTTACCCTATTCGGGTTTTCCACATTATATCCGCATGTCATCTTTTATAGTATTTCATATTTTAGTCGTGAATTTGCTTTAATCCGGTGTCACTTTTCTCAATAAGTGGTATCAAGAGCTAAGTTTGGGTGTGTGTATAATTATTTATCGTATGCTCTGTGGTTGCCACTAATAAGTGGACCCTCCACATCAAAAGATAAGTAAGGTTACACTCACTCAAAAGGTGTTTGTTACTATTATAAAAAATAGTAGTTTTGTCGAAAAGTAGATTGTGATAGTAGCAATGGCGGCGAAATTTGAAATTGAAAATTCAGTGGGAATAACTTCTCGTTGTGGAAATTAAAGATGAAGGCTATCCTTAGAAAAGATAAATGTTTAGCGACCATTGACGAAAGGCCAACCGAGGTCAAGGATGACGGTAAATGGGACGAGATGGACGGAATGCTATTGCAAATCTTCATCCGCGCTAGCGAGATGGAGTTTTGTCAAGCATAGAGGAGAATAAGATCGCAGAGGATATTTGGGATCATCTTGCTCGACATTGACGAGGCAAGATCGCCCACAATAAAACTTTTCTTAAAAGGAAACTTTATGCTCTTCGCATGACGGAAGCTACATCGGTGTCGAAACACGTTAATAACTTTGAATACTCTATTTTCTCAGTTCACGTCTTTGAGTTGTTAAATAGAGCCACAAGAATGTGTTGAAATTATACTTCAAAGTTTACCTGACTCATATGACCAACTCATAATCATAATGTTTTTTCGGACTATCTAGTCTTCGATGATGTTGCAGCCGCTATTCTGGAAGAAGAAAACAGGCGTAACAATAGGGAGGACAGACAAACCAGTTCAAGACAGGTGGAGGCTTTGGTGGTGCCGAGAGGGAGGTCAATGGAACCTGGATCCAGTGGGATTCACAATCATGGTAAATCTAAAACAGGAAAGAAGAAGAATTTTAAATGCTACAAATGTGGCAAGCCGGGCCACTTTAAGAAAGATTGTCGGGGTTTAAATACCTCTAATCCTCAGGGAAATTTCGCTAGCACTTCATAAGATGGTAATGCTCTATGTTGTTGTGAAGCAGCAGTTGCAAATGAAGGCAGGGAAAGATTTGCAGATGTATGGTTGTTCGATACTGGAGCTACTTTTCATATGCCCGCAAGAAGAGAATGGTTTCATCAATATAAACCTATCTCTGGAGGGGGACCTGTGTACAGTTTCAATGATCATGAACTAAAGATCGTTGGAATTGGAAATATCATGGTGAAGGTGCATGATGGTACAATTCGTACTATTCGGGGTGTGCGACACATTGAGGGCCTGAGAAAAAATCTATTGTCTCTCGACAATTGGATGATCTTGGTTGTAAGGTTGAAATACAAAACAAGATCATGAAAGTTATAAAAGGCACGCTTTTACTTATGAAAGGTGAAAAGGTGGCCGCAAACTTATACCAACCGAAATGAGAGATAATGGGGAGGAAGCATCTGTTGCTTCACATAGTCCAAGTCATAGAATTGTAGTAACATGGCATCAGAAGCTTGGACATATGTCAGAACAAGGAATGAAGATTCTTGTTGAAAGGAAGTTAATTCCTGGCGTCACAAAGGTTTCTTTACCTTTCTGTGAGCATTGTGTTATCAGTAAGAAGCAATGCCTAAAATTCAAGACATCAAATTCTAGAAGTGTCTCTATTCTAGAATTGGTTCACTCTGATGTATGGCAGGCATCGGTTCTATCCCTGGGAGGAGCAAAGTATTTTGTATCATTTATTGATGACTATTCCAAGAGATGTTAGGTGTATCTAATCAAGAAGAAGTCTGATGTGTTTGAAGTTTTCAAAGTTTACAAAGCGCGTGTTGAACTTGATTCTGGAAAGAAGATCAAGTGTTTGAGGACAGATAATGGAGGCGAATACATTGGTGATGAATTTGATACCTTTTGCAGGCAAGAAGGAATCAAAAGGTAGTTCACTACAGCATACACTCCTCAACAGAATGGAGTAGCAGAGCGGATGAACAGAACCTTGTTGGAAAGAGCAAGAGCAATGATGGCAACTGCAAGCTTGGAAAATCGTTAAGGCGAGAAGCAATCAATCACTTTGTTATGTGATAAATCGGTCACCTTCAATGCAGCTTGAGTTGAAGACACCGATGGAGATGTGGACGGAAAGCTACCAACTATTCGACCTTCATATATTTGGAAGTCCTATTTATGTGATGTACAATTCTCAAGAAACTACAAAGCCGGATCCAAAATCCTAAAATGTTTGTTCTTGGGGTATGCCGACGAGTAAAGGGTATCGCTTGGGACCCCACGCCCACAAAGTAGTCGTCGCAGAGATGTTGTCTTTATGGAAGAAAAAGTCAAGAGATTGAAGAAGGTGATAGCACTACAAGAGAAGCTACATTAATATAGATGGAAAGGCAATTTCAAATGAATGATTCTTACCAAGTCGTACACAAAGACGAGGTGAATGAGACAACCGAGTCTCAAGCTCCAACGACTTGTACTCTTAATCATGAAAGAAAGCACGGTGTGGCACTCGATTATGTTATGAGAGCAACGTTGCATCTTGCCTTCTTACGGAGGAAGGAGAGTCATCAACTCTTCAAGCATCGAATAATTCAAATGCTTCATTCGGATGGCAACAATGCAAGAAGAAATTGAAGCTCTTAATAAGAATAAAACATGGGAATTGATGCCACTTCCAGCAGGTAGAAAACCCATTGGAAACAAATGGGTGTACAAGATCAAGAGGAAAGGTGATGACCATGTGAAGAGGTATCGTGCAAGATTGGTAGTCAAAGGATATGCTCAGAGAAAGAGGGAGTCGACTTCAAAGAAATATTTTCCCTTGTGGTTCGAATGACAATTGTTCGAGTGTTTCTGGTAATGTGTGCTACGTATGATTTACATCTAGAGCGACTAGTCGTGAAAGCGCATTTCTTCATGGAAATCTTGAGAAGAAAATTTACATGCTCCAACCGAAGGTTTTAAACATAAAGGAAAAGAGAACTTGTAACATATTGGATTTCACATACACATCAAACCATAACACAAAGTAGGCGACAAGATGATTCTAGAGAGAAAGTTAGAGGTTTGGGAACTTTAGTGAGAGAAAGAAAAATCTTATTATGAGCTCCAACTCTACCTTGGGAGGTAGAGAGTATTTATAGTCATTACATAAAACGCCACACATCGGGTCATGGATCAAGCATCTGATGGTAAAGACCGTCCGTCCTCCACGGTGTTACTTAAACTAAATACTACTTAACTTATAATAATCTACGACTACGAGCTTTCTAACGATTACATATACTTGAGGTGACCGACTCTTTATATACCGGATTTACTAAATCCTAACAATCTCCCCAAGGAGGTCACCTCAAACATATACTAAAATTACATTGAATACAAACAGATATTACATTAAAAATTGTTCTTGCATTCTTGATGTAGTACTTTGCTCAAGCTCGTAGTCATTGATTCTTCTCATTGCATGTTTGGTTAATCCAAGTGGAGGTCTTTCACCGATCCACGTGATAATAATTTGAGCCACTTTTGAGATCATCGCCTAACAAAATCTCGACTTATCCATTGTGGTGTTGGTATTATGTGATGTTGTGATATATTTGGACCGACATGCCCACATTCGGATCATGATACATTCTCATCGAGTAGCGGAAGCTTTTATTGATTCATGATATTGGCGCACGTAGCGTAAGCATGGGTGAAAATATCGAGTCATTGATGCATTAATCATGATTTCTTTAGAGATGAATGTGTTGAGTGAGCATGCGGCTATGGATTGACCGATTCATTCTCGATCACCGCAAACGTAGGGTGCACCTGCATAAAACATTTAGCAATAAAGCGCACAAAAGTGTCTTTGATCACTTTTGTTGAATTGAGGTACACGCCCACGGTTCCTCGTTGATCAAGACAAGCACCGCTCGTGATCGTGTATAATTCAAAGAATTTCCTTGACAGGTTTCGCAATGCTCTATGATGAGTGTGTAAATACTCATCATTTTGGTTAAACTGAATCGCAAAACGCTTAAAATGCTCGTAAATGCATCAAAATACCGAAAATATCTCAAAATTGCATTTTATATGTTTCGATGCAAAATGTTTAAAATCGATGAAAATGAGCTAAGTTTGCATAATTGGCGCTTCACCCCCAAGTTTCAAAAATTGTCGAAATAGTCCCCGAGCACTTAATTTCAAAAGAAAATCACCAAAGGTCCTTTTAAAATCATAAGTTGTCAAAATTAGTCCTTTGGTGAAAAATATCAAAAGTTTTGAGAAATTACAAGTTTGGTCCTCCAAGTTTAAAATTGGCAAAATGGTCCTTGGAAATTTGAAAATGTCAAGTTTGGTCCTTGTACTATTGAAGCTTGTCACTTTTAGTCCCTTGGAACAACTTTGATAAATTGGCAAGATTGGTCCTTGAATTTTCGTAAATTACAAATAGGTCCTTGTTATTATTAAACCCTTTATACCTTTGGACCTTGTCAAAATCCAATGACCCCGCCAAACCATTGTGACCCCACCATTTTGACCCTTCCTTTTAATATTAAACCCGGTCAAATTTGGTCAAACCCTCACGGTTTTCCTTTCCTCCATCATCATCCCCGCAACACCACCGCAAACTCAACCCACTTTCCTCTCATCATCACCCTACTCCTACCCTCACTCCTCACCCCAAGCCAAGATGCATTCAATGCATCTTCAACCTAACACTCAACCCCCCCCCAATGTTAAAACCATTTTGGCGCCAAATTTCATCAAACGGCCAAAATGATATTCAACCCATCCAATGGCCCAGATTATTAGTGGGATTTGCTCGAGAGAGAGAAGAACAGAGATTGGTGTATAAAAAAGGAAGAAGAAGAAGAGAAAAGTAGCACTTAGTTTAATTTTAAAATGTATGTCGCTTTTTAAATTCTTAAGTCTTAAATAGATTCTTAGTTGTAATTTCAAGTTTAATTTGTATCAAACTAAAGTATTTCAGTGTATTGCAACTATTTTTAAGTATCAATTCAAGTTTATGTTCACATTTCATATTTTATGTTCACTGTTGCAAATTTCAATTTCAAACTCTTATGTACAAGCTTCAAGTAGCTTATTTTTAAGCTCAAACAAGCTTATATAAGCTTATTATAGCTTTTATAAGCTTACATTCAAGTTTCAAGCAACTTTGGATTTTGGTCAATGAAAGTCAAACCGAGCTCAAAATTGAGATGGAAATGGATATGGGTGATGCAAAGGTCTGGATTGGGTTGATTTCGAGTTCAATGGGTTGATTTATATAGGATAGAGGTTCATTGGTTCATTGATTTCAAGCCATTGTGGCTAAGGACCTTTTGTAAGTAATTTTCAAGTTTCATTGCATAATCTTTATTTGTAGTTATAAATAGTTCAAATCTGTTTAATTAGTTGTATTTAGGTTAGTTAAACTCGGTTTAATCAATATACAAGCTAGTTCAAGAGTTAGCTTAATTTTATTTGCAAATCGGTGATTTTAAAGTGGTGTTTGGATTTCATTGCTTAATCGTGATTAGAGGTTGTTCATGGTTGAGACTTGTTGTTCTAGGCTTGTTTAGCTCATTTATACTCATATCTCGTCATAATTTTGCTTATGCAAAAGCTCAAAGTCAAAATCATCATAAACTGTCTTAACTAGCTTATCTGTTGGAGATTTTGAAAATCAAAGTCTTGTTTTGTGTTTAGAATTCATAGATATAGCTTGCAGTAGTTTCATTTCATCATATAACATCATAATCAGTCCACAAATTGAGTTCAAAGTTCACAAAAGTCAAACCTATCAAAATCGCTTCAAAAGTCAAAAGTTGAAAAATCCATTTTCACCCAACTAGAGTTGATTTTTCATTGATTCATTTCGGGTCAAATCAAGTGAAAATTGTGGGTTTTAAACTTCACTTGGTCTAGTTTCTTATTATCATTTTGTAGATTTTGTCAATTTTTATAAGCTTCAAAAGGCTTGTCAATATGGTCTTATTTCCTCGTGCACAAACTCAAGATTAACCGAGTGTGCATGTGTTTTGTGAGGCTTGCACAGAGCTCATAAGAGCTTGTCTAGGTCTCTGTTTTTGGTTTATAAGTAGTCAGCCAGGTCTAGTTTAGGTTCCAACTTTGGTTTTCATTTTAGCTTATTAGGTAGCTTATGCTTAAGCTCAAAGTAGTACCTCAAAACCTTTTAAGCACTTAAGCTCAAATCATCAAATCATTGAGCTTGCAATTCAGAGGTTAAGGCAGTTGTAATTAGTTGCATTTGGGTACTTTTAGCATATTATAGCTTTCGAATCGTTTGGTGCTTATTTGTACCTTTTGGCTTATTCAAAGTGCTTATTTATAAGCACTTTGCATTGCAGCTTCATATTCTTACACACAAGCCCCTGTTTTTATATTTTCCTAGATTCATAATATTATTTTAGACTTATCTTGAATTTTTCAGATTTTTCTAGGTCTGTTTGGTATTTTTCTTCATTTAAATTAGCTTTTAAGTCATTTTAATTAGCATTTAATACAATTAATTCGTAAAAGTTTCAAAAAATAATTTTTCATTTTTCTTAGGTTAAGATAAATATAAAAGTCAAAAAATATTTTTCCAGATTTTTCTTAGTTAAATTTGTATTTTTAAGCAATTTAAGTAGTTTTAAATAGTTTTTAATTCATAGAAAATAGAAAATAATCGAAAAATACAAAAATAGTTTTGAAAATTCTCTTTGTTATTTTAGATTTTCCAAGTCATAATTTCATTTTTCTAGCTTTATTTCATATTTTCTTGTATTTTAGGCTATTATTAAATAGTTAAAATAGTTTTTAATTAATAATAATTAGATAAATAGTTTTAAAAATAATTTTCTTTTTCTAAAAATTTTCTTTTATCATTAGGTTTGTAAAATATCATTTTCATATTTTTAGGATTAATATTGTTTAAGTTTCACATTTTCTTTCAGACGTCACGTAGTTTTTAATTTAAGTTTTATAAAAGAAAATCAAAACATCATTTTGCAAATAGTGATAGCGTTTATTTAATATTTTTATCTTTTAATTTTCTTTAATTTGCATTTAAGCCCTTGTAATTTATACTTTTTCTCGTAGTTATAATAATTCAAAACTCTTTTCCGCTCAAATCTCTCGATCACTATTCGTTTGGTGATTCATCGCATAGCTCGTTGGGACATAACGACCGGGAAACACTATACTCCCGATCTTCATTGCATTTGTGTCCGAACTGTTTTAAGTTTCTTACGGTTGGCCATTCACAAGTGGTCAGCTTGTGAGAAAACTTGACGGTTTAGCACGAATCAAATTTTGGCGCCCACGGGAGTCAGGCCGATTATCTTCCGCTTAGCGATTAGTAATTTGAATATTCACTCTTTGTTCATACCATCCATCATCTATATATATATATATATATATTTTCTTATAAAAATCCAAAACCCAAAACATCCAAAACGATAAAACACAAAAATATTTTCCTTTTGTTTCTATATATGTATCAAAGATAAAAATACAAAAGATTTGTCGTTTTGTTTAATAATAACAACATAAAAGATTACCACCGCAAACCAAGGCAAAGGTACTACCTAACTGGGGTACGACCATAATAAGTTCCCGAACCAAAGATTTAAAACTTGCCTTTGTGTCCTTGTGATTGGTGTACCTTTTTCAAAGAAGCCATTCATCTTGTGATTATTGGTTTAAGTTCATCGTTGTTTTGCCTCGATTTTGTTTTAATTGGATTTGTTGTTATATCTACTTGTCGAACCCGAAAACCCAAAAGATTCTTCTCACCCCATTTTCATAAAATATCTTCATAATTCCCATTCCTCTCCTTAACTCGAGGTCTCTTAGAGTTAACTCTAGTGTATGCGCACTCGCTCTTCTAGATCCGTGAGCCCATTTCGTGAGCTTGTCAAGATTCCAAGAAGGCGTGTCCAGAGACTTTCGCTCCATCACCGGATCCGAGATCCGGATCGCTCACACTACTTCCGCTATCATGGCGGAAGAACGCCCTATGTGTGAGCTTCTCCGTGCACCCATCGACGGGTATGGAGATGTTATTGTTATCCCACCATTGTGGTGAAAATTTTGAACTCAAAACCGGTTATCAATCTTGTAACCTCAAGTCAATTCTATGGTTTTGAGCGGATGATCCTCATGCTCATATTCGATGGTTTAACAAGATTGCATCTACCATCAAATACAAGAATGTCCCTACCGATGTGTTAAGCTTCTTCATTCCCATTTTCTCGAGGGACAAGCCCGGATTTGGCTTGAAAACAACCCCTCAACCAATTGAGACATGGGAAGACCGTGAAGAAATTTGTGAATGAATTTTATCCACCTTCCAAAACCACGAGTCTTAAAATGAAATCATCAAGTTCACTCAAAAGTTTGATGAATCCTTCAAATGAATCGTGGGATCGTTTTAAGGAATTGCTTCGCAAATGTCCTCACCACGGTTTCTCCGAGTTGATGCAACTCGATACTTTCTATAATGGAGTGAGTCAATCGATCAAGATTCTCTCAATTCCTCCACGGAGGAAATTTCTTGAGCAAAACGTCACAAAGAAGCTTTAGCGATCATTGAAAACAAGTCTAAAGTCCGTGACCGCACGAAGCAAGCCGGTTGTTTCCCAAGTCGTTGTTGGTCCTTCTCTTCATCGCTCGTGAGTCAATCTAGCACCGATGCTAAGATTGACAAACTCACTGAAGCTATTCAAGCTTTGGTTCTTCCAACCAAAAGAAAGTCTCTTTTCCACAAACTTCACCTCCCCAAGTTAAGAAAGTGGAAGTCAGTGTTACTTGTGGTGGCCCCATGCTTATTACAATTGTATGGCCACCGATGGTAACCCTTTGAAGCTAATGTTGTGGGCGGATTTCTAATCAGGAGGCAACCAATATCGTGCTCCTATAGACCCGAACCACCGCCCTAACCACTACCTCGACCTCCGGTTTCAACCAAAACCGTAATCAAAATCAAAATAGACCAAACCAAGGTTTTCAAAACCAAGGTAATTTTAGTCCAAACAACGGTTTTCAAAATCAAAATCAAAATTTCCAACACCAAGGAAATTTCAATAGAAACCTGTGTCGTGGAAATTTCAACCTGTGGTATTTTCATGGCAATAATCAAGGAAATTTTCAAAATCAAGGCCCTAATCCTAACAATAGAGGCCGAATTTTCCTGCAAAATCAAGCCATTGTTCCAATCGACCATCATCCGATGAGTTGTTGAAACAATTCATGAAATCCCAAGAGGAAATGAATCGGTTGTTGGTTAGCCGATTTCGACATTAAGAAGTCTTTAAATGATCGACCCCTGCTCGTGTACTTTACCTAGCAACACGATCGCTAATCCGAGGGGCGATGCAAAGGCGATCACAACCGTAAGTGGTGCTTTTATGATGGACCCGCTATTCCTACTACCTCTTCTTCTTCTCTCCCGAAGGTAGTGGAAAGTGAACCCGAGGCGACAAAGGACAAGGAACTTCCTACTAATAACGGAAGTACCAAAGAATGTCCATCCTCGTGTTGTCCCGAAACCCAAACCAAACCCGAGTTGTTTTGAACCTCCATTGGTAACCCCAAATCCAAAACTTCTATTCCTTACCCTCACGCTTAAATGAGCAAAACTCCGCGAAAAAGCTAGTCATCAAATGGAAAAATTCTTTCAAATTTTCCAAGAACTTCATTTTGACATAAGCTTTATGGATGCTATCATGTTGATGCCCAAGTTTGCATCAACTCTCAAACACATGTTGAGCAACAAGGAAAAGTCGTTTGAAATGGCTAAAACTCCTTGAACGAGAACCGCCATAGCTTCATAAAGAAGCTTCCCGAGAAGCTAGGAGATCCCGGAAAATTTCTTCTTCCTTGTGTTTTTCCCGGATGATTGAATGCTTTGCCCTTGCCGATCTTGGTGCAAGCATCAACTGATGCCTTATTCAAGATGGAAGAAACTTTCTTCCGAACTTATTCCCACCGCATGACTCTTGAGCTTGCGATCGTTTCTATATCGCGTCCTCTTGGCATCGCCGAGGATGTATTCGTGAAAGTAGGAAAGTTCCATTTTCCACCGACTTTGTGGTTGTTGATTTCGATACGATCCTCGGGTTCCCTCATTGTTGGAAGAGGATTCCCGAGAACGGGCCGTGCTCTTATTGATGTATTTGAGCAAGAAATCACGTTACGTGTGGGTAATGAAGTCGTTACCTTTAACCTTGATCAAACTTCGAGGTACTCCTCAAATTATGATATCGAATCAATTAATCGAGTCGATTTAATTGATATTGCTTTAGAGGAGTACTCTCAAGAGTTTCTTGGTTATCTTCATAATTTCGTGAGTGGGATTCCACCACATCTTCTCAACCTATCATTGCCGACTCTTCCCTCTCTCACCCGCTTGAGGGAGGTGACTTCCTTCGGAAGAGATCGATGAATTTCTTGTTATCGATGAATCAATTCACCGGAATTGATGGTGTTTATGATTCGGAGGAGATATTCTTTATCTTGAGCAATTGTTAAATGAAGATCCATTACCTTCACTCCTCCGAAAGAGATCACAATTGAGGAAATCAAATCAAGACAAACATCTATCAAGAATTTCCCGAGGTTGAACTTAAGGACCTACCTCCTCATCTCGAGTATGCATTCTTGGAGGGTGATGATAAATTACCCGTCATAATTGCTAAAGACTTAACCGAGGAGGAGAAAATCGCCTCATAAAGGTCTTGAAGTCACACAAGCAAGCAATTGCTTGGAAACTCTCCGACATTAAGGGTATCAACCCCGAGTTTTGTACTCACAAAATCTTAATGGAGGATGACTTCAAACCGCAGAATTCAACATCGTAGAAGGGTGAATCCTAAGATTCATGAGGTTATCAAACAAGAGGTTCTCAAACTTCTTGATGCCGGTTTAATTTACCCGATCTCGATAGTCCTTGGGTTAGCCCAATTCATTGTGTTCCAAAAAGGGTGGCATTATCGTTGTCACAATGAAGAAAACGAGTTAATTCCAACTCGATTGGTTACGGATGGGCGTGTGTATTGACTATCGCAAGTTAAACGAAGCCACCAGAAAGACCATTTTCCTCTACCCTTCATGGACCGATGCTTGAGAGATTAGCAGGAACGAATACTATTGTTTCCTTGATGGTTTCTCGGGTTACTTTCAGATCCCCATTGATCCGCTGGATCAAGAAAAGACCACATTCACCGCCCATACGGAACATTTGCCTACTGCACGTATGCCTTTTGGCCTATGTAATGCTCCCGCACGCTCCAACGATGTATGATGGCAATTTTCCACGACATGATCGGGAAACAATGGAGGTGTTTATGGATGACTTCTCGGTCATTGGGGACTCATTTCATACATGTCTCTCCCATTTAGATAAAATGCTCAAAGGTGTGAAGACACCAATCTTTGTCTAAATTGGGAGAAGAGCCACTTTATGGTCAAAGAAGGCATAGTCCTTGGCCATAAGATTTCAAAAATGGGATTGAGGTAGATAGAGCAAAAGTTGATGTTATTGCTAAATTGCCTCATCCTACTACCGCCAAAGGTATTAGGAGTTTTCTAGGTCATGCCGGTTTTATCGCAGATTCATACAAGATTTTTCTAAAATCGCCGCCTATGACCCATCTTCTTGAAAAAGATGCTCCTTTTATCTTCTCTCCCGAGTGCATCAAGCTTTTGAAACATTAAAGAAAAAGCTACGGAAGCACCCATTCTAGTTGCCCCGATCGATTTACCCTTTGAGCTCATGTGCGATGCAAGTGATTTTGCTATCGGTGCGTCTTGGGGCAACGCAAAACCAAGCATTTTCACCTATCCACTACGCAAGTAAAACTATGATCAAGCTCAAACCCATTACACCACTACGTAAAAAGAATTATTAGTCGTGGTGTATGCGCTTGAAAAGTTTCGCCATACCTTATCTTGACCAAATGCGTGGTGTATACGGATCACTCGGCTCTCAAATATCTCTTTGCAAAACAAGATGCAAAGCCGAGATTGCTCCGCTGGGTTCTCCTCCTACAAGAATTTGATATCATTATACGTGATAAAAAGGAGCCGAGAACCCGGTCACGATCATCTCGTCCCGCCTAGAAAACCCTCACCAAGATGTGTTCGAGAAAAGGAAATAAATGAAACATTTCCTCTCGAAACACTCAATGTGGTTTCTTTTCGTGGAGACTCTTCTACCCCATGGTTTGTCGACTTTGCAAATTACCATGCGGGTAACTTTGTGGTGAAAGGGATGTCGTCCCAACAGAAAAACAAATTCTTTAAAGATGTGAAACATTATTTCGGGACGACCCTACTTGTTCAAAATTTGCGCGGATCAAGTCATCAGCGATGTGTGTATGGTCGAAGCTATTGACATTCTCAAGGCTTGCCATTCGACCCACTGGGGACATCATAGCCCCAACTACACCGCCAAGAAGGTGTTTGATTCCGGATTCTATTGGCCCACGATTTACAAGGATGCCCATGAATTTGTCAAAACCGCGACGCTTGTCAACGCCACGGAATATCTCACAAAGAAATGAAATGCCGCAAAACGCCATTCAAGTGTGTGTAGATTTTGACATCCGGGGCATTGACTTTATGGGGCCATTTCCTTCTTCTCGCGGTAATAAATACATACTCGTGGTCGTTGACTATTTGTCAAAATGGGTTGAAGCTAAGGCTTTGCCTACCAACGATGCCCGAGTTGTTGTGAAATTCTTAAAATCTCTTTTGCTAGGTTTGGAACTCCACGAGCCATAATCGTGATCGTGGTACGATTTTGCAATGACCAATTTGATAGAGTCATGCAAAAGTATGGTGTAACTCACCGCCTCTCATCGCTGCACCACCCCAAACAAGTGGGCAAGTGGAAGTTTCCAACCGGGATTAAAGAATTCTTGAGAGGACGGTTGCGAAAACCGTGCCTCTTGGTCGGATAAGCTAGATGACGACTGGCCTTCCGACAATTTTATAAAACACCCATCGGTGCACTCCATACAAGCTTGTGTACGGAAGGCATGTCATCCGCCGGTTGAGCTTGAGCACAAGGCATACCGGGCCTTGAAACATGCCAACTTTGATATTCAGATACCGGTGATCACCGGAAAGTTCAAATGAATGAATTAAATGAACTCCGTGATCAAGCATACGAGAACTCTTTGATCTACAAACAAAAGACAAAGAAGATTCATGACTCAAAATCAAAACCGCGTTTTCAACGTCGGTGATCGAGTCCTTCTTTTCAACTCAAGATTGAAGATTTTCTGAAAACTAAAATCTCACCGGTCCGGACCATTTACCATCACTAAAGTATTTCCATATGGAACCATTGAGTTATCTCAACCCGATGGTCCAAACTTTAAAGTGAATGGTCATCGGTTGAAGCATTATTTTGGAGAGGACATTCCTCCGTGGTTGTCCCGGATCTACAAACTTTCCCATGAACCAATGAATGCGGGATCGAGTCAAGCTAGCGACTCGGGAATCAAAAACAAGAGCATGCCATATGGGTTTTCACCCATATTTCGACTTCTTTCTATCTTTCTACCACCCTAGTGTGGGGGTTGCCCCACATGTTGTATATATATAAGTCAAAAAAAAAAAAAAAAAAAAATTCAAAATAATGGCCGTAGTATTTCCCTTTACGTTTTTGTTTCGCATAACCACGGTACTTTGAATATTGAGGGCAATATTCATTTCTAGTGTGGGGGAATTCTCACGAATTTTATCATGTAATTATACCGCCTAATTCCCCGCTTTTGGCCAAAAAATTTTTTTTTTTGGAGTAAGTGTTTTGCACTTACTCAATTGGTTATCATCCGCCATGTCTAATAAACAAAAGGATTGGCTAATCCAGAGCAAACGGCTCTTGGTAAAGATATCTCAAACCGTTGACGGCTTGCAATTTGCCCAAAATTGTATGGTATTCATTTCACCATATCCTTAAAAGTGAAGAGTTGGCTAGCCCGCAAGTTTATGGCTTGTGGTAAAGGCGTGGAAAACCATAATTGGTAATCACTCACCAAAGATAATATTGATAATTTATCTAAGAGTTGGCTAGTCCGAGCAAACGGCTTCGTAAAGACAAATCAAACCGTTGAAGTCGGTGGTTTGCTCAAAATCACATGGTTATCGGTGTACCATGGTTCTTACTTGAACTCGAAACATTTGGCTACTCCGTAAGTAATGGCTTTTGGTAAAGAGATTCAAATCCATTAAGTTTTTCTCAAAAGATTGCTAGGACTAGCAATAGTTTAGTGTGGGGATTGATGAGTGTGTAAATACTCATCATTTTGGTTAAATCGAATCGCAAAACGCTTTAAAATGCTCGAAATGCATCAAAATATCGAAAATATCTCAAAATTGCATTTTATATGTTTCGGATGCAAAATGTTTAAAATCGATGAAAATGAGCTAAGTTTGCATAATTGGCGCTTCACCCCCAAGTTTCAAAAATTGTCGAAATAGTCCCCGAGCACTTAATTTCAAAGAAAAATCACCAAAGGTCCTTTTAAAATCATAAGTTGTCAAAATTAGTCCTTTGGTGAAAAATATCAAAAGTTTTGAGAAATTACAAGTTTGGTCCTCCAAGTTTAAAATTGGCAAAATGGTCCTTGGAAATTTGAAAATGTCAAGTTTGGTCCTTGTACTATTGAAGCTTGTCACTTTTGGTCCCTTGGAACAACTTTGAAATTGGCGCCTTGGTCCCTTGATTTTCGTAAATTACAAATAGGTCCTTGTATTATTAAACCCTTAAACCTTTCGACCCTTGTCAACCCCAATGACCCCGCCATAATACCTTTTGACCCTTACCATTTGACCCCTGACCCCTTTATAATATTAACCACGGTCCAAACCAAATTTGGTCAAACCCTCACGGGTTCCCTTCCTCCATCATCATCCCACACACACCGCTGCAACTCAACCCACTTTCCATCATCATCACCCTACTCCTACCCTCCACCTCACCCCAAGCCAAGATGCATTCAATGCATCTTCAACCTAACACTCAACCCCAACTGGCATAAAACCATTTTGGCGCCAAATTGCATCAAATGGCCAAAATGATACAAACCATCCAATGGCCAAGATTATAGATGGGATTTGCTTAGAGGAGAGAGAAAGCATTGGTGTATAAAAGAAGGAAGAAGAAGCAAGAGAGAAAGTAGCACTTAGTTTAATTTTAAAATGTATGTCGTTTTTAAATTTCTAAGTCTTAAATAGATTCTTAGTTGTAATTTCAAGTTTAATTGTATCAAACTAAAGTATTTCAATGTATTGCAACTATTTTTAAGTATCAATTCAAGTTTATGTTCACATTTCATATTTTATGTTCATCGTTGAAATTTTCAATTTTCAAACTCTTATTCAAGCTCTTAGTAGCTTATTTTAAGCTCAAACAAGCTTATATAAGCTTATTATAGCTTTTATAAGCTTACATTCAAGTTTCAAGCAACTTTGGATTTTGGTCAATGAAAGTCAAACCGAGCTCAAATGGAGAATGAAATGGATAATGGGTGATGCAAAGTTGGATTTGGGTTGATTTCGAGTTCAATGGGTTGATATATATAGGATAGAGGTTCATTGGTTCATCGATTTCAAGCCATTGTGGCTAAGGACCTTATGTAAGTTATTTTCAAGTTTCATTGCATAATCTTTATTTGTAGTTATAAATAGTTCAAATCTGCTTAATTAGTTGTATTTAGGTTATTAAACTCGTTTAATCAATAATACAAGCTCAATTAAGTAGTTAGCTTATTTTATTTGCAAATCGGTGATTTTAAAGGGTGTTTGGATTCATTGCTTTATCCGTGTTTAAGGTTGTTCAATGGTTGAGACTTGTTGTTCTAGGCTTGTTTAGCTCATTTATACTCATATCTGTCATAAAATTTTGCTTCGCAAAGCTCAAAGTCAAAATCATCTTAAACTGCCTTAATCGCTTAACTGTTGGAGATTTTGTAAAATCAAAGTCTTGTTTTGTGTTTAGAATTCATAGACATAGCTTGCGTAGTATCATTTCATCATATAACATCATAATCAGTCCACAAATTAGTTTCAAATCTCACAAAAGTCAAATATTCAAACCGCTTCAAAAGTCAAAAGTTGAAAAACTTGTTTTCACCCAACCGAGTTGATTTTTCATTGATTCATTCTTGGGTCAAATTAAGTGAAACTTGGGTTTTAAACTTCACTTGGTCTAGTTTCTTATTATCATTTTTGTAGATTTTGTCAATTTTTATAAGCTTCAAAAGGCTTGTGAATATGGTCTTATTTCCTCGTGCACAAACTCAAGATTAACCGAGTGTGCATGTGTTTTGTGCAGGCTTGCACAGAGCTCATAAGAGCTTGTCTAGGTCTGGTTTTGGTTTATAAGTAGTCAGCCAGGTCTAGTTTAGGTTCCAACTCTTGGTTTTTGATTTTAGCTTATTGGGTAGCTTGTGCTTAAGCTCAAAGTAGTACCTCAAAACTGATTTTAAGCACATAAGCTCAAATCATCAAATCTTTTGAGCTTGCATTTCAGAGGTTAAGGCAGTTGTAACTTAGTTGCATTTGGGTAGTTTTAGCATATTATAGCTTCAGAATCGCTTTGGTGCTTATTGTGTCCTTTTGGCTTATTCAAAGTGCTTATTTATAAGCACTTGCATTGCGCTCCATATTCTTGCACACAAGCCACTGTTTTTATAATTTTCCTAGATTCATAATATTATTTTAGACTTATCTTGAATTTTTCAGATTTTTCTAGGTCTGTTTGGTATTTTTCTTCATTTAAATCAGCTTTTAAGTCATTTTAATTAGCATTTAATACAATTAATTCGAAAAGTTTCAAAAAATAATTTTTCATTTTCTTAGGTTAAGATAAATATAAAAGTCAAAAAATATTTTTCCAGATTTTTCTTAGTTAAATTTGTATTTTTAAGCAATTTAAGTAGTTTTAAATAGTTTTAATTCATAGAAAATAGAAAATAATCGAAAAATACAAAAATAGTTTTGAAAATTCTCTTTAGTTATTTTAGATTTTTCCAAGTCATAATTTCATTTTTCTAGCTTTATTTCATATTTTCTTGTATTTTAGGCTATTATTAAATAGTTAAAAATAGTTTTAATTAATAATAATTAGATAAATAGTTTTAAAAATAATTTTCTTTTTCTAAAAATTTTCTTTTATCATTAGGTTTGTAAAATGTCATTTTCATATTTTTAGGATTAATATTGTTTCAGTTTCACATTTTCTTTAGTACGTCACGTAGTTTTTTTAATTTAAGTTTTATAAAAGAAAATCAAAACATCATTTTGCAAATAGTGATAGCGTTTATTTAATATTTTTATCTTTTAATTTTCTTTAATTTGCATTTAAGCCCTTGTAATTTATATACTTTCTCGTAGTTATAATAATTCAAAACTCTTTTCCGCTCAAATCTCTCGATCACTATTCGTTTGGTGATTCATCGCATAGCTCGTTGGGACATAACGACCGGGAAACACTATACTCCCCGATCTTCATTGCATTTGTGTTCGAACTGTTTTAAGTTTCTTACGGTTGGCCATTCACAAGTGGGTCGGCTTGTGTGATAAAACTTGACGGCGAATCAAGAATATGTTAGCATATCACTCGGATATTCGGCAATACCACAATGATAATCGAGGACTCAAGATATAATCTCTCTTCCACATTGTGTGAGAGTCTTCATTGAAAGTGTCCTAATGAGATTTATTGATGATCTCGTGGCTCTAGACTCAATTTGTGCATATTTGGATCCTATATCGGAGACTAGGAGAGGGTCTCCTTCTTCAATATCAACAATCTCAAGAGAAAGTCGATAGATAATGTCGGTTCCCGTGAGAATGAAACAAGTCCTTTTAAGAGGAACTTGAGTGGTTTGAAAGTTGAAGTGCGGTGTGTCACCGGGTCCATGACGTCTTGTCTTCAATACCGATGTTACCTTGGTAACCACCAAGAGCATATGAATTGAACCCGTATCGCGCCTAAGGTTGAATAATTGGAGGGCTATTTGTTTTCACCCTTTTCTCATTCAATTCTTTTCATTCTTCAACCCTTCGGCTTACCGAGACTTCATAACTAGAACCTTGTTGGGTTTATTCCAAGACTAGCTCGGCCTCAATCCGCACTCTTCCCATATCTCACTTTTCTCCTTTTTTCAATATACCTAAGGACTTCTACACTAACTAGTGGATTGTCCCCGGTAGATCCCTCCGGTTCAAGCGGATCATGGGAACAAATACCTAACCTTATCATCCTTATATCACCATACATAAAGTAAAGTTGGTCGGTCTATTTGGTATTGTTCATCCGCCATTGGAACCAATTGAAAACCATTTGAAAATCAATCCGGATACTTGTGATATATTATCAAAGCATTTTGTACATGAATTATTTTTGATATTTTAGAACAAGAGCTCCCCTCAACATGTGCATCAAGTGTTTGAAATCGTTTTGCACACGGAGGCAAGAGGAAATAATTAACTTCTTTGATTACCATTTTCTAATAGATATCAACATCACTTCCTGATCAAAACAAGTAGATAAAGCATATTAGGGAAGGATGAGGTTTTCATAAGCTTGCTCCCCTCAATATGTGCCTTGAGGTTTGAAAAGAGTTTTGCACATACAAGAGGAACTCGCACATTGAGATAAACGATCACGCTTCTTCATTTGGTTTAAGATAGATGCTCCCCTCAACATGTGCATGGAAAATTTGAAATCGTTTGGCACATGTGGGAAGGAGAGCTTGTACATCCTTATAAAACCATTTACCGAATTATCGATTAAACCAATTTAAATCACAAATTCTCCCCGATCACAATTATCAAATCATTTGAGATTTGTGATCTCAGAGATTTAAATTGATTTTGAAAGCTTTTAAGGAGAATTGTGACTTGATTATGAAAGCGTTTTAAGCGATAAGGATCGGATTTTTAGACTTTAAACTCCATTGAATAAACATGCATGATTATCTTTTGAAAACAATTGAATGACAAATAACCTTTTAATTTAATTGAAATCATTCTCCCCCTCAATCAATGACATAAGTTGTTGATTGAGAGATAGATATTTTTGACAAAAGTTAAGTCCCGATGATTTCCAAAAATAGAGACGAGTTATTTTTCAAAACAATTAGTTTTCATTAGATAGAAAGGATTTGTTTATAGAATCGAGCATGAGATTTGAAAACCTAGATAAAGCATGGCTCGTTCTTTCTTTGAAAAGCGGGTTATCACTGAAATGACAATAAACCATCGTTTCTCTTTCTCCCAAAAATATTTTTGATTTTTTTATATGAAAATTTAACAACATCTAAAGTCCCGTGTCATTCTTTGAATGACAACATCAAGACCGTAGATATTATCGAATCGAGAAAAACATGACAAAAGACAATAGATATATATATATATATATATATATATATATATATAATATTTTTGAAGATTTTTGAATTTTTCATTTTTTTTTTTTTTTTTATGGATTTTGAAAGTTTTAAAATTTTCTATTTGATTTTTGAAGGTTTTATAATTTTGTATTTTGTTTTTCGAATAGATATTTACAAGAGATAGATGAAGAAACCTTTACTCCTCTTCTTCCTCTTGAAGACGTTTGAGTGTTTTCGTTGTAGGCTCTTAAGACCAAGTCGTGGAAGAATAAACTCAAAGCGTTCTCTAGGAAGAGCTTTGGTGAAGATGTCTCGCTAACCGGTATTCGGTCCTCACAAAGTAAAGTTCCACCACACCTTTTTCAACTTGCTCCCCGATGAAATGATGTCGAATGTCGATGTGCTTTGCTCTTGAGTGTTGTACGTTGTTGCATGAGAGAGCAATAGCACTTTATTATCACAAGAAAGAAGGATTTTGTTGAATTCAAAGCCATAGTCGATAATTGGGATCTCATCCATAGGATTTGAGCACAACAAGATGACATGGCTATGTATTCCTCTGTAGAGGAAATAGAAGTACTCATTTGCTTCTTTGAAGACCACTCACAAGCTTATCACCCAAAACCGAGCACCTCCGCACGCATTTCGACGAGTATCTTGACATCCTGCATGATCAAGATCGCATAGGTCGTTAGTGACATACCGGTGTCCTTGGTACCAAAGTCCCATATTGATGGTTCCTTGGAGATACCGAAGACCCGCTTAACCGCTTCAAGGTGCTTTTTAGTAGGCTTAGCACGGTATCTAGCACACATGCAAACAATGAACAAGATGTACGGTCTACTAGCTATGAGGTACATCGGGATCCAATCATACTACGATATTTCGTTTGGTCTACCATGATCCCCGAGTGGTCCTCATCTAGTTTAGTACGATCAATCATGGGAGTGTCAACAGGTCACTAGAATCAAATCCAAATTTCTTTAAAATCTCATTTGCATATTTAGATTGATTTATGAAAATGCCTCCGGACTTTGTGAAATTTGTAATCCCAAGAAAATGACATTTGTCCCATCATTGACATTTGAAATTTAGAACCCATTTCATTTGAAAACGGTCACACTCATTGGGGTCGGTTGAGGCAAAGATGATATCATCAACATAAATTTGAACGTGAATTAAATGTTTGCTCGACTTCCGGTGAACAATGTTGGATCAACTGTTCCTTTGTTGAATCCGGTAGATAGAAGAAACTTTGATAGCGTATCATACCATGCCCTTGGAGCTTGCTTTAAACCGTATAGAGCCTTCTTCAAACGATAAACGTGAGTAGGATGCTCGGATTCACAAAGCCTTCGGGTTGGTCGACATAGACGACTTCTTTAAGATCTCCGCTAGAAATGCCGCCTTTACATCCATCCGATAGACTACCATGTTCTTACTAGCAAGATTAGCCAAGAAGATTTCGATTGCCTCGACACGAGCAACAGAGCAAATGATTCTTCAAAGTCAATACCTCCTCTTGACGGTATCCTTTAGCAACCAATCGAGCCTTGTTCTTTAACACATCACCATGCTCATCAAGTTTCACTTTGAAGATCCATTTTAGAGCAATGATCATAGCACAACTGCGGAGTGGTACTAATTCCCATACATCAAGTCGATCAAACTCATGAATTTCTTCTTGCATGGCATTGAACCATTGTCTTCATTCATGGCGGTTTTAACATCTTTTGGTTCGATCTTAGATAGTATCGAGTTGAAGAAGCACCATAAGGCATCGTTTGCAAGTTGTTTACGTGTGGATCTTTGGTCGAGAGGATTTCAATGATGTTGTCCAATGGATGATCATGAGTCCATTTTCCGAGGTGTTCATGTGGTTGTTGTTGAGGGATCAAGTAGCGAGTCGATGTCTCCGAAGAAGATGGTTCGATGATGATTCAGAGCAAATATGTTTTCAAATGGAGCATCTTCGGTGTAGCAAAGGGATTAACTTCATCATTGATGCGAAGAAACCATTCCATGATGTACATTTGAAGATTGATGATTTGTTGATGAGACAAAGTGATCGCAGCGCTCTTGACTTAATGATATTGATCTTGAAGGGTTGACTTCATTCTCATGGATAGGAGCACCTTTGTTGTTGGAATTGACATATCATTGGTACTTGGCTCATAATGTTCATCAAACATAGGATCAAACAATTTCTTTAAATCATCTTGGATGGAGGTACATATGGAGTTCTTTGGAGAGGAGTTGGTACAAGGGATGAACCAATGGTATTGTTTTGAAGTGCGGGTCCCGAATGGATTGTCCAGAGCCATTTGACCGGTCACTCATCAAACGTAACGTGAATTGTTTCCATGATATTTCGGGTTCTTTTGTTGTAGATTCGGTAACCTTTTTGTTTGGTGCATATCCTACAAATACTCCAATGTCCGCTTTAGCTTTAAGTTTGCCTAAACCATCATTAGTTGGATAACATAAATCACCAAACACACGAAGGTATGATAGATCGGGTTTTCTATTATGGACAAGTTCATATGGAGTCTTTCCATGAGAAGTGTGAATTAGAGATCGATTTTGAGTGTAACAATGCGGTGGCAATAGCTTCACCCATAGAAACATTGGAACCTTTGAGTAAATCAAGATTGTTCTTGCGGCTTCTACAAGAGTTCGATTTCGTCTTTCAACTACACCGCTCGTTGAGGAGTTCGAGGAACACTTCTTTGATGACCGATTCCAACATTTTCATAAAATTCATTGAGTACTTTATTAACAAACTCGGGCCCATTGTCGGTTCGGACGATTCGAACCGTTTTGTTGAGTCGGATCGAAGTTGTTTAATGAGTTTAATGATGACATCCGAGTTTCATCCTTTGTCCTCAAAAACTTAACCCAAGTGAATTAGAGTAGTCATCAACCACTACTAACACATATCTCTTCCCATTAATAGTTTGCACTCTCATTGATCCGCATGGATCCATATGAAGGGTATGAAGAACTTCCATTCTGAGTTTGTGGGTTTTGGTTAGTGGGCATATTTAGTGCTTTTTCCCAATTGGCATGTCGAACAAAGATGATCTTTTCATATTTTAATCTAGGTAAGCCTCGACAAGATCCTTTCGGAGAGTTGTTTATGGTGCCAAGTTCAAGTGATTGAGACGACGATGCCATAACCAAGACTTTGTTTTAGAAGCCTTTGATAGCAAGCAAATTGGAGAAGACTTCATCATGTCATCGATAGAGATGGTGTATAGGTTTGAACCTCGAGTACCTCTTAATAATTCTACACCATCAAGTTCTCTAACGAAGCAAGTATGTTTTCTAAAAGCCACTTCTAGATCGGAATCACGAATTGACCAACAGAGAAAAAATTATGACCAAGACCTTCCACATAATATACCCTAGAAATTACACTTTTACCAACCACATAATCTCCATAACCCATAATAGCTCCAAAATGGTCATTCCGAATCTAATCGTCCCGATGAATTTACTCACGAAGTTCATGAGCCGCGACCGGTCTCCAAATATATGCTTGGAACAACTGAGTCCAGTACCACGTAACGATTTGAACGATCCGCAGTTGAACACAAACAAGAATGGATAATCGATAATTGGGATCCCCATGCAAGAATGGGTTCCATTTGGTTAGTAACGGTGATTGGAACACCCACATCGTAAATAGAAACATTCATATCGAAATTGAGGCAATGGAATCATTATGAATAGATGCGGACTAGTGTCCGTATTTGCCCTATTCAAAGTATGTTCACTTCTTAAGGAATAGTTCTACCAAGAGGCATCCATTTTCTAGTGGGCATTGTCTTAGCGATTAACCTTATGGTCAACGTGTATCCATTGATAACCTATCTTACTAAATGTTCTTCCGTGGGTTTCCACTGCTTTCTAACTTTCTTTCGCCTTTGCCTTTTTGCCTTCTTAGCATGATTTTTTGCATTAACAATGTTAATCGGGAATTGACAACATTAGACAAAACATTCACACCACATTCATGATTAGTAATGTAATTCAAGCAGACATCATTACAAGGTTTGCAAATAGTATTAGAATTGAATTAATTATAGTACGCCTATGGCTAATACTAGAATCAACACGATTTGTTTTATTCGACTCAAACTTAAAGTTCCTAGGTTGGTCTTCTACTCTCTTCCAATGCACATTCTTAGCTTGCGAGGTCCTATCATTCCTTGTATTGTCTTGAGACTTTGACCGCTCGCTTTAATGTCACCGATTACTCTGTAGAGGAATGGGAACATTAGTTGGTTTGCTACTTTTGCATTTCTTGATTAGATGTCTTTGGGATGTGAACTATTTGAAGGCACACTAAAGTTCACCTTTTAACACTAGAGGTGTTGGGATCGAACTACTTGAAGGTATACTAAGGTTCACATTCATAACATTGGGCATCAAATGGATTTCATACTTGGCACTAGGCATAGAACACGGAATCAAAGGATTAACTCTCTCACCTAAGGACTTAGGGCATATTGTGATTAAGCATTCTAGAAGTTCTTGAGATCGTTTGGCATATAAGCATGCATGCCTAATTGCATTATCAAGTGGTTTCTCTAACTTATCCTCTTCAACAATCTCACGGAGACATTCTAGACAATCCTTAAGGGATGAGAAATATGTTTGAATTGCAAGTTTATTGTTCCTAAGATGAGGAGGAACATATTTCACGAGACAAAGCATATTTATTACAAACAGTACCTTTGATCCATCATTCTCCCCATTGGTCATTGGCATTTTCCATTTTACCCGCTCTTGATTCTCAATTTCCTTTTGCAATGAAGCTATTTGTTCGTTTTTTTTGTTACGAGTGACCTTTATTGATTCAAATAACTCATTGAAATGACGTTTAACCTTTTCATTTTCTTCTAGAAAACTCTCGTTTTCCTTTTGTAATGCATTTACTAAGTTTTGAAGATGAAACGTTTGAGAATTCGAGAATCTAAAGGAGGAGGCATTTGGGAGCCAGTCACATTGTTCTTTTCACCCTTTAATTGAGTGATTTGGGCTTTCAACTTTCGATCGTGTTACAATGAGCTTGAATCTGTTCATCACGTTTGTTTATTTGAAAACTACATCAAACTTTGGAGCATCCGAGGATGTCTTGATATTTGAGGTTTTGACATTTTCTTTAAGATGTTGATATTTTAGTTGTAAATTAAAGTGCTCAACTTCTAGTTTAGAAAAGTGTTTTACCAAATTATCGTGATCATCCGGATCAATTTTCTCATTTAGTTTAGAGTTAGTTTTTCAAGCTCAATGACACGATCATGAGAGACTTTCAAAGCAACAGATAATTCATGAAATTGAGAAGCATTAATGGAACAATTTGTAGCGATGAAAAACACATCTTGAGCAATACATTCGTAAATCGATTCTCATTCAAGTGTATGTAAGTTCTTCCTCTCAATCTCATTATATTTTAATTCTCGCTCATAGTCACTAACCTCAACGATCATTGCATCAAATTCCTTTTCCATTTCTTTAATGTCTAAATTCATTCCCTTTTAAGACTTTCAAATTGATCTTTAAGTTGTTTAAAGAAAGGCATGACTTCGCTTAAATAACATTCTTTCGTTTGCTCAAAACCCTTTCCCTTGATTATACCAGTGGGTGTGATCCTTTTCTTACAAGTTTTCTCAAAATCAACAAATAGTTGAAAAATAACATATTGACCGATTAAGGTCTTGCTTTTAGTGGCAATAGTTCTAGGAACTAAATGCATTGGTGTATTGGGAGGATACACAATCATCAAGGCATTTTCCTAAAGGGGGGGTTTGTTGCAACAAGATTCTCTGCATTTTGCTTATCTAAATCCATTTTCCGAACACTTGTTCGGAGTTAACAACGTCTGAGGCTTAAACTTGTTCAAGGAAATCCAATTCTCCTTCTTGTAATCATAGGGTGTGATATTAATTTTCTTCTCTTTACATTTAGGATCATCTAGTTTCTTGTTCATCTTTTCCTAGTGACTTCATCGATTTCTTATCTTCCTCGGAGCACTCAACGCAACTAGGTTTCGCTCAGGGGTTTTCGGTTAATCAAAACCGAACCGAAAACCGAAATTAAATAAATATATATATTTTTATATATTTATATTAAAAAATATATTAAAACTCTTTTATAATATATATTTAATATTTTAAGCTTGAAAATTATTATTTTTTCAAAAATATATATAAAATAATATAAATTTAATATTTTTAAGCTTGAAAATTATTATTTTTCAAAAATATATATAAAATGAAAAAATATTAAATTTAGGTAATTGGTTCGGTTTTCGGTTTTCGGTTCGGTTTTCGGTTCGTTAGGTGTTCGGTTTTCGGCTTTTCGGTTCGGTTTTCGGTTATGCCCAAAAAAAAATTAACCGAACAAACCGAACCGAACAAACCGAACAAACCGATAACCGAACCGATGAACACCCCTAGTCTAGGCTTAAGGATTTCATTGCCATCATAAAGTACCTTATGAGCATTTCTAGCCCTTTTAATGACCTCGGATTTGGTTCCTCAACAAGGGTAATGCTATGCTTATCGCTTAAGACTCGATGCTTAGTGATCATATGAGCAATCGAATGGTGTTCCCTTGTACGTACAACTTATTTTCAAGCTTGTTTTCAAAGTTTTCGATTAGAAAAATCATTCAAAAGTTTTGATTCCTTAGCATTGAATTCTTGCTTAAGCATTTTCACATTTTCTTGAAGTTCTTGTTTTGCTTAGCAAGATTAGAAAGCTTTTCTTGTAAGGAATTTAACTCTTGTTTTAATACTTCTTCTCTAAAATTACTTTTTCTAATGATTATACGCATTTGGTCATCCATTTCCGCTCACGGGTGGTCAACTCAAATTTAGCACGTTGTTCATAAATAGCAACACGTTCTTTATAGGCATTTAGTTCGAGACAATAGAATCATCGTGGGTACATGCGGTGAATTCATCAAAGACATAGTCATTATTGATCGCAGAAGATGCATTACTTGGTACAATCTCACTTTCACTTTGCTTCACATATTGATCATATGGGACAACATTGCTATTACCCACATCATCAATATCTGATTCATAAGTCTCAAGAGATTGTACTTCATTATGCATCTTTCGCTCATCAACATCATCATATAGTTTTAATACCTTTGAGATGATCTTGTCTTTGGATGGACCAGTTTGTTGTGGTGGAGAAACTTTTGGAGAAACCATAGGTGAGATGCCAGCCATGAAGATTGTTTGAGCAATAGGTTCATCATCTACATCAGAGTCAAATGCATCACAATCACTACTTGAAAGGCATTCGATGATTATAACCTATCTCCGAATCGGTTGCTCATCAACATCAACATCATAAGTCTTGGCATTCCTTCAAAGAAGAAACGAGAACTCCTCTTCATCCAAAGTTGCTCCATTGTCCCGAGCTTGCACTAGCAACATCTTGTCCTCAAGTACTCAAGATTCGTGGACGTTTTGGAGATGTGCGCCTTTCAATGTGTCCTCACCACCACAGTTGTAGCATTTGATAGGCTTTGTTTGTCCTAGATTTCCAATCCTTCCTCGATTCGATTTCCACCATAGCCTCCACCTACTCCACCCCTTCTCCGATCATATCGCCTTTCTTGAACCGGTTGCATCATAACCTTCCCATATTTGACAAATGGCTTGATTGTGTGGATTGGATGTCGTTCGAGGTTGTTGTTGATGTGTGGGAGAGTGTTCATGTTTTGACTGATCATGAGAGCTAGTTGATTAATGAAGTTTCCACGTGTGCATCAAGATCGCCTTGTTTGAACATTGGATCAGAATGAGTTTGTGATTACCATTACCCATGGGTACAACTTGAGAAGCTTTGGTGGTAATCCCAACATTTGTGTAAAAAGCAGTTGAATCATTTGATGAACTTGTTTCACCTCGATTGGTTTTGAACCGCTCGAATCCTTTTAAAACATAGCATGTCTCTCATTACGGAGAAGAAAGGCATATAGTTGCTCATAGTTTGTATTCTTCAATCCTTTAGTGAGCTTCACAGAGGTGACAAACTTGTGCCATTCGGATTCATGTTGTTTACAAACTTTGAGTTAATTGAATGTTTGGCATGGTCATTCGATGTTCCTCATATCATTCACAAGCTTATGGAATCTCACGTAGTACTCATAAACACTCTCATCCGGTTTCATCTTGAAATGCTCAAATTCATCATATAGTTGTGATTCCCTATCTTCAACAGTTAATTCGAGATCCCGAGAGAAGCATCTTGACATTATCCCATACTGACTTTTGCTTGTGTTGTGATTGATAAGCTTGTAGATGTCTTTTGGAAGACCTTGCAAGATAATGTTAGAAGCCCCGATATCTGCATCGAATCTCTTCTTCTCCTTATCATTGAGCTCATCATACGTCTTTGGTCCGTCTATTCCATAGATCATTGTTCCATCTTCATTTGTATCAATTATGTCTCTAGTAGTCTCAACCCGATACGGTCCTTCATCAATGGATTTGAGAATGTTGAATCCATTTTCCTTTCCAAGACAAGACAATCGATTCATTGAGCCCAAGAGTCGTAGTCGGCCTTCATCAAGCATGGGTGGACGAGTATCGCAACCACCGCTTGAACATCCTCGGCAACAGTGGATATGATTGTAGGTACGTTGGTAGACATGTTAACAGATTAAACGGGATTTTATAACTCTATGATTAAACCGTATTACAAAACAAAGATCAATCAACTCGCTAAGAAACCTTGAACCAAGTCGCTAGCATATTTTAACAGCAAGTCGCTAAGATGTCAAGTCGCTAAATAGCAACTCGCTAAGCACCAAGTCGCTAAGATGTCAAGTCGCTAAATAGCAACTCGCTAAACACCAAATCGCTAATACCAAGTCGCTAACAAACTTAAGTACAAGTCGCTAACTTTCATCAAGTTGCTACCCGTAGTGGAGAATCCACTAGGTGTACTGTTTGTCGGCCTGTCTCAATAGACAAGTCGCTAAGCTCAACTCGCTAAGAACTTCTACTACAACTCGCTACTAACTTACAAAGCAAGTCGCTACCAAGACAAATTATCCGTAGCTCAAGTCGCTAGCTAGAAAATCAAAAACACCACTTTTCAATCCAAAACAACCCAACCATGATGATTCAAGCTTACCAAATCAAAACCCAAGCACATACAATGATTCTAAACACAAAACTACACCCAAGATTCAAACTTTAACACTAGAAATGATCCAAATGATGCAAAACCACTAAACTTTTTCAAACTCTAAAACCACCTAAAAGTCACTAGAAATCCAAAGATATGTAAGAGATGATCAAACCATGGCTCTTGATACCATTTGTAACATATTGATTTCACATACACATCAAACTACACACAAAGTAGGCGTACAAGATGATTCTAGAGAGAAAGTTAGAGGTTTGGGAACTTTAGTGAGAGAAAGAAAATCTTATTATGAGCTCCAACTCTACCTTGGGAGGTAGAGAGTATTTATAGTCATTACATAAAACGCCACCTATCGGGTGTGGATCGGGCATACAGTGGGTAAAGACCCGTCCGTCCTCCACGGTGTTACTTAAACTAAATACTACTTAACTTATAATAATCTACGACTACGAGCTTTCTAACGATTAGATATACTTGAGGTGACCGACTCTTTATAATTTGGATTTACTAAATCCTAAAAATCTCCCCCTAAGGGAGGTTACCTCAAACATATACTAAAATTACATTGAATACAAACAGATATTACCTTAAAAATTGTTCTTGCATTCATGATGTAGTACTTTGCTCCGAAGCTCGTAGTCATCGATTCTTCTCATTGCATGTTTGGTTAATCCAAGTGGAGGTCTTTTTACCGATCCACGTGATAATAATTTTGAGCCGACTTTTGAGATCATCACTAACATCAATCTCGACTCATCCATTGTGGTGTTGGTATAACACTAATGGCACTCTCATTGTGTCTATTAAAGCCAATATCAACCCGCTTCCTACTAATGTCAAGTTATCCTCCTACATAAGTCCTAATAGTGAAGAAGAGAGATGGAGATGTCTCAAGTACCTTATGCATCGGTGGGAAGTTTAATGTTCGCGATGATTTGTACAAGACCATACATTGCACATGCAATGGGAGTAGTGAGTCGGTACATGGCGGAACCAGTAGAGAGCATTAGGAAGTCATGAAGAGGATCTTTAGATATCTTAAAGGAACCTCATATGTTGCATTATGTTATGGGAATCGGGTTTAATTGTCGGGGATATGTTGATGCGATTATCTTTGGTGATATTGACGGAGCAAATCAACCACCGGTATGCATTTACATTTTCCGGTGGAGCGATGAAGTCGGGTTTTAAAGCTGCGATCGGTTGTGGCTATGTCAACTACTGAAAGAGAATATGTTGCGGTTGCTCAAGCCGAAAGAAGCGGTATGGTTGAAGATGTTGTTGGAAGAGCTCGGCACGAACAAGAGAAAATTACTCTATTTTGTGAAAATCAGAGCGCCTTGTATGTGGCAAGGAATCCAACATTTCATTCAAAGACAAAGCATATAAGAGTTCAGTATCACTTCGTTCGTGAGAAAGTGTAACTCCTAGTTTTCATCATAGTGAAACATATCTTTCCTTACCCGTGGTTTCCCTATTGGGGTTTTCCACATTATATATGTGTGTCATCTTTTATAGTATTTCATATTTTAGTCGTGGGTTTGCTTCAATCCGGTGTCACTTTTCTCAACATTCAAGAATCTAGGGATTGAAAATACAGGTTTAAAGTGATTTAATCTGCACAAGGTGGAAAAAACAAGGTAGACAGGCTTCAGTCAATAACCTTGATATGCCGTACATTTACTTCATCAGTTGACAAATACTACAACCTCTAGATTTTGGCAGAGTATTGTTTGTTTATGTTCTTTGTAAGATTTACTGCACTTCAAATACTAAATACACACAGCAAAATGACATGATGTTACCATCAATAATATCTCCTTCGTCCTTATGGTTTCTGATAACCAACAAAATAGAATAGTTGTTAAAATGCTCTTTCAATGTATATACATATTGATCTATTTGCATTTCAAAACAAGCAAACAAGTCCCAAATTTCATTGATCATTTGCTTACGACTTCAACAATGGCATCAAACCTAAAAACCTTTATGTCACTCGCACTTATATATGCTACTCTTAACATATCAGTAGCTGGAGATCCCGACATCCTAACTAGTTTTATCGTGCCTTCAAATTTACAAGGGCCTCTTGAAGGAAACTTCTTCACATTCACTGGACTGAGATCACTTGTCAAGAAACCTATATCAACAAATTTTAAGGTGTCAAAAGCAAGCATATATGAATCTCCCGGACTTAACAGTCAAACTTTTTCTTATGCATTTCTTTTGTTCCCAACACTAACAGTCAACCCACCCCACACTCATCAATGTGCATCCGAGTTATTGTTATCCTCTGGGTCTGTTAGAGGTTGGGTTTATTGACACGAGTAATAATCTATTTACACAAACATTGCAACAGGGAGATGTCTTTGTGTTACCCAAAGGACTTATTCGCTTTTAGTTTAACAAGGATGACACGAGATCCAAATGCGACTCTTTCAAAGATTTAGCGATGCTTGCTTATGGGACCGTGTCCATTCTGCTTCGGTTTTAATTCAAACGTTGATAATGATATCTTGGCTTTGTCATTTAAATCGATGTTGCCTCCATTCGAAGATCAAAGCCGCTCATTCTGGCTAATTTTAGGCCTAAGTATTCAAGATTTTGTGTACCTTGTGCTTATGTTTCTGAACACCATTATTGTATCTTGATTTCATGAATAATTTACACACTGATAGATGTTTTGGTTTCATTTTGGCCTATGTACTTATGAATAGGTAGATTTTGATTGTATTTATCTCAAATGGGCCAAATAAAAAAATTTAGCAAAAAAGGAAACCGGTGCTTGAACTGATCAAACATGTTGAAAGTCATCCAAAGTCTATTTTTTATCCATAGAAAGGGTTTTTGTTTTGGACACAAAAGTATTTGTGGATCAACCAAACCTGGGCGACTTGTTTTGATCCATTACCCAAACGCTCAACCCGAACCGACCAATCCGCCAACATGCCGGATCTACTAAAAAATGACCTGTGTTAGCTGTCCAGCCTTGTTCTGGTGAGCAAAATTAAGTTGCGTTCCTGTCAAGTAAACAAGCTTTTTTTTATTTTTTTCATTTGGCTCAATCTAAAAGCTTGTTTTTTAATTATATTAAAATGGCAGTTTTCTAACTTTTCTTTAGCCAATGACTCAAAAATGTTTCCTTTGCAATAAGAAAATATATTGACTGACACGTGCCACAAAATCATTTACATCTTATTTTGCGAGTTTTCCTTCATTTTTATGTCAATACATGACAAAAGGGAAATTTAAACAAGCACAAGGTAAAGATCTCTATATATACATTGAACTCTTGGCATTGCAAAAACAACCTAACAAGTCTCAAATATCATTGATCATTCATTCATTTGTTAAGCAAATAAAAATGGCATCAAACCTTAAAACCATCATGTTGCTGGCACTGGTATGTACCACTCTCAACATATCAACATCTGGAGATGCAAACATTCTAACAGATTTTATCGTGCCTTCAAATTTACAAGGCCCACTTGATGGAAACTTCTTCACATACACCGAAAGGAGAGCTCTTGTTGGGAAACCTTTCCCACTGGCTTGGTACTTGTTATTTCTTGGTTACAAGTTATTTATATTCCGTCTCTTAATTCCTTTTGTTCTATTGTTGGTGATTGTTCTGGTTGAGTTTGGTGCTTATTTGTGATAATTTGTGATTTTTTTGTCTGTGTTATCTGCCTTCTTGTTTATCTGCTTTCCTTGTTTCTATTATGGTTGGTGATGATGATAATATAAATAATGAGGGTGGTTCTTCCTCTAAAATAAGTTTGTCTTTTGGTGATGCTTTATATTTACATCCTAATAACACTAATGGCACTCTCATTGTGTCTATTAAAGCCAATATCAACCCCGTTTCCTACTAATGTCAAGTTATCCTCCTACATGAGTCCTAATAGTGAAGAAGAGAGGATGGAGATGTCTCAAGTACCGTATGCATCAGCAGTGGGAAGTTTAATGTTCGCGATGATTTGTACAAGACCAGACATTGCACATGCAATGGGAGTAGTGAGTCGGTACATGGCGGAACTGGTAGAGAGCATTAGGAAGTCGTGAAGAGGATCTTTAGATATCTTAAAGGAACCTCGTATGTTGCATTATGTTATGGGAATCGGGTTTAATTGTCGGGATATGTTGATGCCGATTATGCCGGTGATCTTGACGGAGCAAATAAACCACCGGTATCGTTTACATTTTCTCGTGGAACAGTGAAGTTGGGTTTCAAACCTGCGATCGGTTGTGGTCAACTACGGAAGAGAATATGTTGTTGCTAAGCCAAAGAAGAAGCGAGATGGTTGAAGATGTTGTTGGAAGAGCTCTGCACGGACAAGAGAAAATTACTCTATTTTGTGAAAATCAGGCGCCTTGTATGTGGCAAGGAATCCTACATTTCATTCAAAGACAAAGCATATAAGAGTTCAGTATCACTTCGTTCGTGAGAAAGTGTAACTCCTAGTTTTCATCATAGTGAAACGTATCTTTCCTTACCCGTGGTTTCCCTATTGGGATTTTCCACATTATATCCGTGTGTCATCTTTTATAGTATTTCATATTTTAGTCGTGGGTTTGCTTCAATCCGGTGTCACTTTTCTCAACATTCAAGAGTCTAGGGATTGAAAATACAGGTTTAAAGTGATTTAATCTGCACAAGGTGGAAAAAACAAGGTAGACAGGCTTCAGTCAATAACCTTGATATGCCGTACATTTACTTCATCAGTTGACAAATACTACGACCTCTAGATTTTGGTAGAGTATTGTTTGTTTATGTTCTTTGTAAGATTTAATGCTCTTCAAATACTAAATACACACAGCAAAATGACATGACGTTACCATCAATAATATCTCCTTCGTCCTTATGGTTTCTGATAACCAACAAAATAGAATAGTTGTTAAAATGCTCTTTCAATGTATATACGTATTGATCTATTTGCATTTCAAAACAAGCAAACAAGTCCCAAATTTCATTGATCATTTGCTTACGACTTCAACGATGGCATCAAACCTAAAAACCTTTATGTCACTCGCACTTATATATGCTACTCTTAACATATCAATAGCTGGAGATCCCGACATCCTAACTGGTTTTATCGTGCCTTCAAATTTACAAGGGCCTCTTGAAGGAAACTTCTTCACATTCACTGGACTGAGATCACTTGTCAAGAAACCTATATCAACAAATTTTAAGGTGTCAAAAGCCAGCATATTTGAATCTACCGGACTTAACAGTCAAACTATTTCTTATGCATTTCTTTTGTTCCCAACACTAACAGTCAACCCACCCCACACTCATCAATGTGCATCCGAGTTATTGTTATCCTCTGGTTCTGTTAGAGGTTGGGTTTGTTGACACGAGTAATAATCTATTTACACAAACATTGCAACAAGGAGATATCTTTGTGTTACCCAAATGACTTATTCGCTTTTAGTTTAACAAGGATGACACAGATCCAGCTGCGACTCTTTCAGCATTTAGCAGTGGTTATGTTGGGACTGTGTCCATTCCTGTTTCGGTTTTTAATTCAAACTTTGATAATGATATCTTGGATTTGTCATTTAAAGCTGATGTTGCCACCATTCAGAAGATCAAAGCCGCTCATTCTGGCTAATTGTAGGCCTAAGTATTCAAGATTTTTTGTACCTTGTGCTTATGTTTCTGAACACCATTATTGTATCTTGATTTCATGAATAATTTACACACTTATAGATGTTTTGGTTTCATTTTGGCCTATGTACTTATTAATAGGTAGATTTTGATTGTATTTATCTCAAATGGGCCAAATAAAAAAATTTAGCAAAAAAGGAAACCGGTGCTTGAACTGATCAAACATGTTGAAATTCATCCAAAGTCTATTTTTTATCCATAGAAAGGGTTTTAGTTTTGGACACAAAAGTATTTGTGGATCAACCAAACCTGGGCGACTTGTTTTGATCCATTACCCAAACGCTCAACCCAAACCGACCAATCCGCCAACATGCCGGATCTACTAAAAAATGACCTGTGTTAGCTGTCCAGCCTTGTTCTGGTGAGCAAAACTAAGTTGCGTCACTGTCAAGTAAACAAGCTTTTTTATTTTTTTCATTTGGCTCAATCTAAAAGCTTGTTTTTTAATTATATTAAAATGGCAGTTTTCTAACTTTTCTTTAGCCAATGACTCAAAAATGCTTCCTTTGCAATAAGAAAATATATTGACTGACATGTGCCACAAAATCATTTACATCTTATTTTGCGAGTTTTCCTTCATTTTTATGTCAATACATGACAAAAAGGAAATTTAAACAAGCACAAGGTAAAGATCTCTATATATACATTGAACTCTTGGCATTGCAAAAACAACCTAACAAGTCTCAAATATCATTGATCATTCATTCATTTGTGAAGCAAATAAAAATGGCATCAAACCTTAAAACCATCATGTTGCTGGCACTAGTATGTACCACTCTCAACATATCAACAGCTGGAGATGCAAACATTCTGACAGATTTTATCGTGCCTTCAAATTTACAAGGCCCACTTGATGGAAACTTCTTCACATACACCGAAATGAGAGCTCTTCTCGGGAAACCTTTCCCACTGGCTTGGTACTTGTTATTTCTTGGTTACAAGTTATTTATATTCCGTCTCTTAATTCCTTTTGTTATATTGTTGGTGATTGTTCTGGTTGAGTTTGGTGCTTATTTGTGATAATTTGTGATTTTTTTGTCTGTGTTATCTGCCTTCTTGTTTATCTGCTTTCCTTGTTTCTATTATGGCTGGTGATGATGATAATATAAATAATGAGGGTGGTTCTTCCTCTAAAATAAGTTTGTCTTTTGGTGATGCTTTATATTTACATCCTAATAACACTAATGGCACTCTCATTGTGTCTATTAAACTTACTGGAACAAAAAATTATAAAATATGGGGTATTGCCATGACCTTTGCTTTTAAGGAACCATAATAAAGATAACTCTAATCCTGTTCTTTCCAATCAATGGGATATCTGTAATTCTGTTGTTGTTAATTGGATTCTGAACTCTCTTAGTTTTGAATTATTTGCTGGTGCCATATATGCTAAAACTGCTTATAAGATGTGCAATGACCTTAAAGAAACATATGATAAAGTTGATGGTTTAGATGTCTTTAATCTGCATAAAAATATAAATTCCCTAAGTCAAAGTGGGTCCTCTCTTGCTGATTATTACAATAATCTTAATCTTATGGAAACAATTTGACTCAATGATCAGTTTACCACCCTGTACTTGTGAGGCTGCAAAACATTTTGAAAAACATAATCAGCTAATCAAGTTAATGCAGTTTCTTATGGGCCTTGATGACAATTATGTTCCTATTAGAAGTAATATTTTAACCATAGATCCTTTACCTAATGTCAAAACTTCTTTTTTTGTTGTCTCTGGGGTAGAATCTAATAGAAATGTTTCCCCTGAAAACAATTTTATTAAACCTTATGCTACAGCCTTTGTTGCAAAAACCTTTGATGGTGCAAAATTTTTTGATAACAAAAAAAGGTTTAACAACAATAACAATTTCAACAAAGGGTCTGGTTTCAATACTGGTAATAATTCAAACAACAGAGGACCAAATCTAAATCTCAAGTGTACCCACTGCAATAAGCTTGGCCATACTGTTGATAGATGTTATGATCTTGTTGGTTACCCTGCTGGGTATGTTAAAAGGAACTTCAATACTAAACCTGTCACTAGTAATAATGCCTCTACTGATGTTAATCATGTTACTGATTATAGAGCTAGCAACTCTCTTGTCTCTTTGTCCAATGAACAACTTTCCAGGCTCATGAGTCTTCTTAATGACAACAATGTGTCTTCTGCCAATGCCAATATGGCAGGTAAATATTTTTCAGGAACTTTCTTTAATGGAAGTGTCAAGTTTAATATAAAATTCAACAAAATTTTAAATAACAAGACAAATTCTTTAACTAGAAACATCAGCCTTAGATGGATTGTTGATTTTGGTGCAAATCAGCATATGACTGTATTTGCAAAATTTCTAATCAATGTTGTGGATATTTCAAATCTTGGTCTAACTGTTGGACATCCCAATGGTACTCAGGCTTTAATTACAAAAAATGGTGATTTAAAAGTCGATAATGATCTAACCCTTTTGATGTTTTGGTTGTTCCTGAGTACAATGTTAGCCTGCTGTCTGTTCATAAGATTGCTAGAGACAATAAGCTGTTTGTTGACTTTAATGAATCTAATTGCTATATACAGGATTTACATCAAAAAAGGACTGTGGGGATTGGTAAACAATGCAATGGGTTATATATGTTTGATATTGATTCTACATGTAAGATTGTTTCTAATAATTGCATTTCTGTCTGCTATGTGTCTAGAAATCTTTGGCATCAAAGACTTGGTCATCCTTCTGACCAAGTTTTACATATCCTTAAACCCACTCTTAATCTTGATAGTCCAACTGAATCTAATCATCTTTGTGCTACTTGCAATAAAGCTAAGCAAACCAGGGAACCATTTCCTCTAAGTGAACATAAGTCAACTAAAATTGATCAACTTGTTCATCTAGATGTAAAGGGTCCATACAAAGTCACTAGCAGAGATGGTTATAAATACTTTTTAACAATTTTTGATGACTATTCAAGGGCAGTCTGGGTTTATATGCTTAAAGGAAAAGATGATGTTTATGTTTCCATTATTAACTTTGTTCATATGTTATCAAATCAATTTGAACATAATGTAAAGATTTTTAGAAGTGATAATGGAACAGAATTTGTCAACAACAAACTGCAACAACTCTTTCATAACAAAGGAATTTTACATCAAACTACTTGTGTTTATACACCTCAACAAAATGGTATTGCAGAAAGGAAACATATGCATCTTTTTAACGTGGCTAGATCCCTTATGTTTTGAATTACCTCTATATCTCTGGCCTGAATGTGTTCTAACTGCTGCTTATGTTATAAATAGGTTTCCTTCTTCTGTGTTGTCTGGCAAGTCCCCCTTCTCCTATGTGTATGGGCATGACCTTTCACTCTCTCACCTTAGGGTTTTTGGTTGCTTATGTTATGCTACCATTCTTAACCTCTCTGACAAATTTGGTAGTAGATCTGAAAAAAGTGACTTTATTGGTTACTCTAATGAGAAAAAAGGTTATAAACTTCTAAGTTTGGAAACAAAAAGTATTTTTCATTCAAGAGATGTCAAATTTTATGAAATTGTTTTCCCTTTCAAAATGAAAAATGCTTTGAAAAAACTTAATTTTGAAACTAGTGTGTCTAAAGATTTAAATCACGAAAACTTTTTTAATTAAAATATAAGTCCCAATGATGAAGGGAGAGTGACTTCTTATGATGAGGGCACAATGTTGGGTCATCCAAATGAGGATGATAAACCTGTTGCAACTTCCGTAGATGAAAATACACACCCTGAGGGAACTGTATCACATGAAACATACTGTTAATACAAATAAGTCGTAAAAACGTTTATTTATATTTTACGATCTTCTAATGTTTTGTCGATAACAAACGTAAAATCATATTAACGAAACAAATAAAATACGTAAATGGTTTGAACTAATAGTTTCTAACATATTCACATTTTCACATAAAACACTAAAACAAGTATAAGTGATTTTATGATTTAAGTAATACATATGTACAACAACTAGTGTTTACATATTTGGATAAAATATACACATAACTAGTATGTAGTATATTGGGTAATATAAATGGGTAGAAACTTAAGTATCACAACCCATTGGGCAAATACATTGAATATGGTTGGGTACAACCCAAAGCCCATAACCCATGGATCTTGACCCATAACCCATTGCATGACATAATGCTTATATCATACATGGATAACATCCATAACCCATGGATCAACCCATACCCAAGTGACTAAGTGCATTGCACTTAAAGATACATTGTATCTAGCCAAAGATCCATGGTTCAACCCATGACCCATAACCAAAATACCCATGGGCAAAGAGGAGCGTTCCACGGATCAAGGGATCCGTGGGATCCGGGGAAATGAGGATTTTTCCTCTATAAATAGTGAGCCATTTCTTTATTATTTCTTACCCTTTCCAATACACTTTCTCCCCGAGTTAAATCTCACTAACCTTAGATCCAAGAGATCTATGTTTGTAGTTTTGTTTTGTGTGATCTTCTAGGTTCCTCTTAAAGGCAAGATCACCACCTTTGAAGTCAAGCAAGCTCAAGTCCATGAGTTGCCATGCTTCCTCATCATCAAGGCTATTGAAGTCCTCTTGTTGATGATCTCTTTCTTTCTTCAAAGAAGTGTAGTGTTGAAGACATTAGTGAAAGATGTCTCAAGTGTCAAGACGAAGATATTAGTGAAGGGTATCTATCGTCTATAGGATAAGCACTTGTGAAAGGTGCTTAGAAGTCAAGACTTGAAGCATTAGTGAAAGGTGCTTCGAAGTAAAGACACAAGACATTAGTGAAAGGTGTCTTGTAGATCTAGTCAAAGGCATTAGTGAAAGTTGCCTTAGATGTACATTCGATATGGTGTGTTTCGATGTACTAGATAGACTAGCATTAGATCCAAGGATATTGATGTCCTTGATGATGTTGTAAAGGAGTAGATCTCCTTTGGGATTAGTCGTTGGTGTAGTGTGGTAGTAGTTCCTCCATTGCAATAGAACTAGGTGCTTAGCCTAGTACCTAATAAAGGGTAGGCGACGTTGTGAAGGTGTAGTTCACCTAAGGTGTGAAAGAACTCGGTGGTTAGCCTAGCACCGTATAAAGGGTAGGCGACGTTGTGTTAGGTGTGGTTCACCTTGGTGTGAAAGAACTCGGTATTTAGCTTTGTACCGAAAAAAGGTTAAGCGACGTTGTGAAGGCTTCTCCGCCATAAGGAGATTGGTGTAGTGTTTACAAACTCTCAAGTAGGTGACTCGGGGAGTGGAGTAGGGCAAGGAAGGTGTCCTTGTAGCCGAACCACTATAAATACTTGCGTTGTGGTTTTGTGCTTCTTACTCTTATATTTTCATTACATATCTTTATATGCTTGTTTATCAACATCCAACACACACAACCAAATAGATTGACATAAGTCGATCTAAATAGTTTAAAAGGAAGTTTTAATTGGTAAAACTATTCAACCCCCCCTTCTAGTTTTCCACAATTGGCATCAGAGCTTCGTTACCAAGTTTCTTGAAGTAGATTGTACTTTAAAAACTTGATACGATCCATGGTTAGTTGAAAACTACAAAGAAGGTTTTTCATCAAAACAAACACCATGTCTTTTAAAACTATATGTTTGGATGTTGATTTGATAACAACATTTTTCTTATTTATTTTTTTTAATTGCACTAATCTTCCTTGTCATGTTGATTAGTCAAAGCTCATACCCACCAAGCTTTAGCAGTCGCTTGGTAACAAGAATACCTTCCTTAAGAAGGTATCTTAAACGCAAAGGAGCGGGAATAGTCTAAGTGACATTTTCTGTGTCATTTGTAAAGACATTCCTAAGTGCGCTAAATGTATGATTTTCTTTTTACTTTGCTTGATAATTAAGTATACCTAGTTAGGTATTTATATGATTATCTTTTGTGCAAATTACATGTTTTACTTGAATCTTCATTAGGAAGCCTTCTTCTCACATACGTGTTTTATTTCTCATATAAAGTCGTGGTATATAAAACTTATGTTTTGTTTCTTTTAATCCAATAAAACAAAACACGAATTTCAAAAATTCCTCCTTCCCCATAAAAACTCCCACCGTCGACCACTTTATCAAACCCTCACTTTTTCAAATCTTCCAATTTCAAAATTTCCTCTCATTCAAAAACTTCATCTTCCTCCTCATCCATCTCAATCGAAATCAAGAAGATCCGTCATCAACATGGTTTACATCGCACTCGTGCTCATCGCCCTAACACTCATCGCACTTGTGTTCCTTATGATGAAGTTCACATACGGAGACATTTAATTTGTGTTGTTAATCTATATTGGGGTCATATACCCAATCCTTTGTATCATCCTTAGTATTGAAATGCAATATTATTAATCTAGTTTATCTAGGTTACTATTATGTGTTTATCATTTCTTTTGATTTATATGTTTTATATTTTTTTGTGATACATTAGAGGTCATGTATGCATGCTAAAAGAAAATGTAGGATAAAACATACTGTGGTATAAAAGCAGAAACGATGCTTTTATCAAATCATTTACATTACCGATCCACGGATTCGGAAGATATACTATCCGGATCCCTTTGTAAAGGAACCGTGGGATCCAGACATCGAAAACAGTTTTCATGCAAAACTAAAAATCCACTAGAAAGTCAAAACATTGAGTAAGTTAAAGTGTTAAATACCATTGTTAATAAAATCTAGTAAAAACATTAGATTATCATAGGTTGATCATTAACATCACCTCTTTCTAACCCATCACTTCTATAGGTTCAACTATGACGCATGAATACGAGTTTGATTTTTCACTCACTAGCGTCTATACTCCTAACATCTCTCTTGAACCCAACACACCTGGCAATCATGTCCGTGGGTTCAACAATCTCGAAACCCGTCACTTCCATGAAGGACGTATTGACAGACACCTCTCTACAATTCAAGAAGGTATCAATACCTCCTTCCGAGCAATAGGACTAGAATGTCTTCTTGAAATCAACAGAAGATATGTCCAAGGTTCATAATGGAATTCTTCCGTCAAGTCGAACTCGCTCGTAACGAGGATCGCTTCTATCTCTTTGGTTTTATATCAAAACCAAAAGTTTACTCTAACCCTTGGGCATTTTGCTCACATCCTCCGGATTCCAAATCATGGACAATGTGCCTTCACCAAGATTGGTCTCTTGATTCTCTCTTCAACTTTCGTGAAGAAAATAGTCCATATTGTTCACACATACCCTCTAGGAAGATTTAAATCGTATAATATGCAAACCTCGACCATGTTACTCCAATCCAAACATTATCCATACACGGATATCCGAGAAGAGTACAAGCCTCTTGCTCTCATTCTACGTGAAAATTTTTGGAGTCTTAGGGAAATCGAGATATTCTTCCCGCTTGTTGTGCTCACATGTTGTAATCGTTTGCTAACACAACAACCATACAATCTCGCCTACTTCTTCGCAAGGCGAATTGAAAATCTTCAAGGCTCCAAGAATAAACTCATCCCTTATTGAATGTTCTTGACACGCCTCTATCACAATGTTATGCACTTCCATCCTCAATTTCAAAGTCCGTTGTATGCGTTTTGTGAACAAGATGATGGAACCGCTAAACATATCTCTCATGAAGACTTTCTTCATTCTTGATTCCACCAATACTCATCAATCACATAATGATCCTCCTAGCGAAGACACTCAAGGAACCTAGTAGTAGTCAAATAGGATCAATTCTACTCTACTCGTGATTTATCAATGTAATCCTATTTCTTTCATGAAATAAAACATCTTACATTTGATATCTTAGTTTTAGAACTCCTTTAAACAAAAATTGGAATATAATGCATTGTCAAGATCATTGCATACCTTTAGTAAAGGTTCATCTAGCGAGATAGACGGATCCCAAATGTTGTACTAAACGGATCCCTACACCTAGGGAACCGTGGGATCCTAACAAATGTAAATGCAATTGCAAGCATTGTATGTCAAACACATCTTTAAAACACCTCACACTAAGCTTAACATAGTGTCTTAAGGTAGATTAAGTCCTTATCAAGATAGGTTGATCTTTCCTACTCATTCCAACTCACATAGATCACACTCTAAAATATTCATAGATATATCACTTTGTTTTAATCCATCACTCTTCCGCTCTCAAAACTCACACTTCATTTTTTATTTGACCCCTCACATCTAGGTTAGAAATCTTTTATGACAAAACTGATCATAAATCAACCTCACCTCAAAATTGATCAAAGTTGATCAAATCCTAGTTTTCCCATCTCAAAACCATTAGGATATTTTCCAAAACACAATCCTAAGTCACAACCTTATCTCTAGGATCATTAAGCTCTAATTGACACTCTCATCTTTAGTGTCATCCTTGCTCATTCATTGGTACTCATGAAAGTTCCAAATCCTTCCATAAAGACAATCATTAGCTACATCACTCACCACCTTCAAGTACTTAAGCAACCCTTAATTTAAGACACTTAGGAAGACCGAAACACTCAAGATGTTATAGGTCTTAGATTTTAGAAACATCATTTCCACTCTTTCATAGTCAGCCGATAGCCGGATCCCTAGGATTAGCCTAGACGGATCCCTCCGAGAAAGGAACCGTGGGATCCGGATGACGAGATAGGTCAAATCTTGCTAAAACAATCATTTCAACTTATCTTCCTAACTCAAACACTCCATCTCATCTTAAATGAGTTCCTAGATCGATTCAACCTCTGAAGTTGACTCTTGTGCATGCCAATCATCACATTCCAATGAATCCTAGTGGCTTAAAGCTTAAATGCACTTGCCAAATCTCTTAGTTTATAAACCACCTTATTAGGACCTCCATAGTCATCACTCTCACTCTAACTTTCAGCTCTTGAAATCATTTCATCATGAGAAAACCCCAAGTAGTAACTTATCCACCAAAGAACCACCCATGAAAAGGCTCGTGTTATACACGAAATCTCCTCAACCGAATCATCTCCCGTCAAACCAACAAATGAGAGAATCCTTCATCATCCAATCAAACCAATTCCTAAAAGGATAGTACCCACAAAACTACCTATTCCTAACACCACCATACCTCCTAGGCCAAACAATATCATCTCCACTAAACCATCACTATTGGTTCCTAGAAATATTTCATTTACTTCACCACTATCATCACCACACCTCTACAATTTAGAGAACTTGCCTCCTAGGCCATCTCATCCGCTTCCGCCGACAACATTCTCCTCATTAGGAGGAATAATGGTTCAAAATCAAGTTGTTGAGTCAACACTTGCTCCGGCTTCCTTTTCGCCGTCTCCATCATATAATCCTATTTTGATTATGAGAAATCATCAAAGTCAACCACCCGACCATATGGAAGTTGACACTTCTTTACCACCACCATCATTCTTGGTCGAGCCATTCTCAAATGCACCTCCACCAATCCCTTCATCGTTTGAAGCTCCATAAGCCGATTCACTTGATCCTTCGCATCAAGCCTTTTCATTTCATCCACCACCACTATCTAGCCATGACAAAGATTGCTATCATTGTCAACATGTTGAAAGTTTGATACATGAAGCACGAGAAGACCAACGTTTCATGTTCTATCATCTCCTCGAACGCTTCGACGAGATCAAACCTAAACAAAACTTGAGCTAGAAGAATTTTAGTGGTGTCCTAGCATCAAGCGTTAGTTGGTCTAGAAATTCCTAGTCATGCATCGTCTGCTTTTCTTATTTTTAGAGTCATGTATATCATAACTCTTGTTTTATTAAATGGAATTACATGCTACTTGCTATTTTTTCTCGAGCATATGTATTCATATCTCATTTATGTGATAACATTACTTGTTATATCACCTTGTCGATTTTAGTCATCGGCCAGACGGATCCCTCGACTGCCTAGAAAGGATCCCTACTAGAGGGAACCGTGGGATCCGTGAAGATGTAAAAGTTTTTTACTAACTTAAATCACATTTGCAAAGAAATTGTGAATTATACTTGTTTTCTAACCCTTGTTTTGCGTTATTCAATTAACACATAAAGAATTTGACATCCTAAAGCTGGGGAGCTTGGTGTCAAAACAATATGTTGCAAAATTACTTGCAACCTTTGATTTAAATTTCATGACTTCCCGTTGCAAATATTGCAATCATCTAGGGGAGCACACCGTCACATAGACGTAATCTTTGCATAAGTTAGTTGCAAATGAACTAGATTAGAATTAGTTTCTTGACGCCCTTACTTAGGGATGGACTCGTCGAGGGGAGTAACGACGAGATTCTTTCCGTTACTTGCTCTCTATTTTGTTTTCCTTTCACATGTTTTTCTTAAAACGATGTGTTGCTTTTCTCAAACACTTTTGTTTCGACAAAAGGGAGAAGAAAGTAAAACTACAATTCAAACTTTTACTTAATTTTAGCTTTTCCTTAAAATAATTTTATGTTTTGTCATCAACAAAAGGGGAGATTGTTAATACAAATAAGTCGTAAAACGCTTATTTATATTTTACTATCTTCTAATGTTTTGTCGATAACAAACGTAAAATCATATTAACGTAAACAAATAAAATACGTAAATGGTTTGAACTAATAGTTTCTAACATATTCACATTTTCACATAAAACACTAAAACAAGTATAAGTGATTTTATGATTTAAGTAATACATATGTACAACAACTATTGTTTACATATTTGGATAAAATATACACATAACTAGTATGTAGTATATTGGGTAATATAAATGGGTAGAAACTTAAGTATCACAACCCATTGGGCAAATACATTGAATATGGTCAGTACAACCCAAAGCCCATAACCCATGGATCTTGACCCATAACCCGTTGCATGACATAATGCTTATATCATACATGGATAATATCCATAACGCATGGATCAACCCATACCAAGTGACTAAGTGCATTGCACTTAAAGATACATTGTATCTAGCCAAAGATCCATGGTTCAACCCATGACCCATAACCAAAATACCCATGGGCAAGAGGAGCATTCCACGGATCCTCGGCTTTGTGCTAGCGGATCCCAGTGGAAGGGATCCGTGGGATCCGGAAACATTAGGATTTTTCTCTATAAATAGTGAGCCATTTCTTCATTATTTCTTACCCTTTCCAATACACTTTCTCCCCGAGTTAAATCTCACTAACCTTAGATCCAAGAGATCTATGTTTGTAGTTTTGTTTTGTGTGATCTTCTAGGTTCCTCTTAAAGGCAAGATCACCACCTTTGAAGTCAAGCAAGCTCAAGTCCATGAGTTGCCATGCTTCCTCATCATCAAGGCTATTGAAGTCCTCTTGTTGATGATCTCTTTCTTTCTTCAAAGAAGTGTAGTGTTGAAGACATTAGTGAAAGATGTCTCAAGTGTCAAGACGAAGATATTAGTGAAGGGTATCTATCGTCTATAGGATAAGCACTTGTGAAAGGTGCTTAGAAGTCAAGACTTGAAGCATTAGTTAAAGGTGCTTCAAAGTAAAGACACAAGACATTAGTGAAAGGTGTCTTGTAGATCTAGTCAAAGACATTAGTGAAAGGTGCCTTAGATGTACATTCGATATGGTGTGTTTCGATGTACTAGATAGACTAGCATTAGATCCAAGGATATTGATGTCCTTGATGATGTTGTAAAGGAGTAGATCTCCTTTGGGATTAGTCGTTGGTGTAGTGTGGTAGTAGTTCCTCCATTGCAATGGAACTAGGTTCTTAGCCTAGTACCTAATAAAGGGTAGACGACGTTGTGAAGGTGTAGTTCACCTAAGGTGTGAAAGAACTTGGTGGTTAGCCTAGCACCGTATAAAGGGTAGGCGACGTTGTGTTAGGTGTGGTTCACCTTGGTGTGAAAGAACTCGGTATTTAGCTTTGTACCGGAAAAAGGTTAAGCGACGTTGTGAAGGCTTCTCCGCCATAAGGAGATTGGTGTAGTGTTTACAAACTCTCGAGTAGGTGACTCGGGAGTGGAGTAGGCAAGGAAGGTTTCCTTGTAGCCGAACCACTATAAATACTTGCGTTGTGGTTTTGTGCTTTTACTCTTATCTTTCATTACATATCTTTATATGCTTGTTTATCAACATCCAACACACACAACCAAATAGATTGACATAAGTCGATCTAAATAGTTTAAAAGGAAGTTTTAATTGGTAAAACTATTCAACCCCCTTCTAGTTTTCCACACATACTCTGTTGATACAACTTCTGAATCTGATCCGAATTCTGAACAAGAAGAAGGCTTGCCAACCATCACTGCTAGAAGGTCCACCAGAATTTCAAAAATGCCTAGTAGTCTTAATGATTTCAATGTTGAAGGTAAAGTGAAATATGGTGTTGAAAGAGTTGTTAATTACTTTAATCTAGACAAAGATAATTACTGTTTTGCTTCTAGTCTAAATAAAAGTATTGAACCCACTTGTTATGAAGAAGCTATTCTTGAAAGTAATTGGATTGATGCTATGAATTCTGAAATTGAGGCCATAAATGAAAATCATACTTGGTATATAACCTATCTGCCACCAAATAGAACTCCTATTGGCTATAAATAGATTTTAAGATCAAATACAAAGCCAATGGTGAAATTGATAGATACAGGGCCAAATTAGTAGCTAAAGGCTTTAAGCAAAGGGAAGGGATAGATTATGATGAAACCTTCTCACCCGTTGTGAAAATGTCAACTGTTAGATGCCTAATTGCTTTATTTATTAAGAACAAATGGCCTCTTTTCCAACTTGATGTTAATAATGCCTTTCTGTATCGAGATTTATTTGAAGATGTCTATATGACCATTCCTAAAGGCTTATGTGATGAGAATAATAAAAATAAGGTCTGTAAACTTGTTACATCTCTCTATGGCTTAAAACAAGCTCCTAGAAAGCGGAATGAAAAACTTGTCAGTGTATTAAAGGAGAATAACTTTGATCAGTCTGCTAATGATCACTCATTGTTCACTAAAACTTACAATAACAAGTTTATTGCTCTTCTTGTTTATGTGGATGAAATTGTTCTTACAGGAAATTGTATTAATGAGATAAACCAGTTTAAAGATTTTCTAAAAACCAAGTTTCATATCAAATACTTGAGCAACTTGAAGTATTTTCTTGGTATTGAGGTTCTAAAAACTGGTAATGATATCTGTCTCACTCAAAGAAAATATTGTCTTGAGCTTCTTAAGGAGTTTGGGCTTCTAGGATGTAAACCTGTGTCTACTCCTATGGAACCTAACTCTATTCTATCTTACATTCCTACTGCTGCTGATCCTTTACTTGTGAACATAACTGGTTATCATAAACTGCTTGGAAAACTTATCTATCTAACCCATACCAGACCTGATATTTCATATTCAGTTCATTGTTTAGCACAATATATGCACTCTCATTTGAAGTCTCATTTGGACTGTGCACTCAGTGTTCTGAGATACCTAAAAGAAGCTCCGGGTAAAGGTTTAAGATATGACTTTAGTGATACTGATAATCATCTTGAAGGATATAGTGATGCAGACTGGGCTAAGTGCATTAAAACCAGGAGATCTCCATCGGGTTATCAGTGTGTTTTTTAATAAGTGTTTGATCTCATAGAAAGTAAAAACATAATACTCTCTCAAAATATTCTATGTATGTAATACGATCTATGTCTATCCGCTCGTGAAATTATCTCGATTCAAAAAAATTTAAAGGATTTAAAAGTTGATATCAATCTTCCTGTCAATCTCTTTTGTGATAACAAGTCTGCTTTGCAACTTGCTGTTAATCCAGTCTTCCATGAAAGATCAAAACACTTTGAGATAGATGTTCACTTTATCAGAGAAAAAAATTTCAAAAGGTATTTTGAGTGCCAAAAAGATTAGCTCTTCAAACCAAACTGCAGACATATTTACCAAAAATTTGCCTGTTTCTCAACATAAATTTTTGTGCGAAAAATTAATATTGTTTGATATGTTTGCCAAACAGATTAAGGGGGAATGTTCAAATAAGCTAACATAATTTGTTTCTCAAGCATATCAGCTTATCAGTTGTTAATTATGTTTGTAGCTTTGTCTGTCTTGCAACTTATTATGTCAGGGGCTTAACTTGGACAAACCAAAGTATTTTAAAGATTAAAGGAGTTGTGTTGCTGCTTATATTCAAGTCAGAGAAGTTGAGGGGGGCTGTGTGTTCTTTCTCGGCCTATATATTGTTCTCATTCTTCTAGGGTTAGATTACTCCACTAGAGTGTGTGGTATCATCCTCACACACTCACTCTCTCCCAATCGTTGTTTTGATTTGTCTCTTCTTTGTAATAGTTTGGTTATTGTCTTGTTGATAATAATTTGATCCTACAAACATTGTGTATTGTATGTTGGCTTAATCTGTGCAGACTATTGAGGTTCTGGTTTGAATAAAGACTGTTGAAATTCTGTTGTTGTTATGATACTTTCTAACAAAAACAAGCAAACAAGTCCCAAATTTCATTGATCATTTGCTTACGACTTCGACAATGGCATCAAACCTAAAAACCTTCATGTCACTCGCACTTATATATGCTACTCTCAACATATTAACAGCTGGAGATCCCAACATCCTAACTGATTTTATCGTGCCTTTAAATGTACAAGGCCCTCTTGACAGAAACTTCTTCTCATTCACTGGAATGAGACCACTTGTCAAGAAACCTGTATCAACAACTTTTTTAAGGTCTTAAAAGAAAGCATGTCTGAATTTCCCCGACTTAACGGTCAAAGTGTTTCTTATGCATTTCTTCTGTTCCCAACACTAATAGTCAACGCACCCATCCACGTGCATACGAGCTATTGCTTGTCCTTTGGGGTTTGTTAGAGGTTGGGTTTGTTGACACGAATAATAAGCTATTTACAAAAACATTGCAACAAGGAGATATCTTTGTGTTCCCCAAAGGACTTATTCACTTTTAGTTTAACAAGGATGGCGTTTAGCAGTGCTAATGCTGGGACTGTGTCCGTTCCTGTTTCGGTTTCTAATTCAACCATTGAAAATGATATCTTGGCTTTGTCATTTAAAGCTGATGTTGCCACCAATCAGAAGATCAAAGCCGCTCATTCTGGCTAATTTTAGGCCCAAGTATTCAAGATTTTGTGTACCTTGTTGTTAAAATTTGGGGTAATAATCTGTGGCAAACATGTGACTCTATCAATTGCTAATGGATTTCAAGCTTTGTTCTTTGCAGGCATATTACAGGGGTTTAACATGGTCAAAGCATAAGTGGTTTATAGTTCCAAGATTATCATTTCTGAAGCCTTTCTTGTTCCTACCAAGTTCATTTTATTGTCTCTCTGGAGTTCATTATTATAGCCGTTAGAGGGTCTTAGTGTAACTTAATCCCTATTTAATCACCCTTTATTCTAGGGTTAGTAACACTTGAGTGTGCGCCTTTTGTATCACTCTCTTCTTCTTAGATCATTTCACCGATCTTGTCTTGTCATTACATTCATATGATTATTGTCTCATTGACATTAATCGATCTTGTAACATTTGATATTATTAATCTAAGTCGACTATTGCAAACTTAGATCCGAATAAAGTTTATGTTGTTTATCTAGTGTTGCCTATACTTTCGACATGGTAATAGAGCTTGTGCTCATTGATTCTCTTTAGCAACAAATGTGTGGTTTGGGGTTACCGCTGCTGGCGTAATCACCGGTTATCTTCTGTTTCATATTTGCCCTAGACTAAGTGAATCTAGGGTGAGTGTGATTTGTTCTTCACGCATATTTCTCTGTAAGTCTAAGTCTTACCTCTTCTTTAAACATACAAGACTTAAGTCTTGTGGGTGCAAACGGTAGACTAACATCTTGATCTCGCCACCTTTGAGTGGTACGAATACTGCTCGGTTTATCCTAATCCATGTGCTTAGTGCTTGTTGTTTCTTATTATAAAGTCTTATCTTCTTGACTATTTATTCTTATTATCTCTCGTTGTTGTGTCGATTATTCTTAGTCTATCTTCTTATATCCGCTCATCTTATTATTTGTACTATGGTCATTGGTGATGATAATATTGGTCGTTCTTCCACCGAGAAAAGTCTTGTCTTTGGTGATGCTTTGTATTTGCATCCTAACAATACAAATGGCAATCCCATTATTACTATTAAACTCACCGAACCGAAAATTACAAAATATGGAATATGGCCATGACTTTTGCTTTAAGGAACCATAATAAGTTAGGGTTTATTGATGGTACTTGCATAAGAGATGATTCAACCCTAGTCTTGCTAATCAATGGGATACTTGTAACTCGTTGTGGTTACTTGGATTCTTAATTCTCTCGCCCGAATCGTTCTTTGGTGCTATATATGCTAAACCGCTTATGAAATGTGGAATGATCTTAAAGATACCTATGACAAAGTTGATGGTTCAATTATTTTTAACTGCATAAGAATATAAACTCTCTTAGTCAAAGTGGGTCCTCTCTAGTGATTACTATAACAATCTTAATTCTTTATGGAAACAATTTGATTGTATGATTAGCTTGCCTCCTTGCACTTGTGAGGTGCAAAACATTTTGAAAAACACAATCAACTAATCAAGTTAATGCAATTTCTTATGGGTCTTGATGACTCCTATGTTCCCATCGAAGCAATATTTTAACCGAGACCCTTTTCCTAATGTCAAACTGCTTTCTCTGTTGTGTCGGAGAAGAATCTCACAGAATGTTTCATCTGGGAATAGCTCGCTAAACCCAATGCTACGACTTTTAATGCAAAACCTCGATGGAGGAAAATTTTTGATAACAAAAGAGGTTTTAACAACAAAGTTTCGGTTTTAACACCGGTAATAAATTTAATAGCAGAGGACCAAATATGAACCTCAAATGTACTAATTGCAAAATCCTCGGTCATAATTGTTGATAGGTGTTATGAAATTGTTGGATATCCTCTTTGGATATGTTAAGAGAAATTTTAATGGTAAATCTTTCAGAAGAATAATGTTTCACTGAAACTAATCATGTCACCGATAATAGTGCTAGCAATTCTCCTGTCTCTTTCTCTAATGAACGACTCTCAAGACTTATGAGTCTTCTCAATGACAACAATGTGTCATATGCTAATGCCAACTTAAGGTGTAAAATTTTTCAGAACCTTCTTTAATGGCGTGTCAAGTTTAATGTGAACTTCAACAAGTTTTTTAACAACAACACTAAATCCTTAATGGAAACATCGCCTTGGTTGGATTGTTGATTCGGTGCAAATCAAGACATGATCGTGTTCGAAATTTTTAATCAATGTTGTTAACATTTCAAATCTTGGCCTAACTGCTGGACATCCCAATGGTACTCAGCCCTAATTACTAAAATAGGTGATCTAAAGGTCAATAATGACCTAACTCTTTTGATGTTCTTTTGTTCCCGAATACAATGTCGGTTTATTATCGGTTCATAAGATTGCTAGAGACAACAAGATGTTTGTTGGATTTAATGAATCTAATTACTATATACTGGATTTACATCAAAAAGGATTGTGGGATTGGTAAACATTACAATGGGTTATATATTTTGATATAGACTCTACATGTAAGATTACCTCTAATAATTGCATATCTGCTTGTCATGTCTCTAGAAATCTCGGCATCAAAGACTTGGTCATCCTCCGACCAAGTCCTACACATACTTAGACCCACTCTTAAATTTGATAGTTCATCTCAAACCGATCATCTCGTGATACTTGTAATAAAGCCAAACAAACCGAGAACCATTTCCTCTAAGTGAACATAAATCCACTAAAATTGGTCAACTTGTTCACCTGATGTTTGGGGACCATATAAAATTACTAGCAGAGATGGTTATAAATATTTTTAACTATAGTTGATGACTATTCTAGGGCGTGTGGGTCTATATGCTTATGGGAAGGATGATGTTTATGTTTCCATTGTTAACTTTACTCATATGCTATCAAATCAATTTGAAAACAATGTCAAAGTTTTTAGAAGTGATAATGGTACGAATTTGTCAATAATAAACTTCAACAATTTCGTCATGAAAAGGAATTCTACATCAAACTTCTTGTGTTTATACACCTCAACAAAATGGCATTGCGAGAAAGGAAACATAGGCATCTCCTTAATGTTGTTAGATCCCTTATGTTTCGTGGGAATTACCTCTAAATCTTTGGCCCGAATGTGTTCTAATCACGATATGTTATAAACAAAGGTTGCCTATTCGGGCCTGTCTGCAAGTCCCCTTCTTCTTGTGTATGGGCATGACCCTTCACTCTCTCTCCTTAGAGTCTTTGGTCGCTTATGCTATGCTACCATTCTCAATGTTTCGACAAATTTGGTAGTAGATCCGAAAAAGTGTTCTTATTGGTTACTCAAATGAGAAAAAGGCTATAAACTCTTGAGCCTAGAAACAAAAATATTTTTACTCCGAGATGTCAAATTTTATGAAACCGTGTTCCCATTCAAAATGAAAAATTCGTGTCAAAACCTTTGTTGAAACTTATGTGCCTAAAGATTTAAACCACAAAAACTTCTTTGACTCACAAACAAGTCCCAATGATGAAGTGGAGAGTGACATCCTATGATGATAGCACGTGGTAAGTCATCCCACCGTGATTGATGAACCGGTTGCAACATCTATAGATGATAATACACACCCCGAGGGCAACATATCACATGAATCACATCCTGCCGATGCATCTTCCGATTCTCACGATACATCTTCGGATTCTGCGAACAAGAAAGAGGCTTGCCACCACTATCGCTAGGAGGTCAACTATAGTTTCTAAGTTGCCCAAGAATCTAAATGACTTTATTGTTGAAGGAAAAGTCAAATATGGTGTTGAAAAAGTTGTTAATTACTCAAATCTTAACAAAGACAATTATCGCTTGCTTCTAGTCTTAATAAAAGTATTGAACCTACTTGTTATGAAGAAGCTATCCTTGATAGTAATTGGGTAGATGCTATGAATTCAAATTGAAGCCTTAAATGAAAACCATGCTTGGGATATAACCGATCTACCTCCTAATAGAACTCCTATTGGCTACAAATGGATTTTAAAATCAAATATAAAGCTAATGGTGAAGTTGATAGATACAAGGCTAGATTGGTTGTTAAAGGTTACAACCAAAGGAAGGAATAAACTATGATGAAACCTTTTCCCTGTTGTAAAAATGTTCATCGTTAGATGTCTTATTGCCTTAGTCAGTAAAAACAAATGGCCTCTTTCAACTTGATGTTAACAATGCTTTCTTGTATGGAGACCTTGATGAGGATATCTATATGACCATTCCCAAAGGGTTCTCAGAATGAGAACAATAAAAATAAAGTTTGTAAACTTGTTAAGTCTCTATATGGTCTAAAACAAGCTCCCCGAAAATGGAATGAAAACTTGTCGTTGTTTTAAAGGAAAACAACTTTGTCCAATCATAATGATCATTCTTTATTCACCAAAACAGAGAATGACAAGTTCATTGCTCTTCTTGTTTATGTGGATGATATAGTTCTTACCGAAACCGTGTTGATGAGATAAACCTATTCAAAGAGTTTCTAAAATCAAAATTCCATATCAAAGACTTGGGAAATCTAAAATATTTTCTTGGCATTGAGGTTTTAAAACTGGAATGACATCTGCTCTCCCAAAGAAAATACCGCCTTGAACTCCTCAAAGAATTTGGTCTTCTTGGTGCAAACCTGTCCACCCCTATGGAACCCAACTCGTGTTTCCATAAATTCCCACCGATGATGACCCTTACTTGTCAACATCATCGGTTATCAAGCTTTTGGGAAACTTATCTACCTCACCCATACAAGACCGACATTTCATACTCGGCTCATTGTCCGCACAATATATGCATTCTCCTTGAAATCTCATCCGAATGTGCCCTCAATGTTCGAGGTATCTAAAAGGAGCTCCGTGAAAAGGTCTAAGGTACAATTTCAAAGAACTCGAAAATCATCTTGAAGGAGATAGTGATGCCGATTGGGCCAAATGCAAGAAAACCAGAAATCATATATGTGTTATTGTGTTTTCTTTAATGATTGTTTAATCTCATGGAAAAGTAAAAACAAAACACTCTTTCAAAATCTTCCACGAGCGAGTATAGATCTATGTCATCGCCGCTTGGAAATCATTTGGATTCGTAAAATCCTAAAAGATCTAAAAGTTGACATCAACCTTCCGTTAATCTTTTTGTGATAACAAATCGCTTTACAACTTGTCATCAACTGCTTTCCATGAAAGATCAAAACATTTTGAAATTGATGTTCACTTCATCGGGAAAAATTGCTAGAGGTGTTATAAATGCAAAAGATTGGATCTTCAAACCAAACTCACGACATTCTTACAAAGAACCTCCTGTCTATCAAAGAAAATTTTTGTGTGAAAATTGATATTGTTTGATATGTTTGCCCATCGATTAAGGGGAATGTTAAAATTGGGGTAATAATCAGGCAAACATGTCACTCTATCAATTGCTAATGGCTTTCAAGCTTTGTTCTTTGCGCGCATATTATGTGGGTTTAACATGGTCAAAGCATGTTGGTTTATAGTTCCAAGATTATCATTTCACAAGCCTTTCTTGTTCCCTCAAGTTCATTTTATTGTCTCGCTGGAGTTCATTATTATAGCCGTTAGAAGGGTCTTAGTGTAACTTAATCCCTATTTAATCATCCTTTATTCTAGGGTTAGTAACACTTGAGTGTGCAATTTTGTATCACTCTCTCTCTTCTCTTAGATCATTTCACCGATCTTGTCTTGTCTTTACATTCATATGATTATTGTCTCATTGACATTAATCGATCTTGTAACATTTGATACTATTAATCTGTCACTATTGCGCCTTAGATCCGAATAAAGTTTATGTTGTTTATCTAGTGTTGCCTATACTTTCGTACACTTGTGCTTAAGTTTGTGAACACCATTATTGTATCTTAATTTCATGAATAAATTACACACTGATAGTTGTTTCGATTTCATTTCGGCCAATATACTTACTAATAGGTAGATTTAGATCGTATTTATCTCAAATGGGCCAAATAAAAAAAAATTAGCAAAAAAGGAAACGGGTGCTTGAACTGATAAAACATGTTGAAAGTCGTCCCAAGTCTATTTTTTAACGTTTTGGACACAAAAGTATTTGTGGGTCAACCAAACTTCGGCGACTTGTTTTGATCCTTACCCAACCGCCCAACCCGAACCGGCCATCATGCCGAATCTACCAAAAAATGACCAGTGTTAGCTGTCCAGCCTTGTTCTGGTGAGCAAAATTGAGTTGTGTAGCTGTCAAGTAAACAAGGTTTTTTTTTTTAATTTTTCTCATTTGGCTCAACTTAAAGGCTTGTTTTTAAATTATTTTAAAATGACAGTCTTTGACTTTTCTTTATCTCGTGTCTCAAAAATTATATTAAAATGTACACACAAAATCACTTACAATTTATTTCTTGAATTTTCGTTCATTTTTATGTCAGCAAAACAAAAGCGAAATTTAAACAGGCATAAGGCACAAGTGCAACGCTGTGCAAGCTTATTTAGATCTCTATATATACATTGATCTCTTGGCATTTAGAAAACAACCAAACAAGTCTCAAGTTCCATTGATCATTCATTCATTTGTTAAGCAAATAAAAATGGCATCAAACGTTAAAACCATCATGTTGCTTGCACTTGTATGTGCCACTCTCAACATATCAACAGCCGGAGATGCAGACATCCAAACAGATTTTATAGTGCCTGCAAATTTACAAGGCCCACTTGATGGAAACTTCTTCACATACACCGGAATGAGAGCTCTTGTTGGGAAACCTTTCCCAACAACTTTCAAGGTGTCGAAAGCAAGCATGGCTGAATTCCCTGCTCTTAATGGTCAAAGTGTTTCTTATGCAGTTCTCCAGTTCCCAAATGGAACAGTCAACCCACCCCACACGCATCCACGTGCATCCGAGCTATTGTTTGTTGTTTCAGGTTCTTAAGAGGTTGGGTTTGTTGACACAACTAATAAGCTATTTACACAAACATTGCAAGAAGGCGATATCTTTGTGTTCCCCAAAGGTCTCGTTCACTTTCAGTTTAACAATGATGCTAAGATTCCAGTTGTGGCTCTTTCGGCGTTTGGCAGTGCTAATGCTGGGACTGTGTCTGTTCCTAATTCTGTTTTTAATTCAACTATTGACAACGATATATTGGCTTTGTCGTTCAAAACTGATGTCGCCACCATTCAGAAGATTAAAGCTGGTCTCTCTGGCTAAATTTAAGCCTAAGTAGTCTAGAATCTGTGCACCATGTGCTTATGTTTCTCAACACCATTATTGTATTCATGATTTGATGAAAAAATTACGCATTGAATAATAGACATTACAAAATATTTATTTATTTAGCTTTCTTTATATATACTTCTTCAAATCATATAATCACCTCATGTTGCGATGAGATGAGTTTTATCAGCAGTGAGACTATATATTGTTTTACACTTATACTTCTGAACTAATATGATGTTTAATGAATATTATTCTAACTCGTGTCTGAAGGTAACATTCAACGTGAACCTTTTACATGGTTAACGTTTGAAAATTAAAATTGGCTTTTGAAACAACCATATAAAGAGAACTCAAAAGGTCTACTGTTGATATCGATTTATTAACCACTGAGACTTAAAAAATAAAAAAAAACTATTGAAGCCATGGATTTATTCAAGAGTCTAGGGATTAAAAATACAGGTTTAAAGTGATTTAATCTGCACAAGGTGGAATTTGGGACTTGTTTGCTTGATCATTTTGCATTTCGAAACAAGCAAACAAGTCCCAAATTTCATTGATCATTTGCTTACGACTTCAACAAAGGCATCAAACCTAAAAACCTTCACGTCACTCACACTTATATATGCTACTCTCAACATATCAACAGCTGGAGATCCCGACATCCTAACTGATTTTATCGTGCCTTTAAATGTACAAGGCCCTCTTGACAGAAACTTCTTCTCATTCACTATCAACAACTTTTAAGGTGTCAAAAGAAAGCATGTCTGAATTTCCCGGACTTAACGGTCAAAGTGTTTCTTATGCATTTCTTCTGTTCCCAACACTAACAGTCAACCTACCCCACACCCATCCACGTGCATCCGAGTTACTGTTTATTTGTCCTCTGGGGTTCGTTAGAGGTTGGGTTTATTGACACAAATAATAAGCTATTTACACAAACATTGCAACAAGGAGATATCTTTGTGTTCCCCTAAGGACTTATTCACTTTCAGTTTAACAAGGATGATACGGATCCAGCTGTGGCTCTTTTGGCGCTTAGCAGTGCTAATGCTGGGACTGTGTCCGTTCCTGTTTCGGTTATTAATTCAATCATTGATAATGATATCTTGGCTTTGTCATTTAAAACTGATGTTGCCACCATTCAGAAGATCAAAGCCACTCATTCTGGCAAATTTTAGGCCTAAGTATTCAAGATTTTGTGTACCTTGTGCTTATGTTTCTGAACACCATTATTGTATCTTGATTTCATGAATAGATTACACACTGATAGATGTTTCGATTTTATTTTGGCCAATGTACTTATTAATAGGTAGATTTTGATCGTATTTATCTCAAATGGGCCAAATAAAAAATTTAGAAAAAAAAGAAACGGGTGCTTGTCTGCTTGAACTGATCAAACATGTTGAAAGTTGTCCAAAGTCTATTTTTATCCATAGAGAAGGGTTTAAGTTCTGGACACAAAAGTATTTATGGGTCAACCAAACCTGCGCGACTTGTTTTGATCGATTACCTAACCGCCCAACCCGAACTGGCCATCATGCCGAATTTACCAAAAATTGACCAGTGTTAGCTGTCCAGCCTTGTTCTGTTGAGCAAAATTAAGTTGGGTTGCTGTCAAGTAAACAAGGTTTTTGATTTTTTTTTTTTTTTTTTTCATTTGGCTCAATGTAGAAGCTTGTTTTTAAATTATATTAAAATGGCAGGCCTCTAACTTTTCTTAGCCTATGACTCAAAAATGTTTCCTTTGCAATAAGAAAATATATTGACAGCATGTACCACAAAATCATTTACATCTTATTTTGCGAGTTTTCGTTCATTTTTATGTCAGTACAGGACAAAAGAGAAATTTAAACAAGCACAAGGTAAAGATCTCTATATATACATTGATCTCTTGGCATTGAAAACAACCAAACAAGTCTCAAGTTCCATTGATCATTCATTCATCTGTTAAGCAAATAAAAATGGCATCAAACCTTAAAACCATCATGTTGCTTGCACTTGTATGTGCCACTCTCAACATATCGACAGCTGGAGATGCGGACATCCTAACAGATTTTATTGTGCCTGAAAATTTACAAGGCCCAGTTGATGGAAACTTCTTCACATTCACTGGAATGAGAGCTCTTGTCGGGAAACCTTTCCCAACAACTTTTAAGGTGTCGAAAGCAAGCATGGCTGAATTTCCTGCTCTTAACGGTCAAAGTGTTTCTTATGCAGTTCTCCAGTTCCCAAATGGAACAGTCAACCCGCCCCACACTCATCCACGTGCATCCGAGCTATTGTTTGTTCTTTCAGGTTCTTTAGAGGTTGGGTTTGTTGACACGACTAATAAGCTATTTACACAAACATTGCAAGAAGGCGATATCTTTGTGTTCCCCAAAGGTCTCGTTCACTTCCAGTTCAACAGTGATGCTAAGAATCCAGTTGTGGCTCTTTCGGCGTTTGGCAGTGCTAATGCTGGGACTGTGTCTGTTCCAAATTCGGTTTTTAATTCAACCATTGACAACGATATCTTGGCTTTGTCCTTCAAAACTGATGTGGCAACCATTCAGAAGATTCAAGCTGGTCTCTCTGGCTAAATGTAGTCCTAACTAGTCTAGAATCTGTGCACCTTGTGCTTATGTTTCTCAACACCATTATATTTGTACTCATGATTTGATGAATAAATTACGCATTGAATAATAGACATTACTAAAAGATTTCTTTATTTTGCTTTATGTATACTTCTTCAAATCATATAATCACCTCATGTTGCGATAAGATGAGTTTTATCAACAATGAGACTATCTTTGTTTTACACTTTTACTTCTGAACTAATATGATGTTTCATGAATATTATTCGAACTCGTGTCTGATGGTAACATTCAACGTGAACCTTTTACATGGTTAATTGGCTTTTGAAACAACCATATAAAGAGATCTCAAAAGGTCAATTGTTGATATCGATTTATTGACCACTGAGACTTAAGAAATACAAAAACTATTGAAGCCATGGAATTATTCAAGAGTCTAGGGATTGAAAATACAGGTTTAAAGTGATTTAATCTGCACAAGGTGGAAAAAACAAGGCAGACAGGCTTCGGTCAATAACCATGATATGCAGAAACAAGAATTTTGTACGTTTACTTCATCCGTTGACAAATATAATCTCTAGATTTTGGGCTTTTGGCAGAGAGTATAGTTTATTTATGTTCTTCGTAAGATTTAATGCTCTTCAAATACTAAATACTTACAAGAAAATGACATAATGTTACCATCATATCACGAACTCGAGACAGAATTAACTAGGCACATAAAAAATAAAACCAAGACAACAGATCACAGTTGTTTCTTTGTAGGCTCAGATCATTATACAGCATCATTAGAACGCACAAGTATATGCTCCTTCGACAACTAAACTCTTGATCACCAACAACAAAGAAAATCGATGTCACCTATGTTTAAAAACCAATTAGTATAAATATAAACCACCTTCAAAAATAAACATCAACAGAACTCAAAAACTTCCAATGGCATCCATTAAATCTCTTTTTTGCATATCATTGGTTTCCTTTATTCTGCTTCAAGTAGCAGTCTCTACTGACCCCGATATCCTAACCGACTATGTACTACCACCAAACACAACTGACCCAAACTATTTCACATACACAGGTGTGCGATCAATAGTTAATGCCACCTTCCCAACCAATTTTACAGTTGTAAAAGCTACCTTAAACGAGTTCCCGGGTCTCCTTGGTCAAAGTGTTTCCTATGCTATTCTTGAGTTTCCAGCTGGCTCTCTTAACCCGCTTCACATCCACCCTCGTGCCAGTGAGCTTCTATTTGTGATCCATGGTTCATTACAAGTTGGATTTGTCGATACAAAAAATACACTTTACAATCAGACACTCGAAACTGGTGATATCTTTGTGTTTCCTAAAGGACTTGTTCATTTTCAATTTAACGCTAATACCACCGAACCCGCTTTGGCTGTATCGGCTTTTGGGAGCGCGAGTGCTGGGACTCAGTCTATTGCTAATAGTGTTTTTAATAGTACTATTTATGAGGGGATCCTGGCTGAGTCGTTCAATACTAGTTCGGACGTTATTGAACACATCGAGTCTGGGCTCAAGGGTTGATCAGCTGTTCTTATTTCATAATCCTGACTTGTATACTTTCTTTTGATGAGATTTTTGCTTGATATTTGAAAATAACTGTTGACATTGATATCTATGTTACAGAAATGGATACTTATATCATCCTCGTAAATGTGCTGTTTTACTTTGGTTTAGAAATCGATCGAATCCGTTAAGGTCTTTAAATGATAAATAATTAAGTAGTGTGTCAAATTTAAGTAAAACAATTATTTTATTTCATTAGTAATTTTTTTCGACAAAGAATCTGTTATTTTTATAATAATCTGTCTGGAAGATTTGGCTCAATTTTTTCTATCTTCCAGACAAAAGAAAGCCAAATCTTGCAACCAAATTCAGATTTTTAACGATGTTCATTTACAATTAATAATCCATGATACATAAATGGAACTGTCATCTTTCACAAACAAGCCTGAATCATGGCACGAATATTTAAGGAAACATGAAGGAAAAATAACACAGAGTTTGGGGCTCCTTATAAGATGGAACATAGACTGCTACCAGTTGCTAGGGTACCGATAGTGAGTGCCGCATTTAGTGCTCCAAATGCTACCTTCCATTGTTGCTGCAAAATAATTGTAATGATACAACAAACTAAATCAATACAATAGAAAGACTATCTGATTTAAGTTTCTGATTAAAACGTTATGAATATAAATCTAATAACCTTAAGATAGCTAGGTATGGCAATTACATAAATGGTCACTTTTGTTTGCATTACGGATGCTATTTACTGATAAGTTATCAACACTGTATGTTTTCATATTGTGTCCCTCGCTCGTGAGGGACCAAATTGAGCTCAAAACAAACATTATTGTTTCTTGGGACCAAAACTTTTAATTGTATTAGTGAAGAACTAGCTTTGAGCAGACCACTGAAAGTACTGTTTATGTAATTACTAAAGGCTATACATAACAATGAGAAAGAAGTTTAAAACGCACCCGTTGTGGTACGACTGCTGTAGATGTAGCAGGTAACTGAACTGGATACGATGGTGGATAGTTGAAAGAGTAATTGTGTTGGATCCACGTATGGTTGTGTATAGGAGGATTGCTTGGGCCATATGGATTCTCAGTCGGGGGATAAGGGCTCCACTGATGATGATTGTGAGCAGGAGCAGGAGGTGGCCTATACGGAACTTGAACCATGGCTAAAGATTGATTCCATGTCTGGTTATTACCCGAATGTGGTTTATCAAGAGCCGGGACTGTCCCAGATGATTTAGACCTTGCTTGCTGAGGGGATCTTAGCTGCGAGAAACAAACAAATACAGGTACATTCTAATAAACAATCTGATTTTTAACTATTATATTAAACATTATGATTAAAAACATTGCTAAAAAATATCAAAAATGACTATCTTCAAATACCTCGGTTAGTTTTGACTTGTTCATAGCTTCAAGCAACAGATAGTTGTCTAGAAACCGCGACAAACCATTATGAGCGTGATCACATTTTTGCCACATATAGCAATCAAGACAAAGATAGAATGATCCTCCTACTGGATCTTCCAAGCACCCGACACAAGTTAAAAATGTAGAGGAGATGAACTTCTTACAATGATCACAAAACGGCCTTCCACTTTTAACTATATAGTAAAGTGTCATCACTTCGCGAAAATCCAAAGTACCATTTCCATCAAGATCCAATTGCTTGAAAAAAGATGGATTTTTCATTTGGAAACACCCTTCGTCCCGCATGAACTCCAAGAACTCTTTTTGGTCTATCTTGCCATCCCCGTCACTGTCCATCGCACAAAAAAAGTCGCGAGCCAACTGTTGAATATCGTCCGAGCTTGCTTGGTAATGAGCCATGGCTATTTTGGAAAGCTCTTCCATGGTATATTATTTTAAGAGCTTATTTTGTTCAATGGAAAGGTGCATGTATATTAAACCCTTGGCAACTGGCATTGATATTTGGAAGTAATGTAGACTTCTAAAAGATGACTTTTGGCAGCATATTAAACTTTTAATTAGAAAGCTATGTATATATCATTAATATACAAATAGTACAATTATGTTTCATTTGTTATAATATTATAGACAATTTTAGCTGGCCACACAAGTTAACAAGCCGAAGTCAATGTCTGCAAATGGAAAAAAAATCATAAGTTTTCGATCAATTCGTTCATTTCAATGTGTTCTATGTATTCTCCTAGGATTTATTTTGTTGCAAATCATGGGAAAATTAGAGTCAAGACAGTTTAGCTTATTAAGCCAACAGATTGAAACAAGATAAGCTAGTGTGCATAAAGGATAATATTGACATTTGATGGTAACAACAATTAACAACTATTTAAAAGGAACTCGTATCATTAGTTTATACAGTGTTTATAGGGTGGTATTAGCATAGTCTAACTATTTGCACCCCCAATGAGCTATAAAGCAAGTGCAAAAAGGTTTCGATTAATGAAATGATTTGCAACTTAACGTATATCAACCCATATATACGTTAAGTTGCAAATCATTTCATTAATCGAAACCTTTTTTCACTTACGTTTTTGCACTTGATATATACGTTAAGTTGCAAATTATTTCATATACCAAGTCAATACAAAAAGGGTCGCGATTGGGTACATGGCTTGGTATACAAATACAAATGGTCTTGATGAGTCCTTGACCCAGCCGATCGACCTGCTCTCTAGTCAGTTGTTGACGTATGGTCCGGACCGGGTCGTGAATGGGTCGCCGGCATCACGCCCACTCTACGCCTAAACCCTAATCCATGCCTATATATACACACGCAGTTATCTCTAAACCTAACACTTTTGCTATGCCACAACAAGATACTAACTTGACCGTCGGAGGTGGACCCCGGGGCTACGGCCTCGGGTCCACTCCTAACGGGTTCTCTTTGTTGACAGGTCTACTAGGGCTCGAGAAGACGACTAACGGCCAAGGAGAGTCGTTGAATCCAGTCCGCGCCAGATTATGCTTCAACAAGTTGGCGCCATCCGTGGGACCACGAATAAACTATGTTTCGTGTTCTCATATTACCGAAGAGCAGAGATAAATTCCTAAAGTCGGTAATTCTATTTTATTTGCATCATGCCATGCGAAAAACTATTTTAGATGCGTAAAACTTTATGGTTATTCACAAGATAACAAGTAACAGCATCTTAACTTTGTTTACGAACATCATATAAATAACATTCTGCCATGCGTGAATAAGTTCATCACGTTAAATTAAATAATATTCGATTATCATGGCACTAATAACACATCACGTTAAATTAAATTGCATATTGTTAAATTGCATAATTATTCTTCTTTTACATATAAAAGAAAGCGTCCGCATGATCGGACCTATTTTATCTTTTAGTCCGCACGATCGGATCTAAGAAAAGCCCGCACGATCGGAGCTATTTTATTTTTTAGCCGCGATACATTCGCGCAGATACAATTTTTACGGTTGGTATGCTCGTTTCGCTCAAACAACAGTAGATGCAATAAATCTACCCGCGTAAGACCGTGCGTTCGGACATCTTCGCAGAGAAGCGCGACACGCGAATACCACGATGCTAGTCAATCGCCATGATGCGACCGGACCAAAGGCCGTGGTATAAACATCCGCGATCATCCGTAAACGTTCGAGTCTATGCGGTTAAGATAAATCATACGTATGCGTCATCGGCGGTCACGGTACATCCATCCGAGTTTTTATATATACATTAAAAATAAACAAAATCTCACGATAGGTTTTATTTTATACAAACAATTGTTTATGTAGTTTGTAAAACCTCACGATAGGTTGTATATATTTTTTATGCTATGTGCACTATTATTCATGCTATGCTGTTTGTCTATTGTTTTACTTTATTAAGTTTTATATCTGCGATTTGCGGCATATGCTTTTAATGTTTGCATTAAGTGTTTTACGCAGCATATATAAGTTTAATGCTCCTACACAGTAGCACCATCAAACTTGGGGGCTACCGTGGTACATCCTACTATTGTTTCCGACGGTATATTTGGAAGCAGTTGAAGACAATTTGAGTATTCGCACCAACATGCCGCAGGGAGACGTCCTCCGTTGGTTGTAAAGACTCGCGACAACAAGACATTTTGTCGCCAAGACCGATCGGTGTTTGTCGCACTTATGCGCAAGCACGCCTTCGTCGCACCTCTTTGTTGCGCAACAAGCACACTTATGCGCAGAAGCACGCCTTCGTCGCACCTCTTTGTGCGCAAGACAACAAGACTTATGCTACTGTACACGCCTTCGTCGCACCATGTTGCGTCACTCTTGGTACAAAAGCACGCCTACCCGTGATGCAAGATGCGGGTTCCACTTTCACCCACGCGCCATCGAACTTAAGTCTAGCATAACATAGCCATGTGCTATCTCATACTAGACTTGGGGGCTTGTTGACGTATGGTCCGGACCGGGCCAGAATGGGTCGGGCCCGCATCGCCGCCCACTCTACGCCTAAACCCTAATCCATGCCTATATATACACACGCAGTTATCTCTAAACCTAACACTTTTTGCTATGCCACAACAAGATACTAACTTGACCGTCGGAGGTGGACCCGGGGCTACGGCCTCGGGTCCACTCCTAACGGGTTCTCTTTGTTGACAGGTCTACTAGGGCTCGAGAAGACGACTAACGGCCAAGGAGAGTCGTTGAATCCAAATCACATGTGGGATTATGCTTCAACATCGTGAGTCACAAGAATCTCTACAATATTATCAAATTATCATTGACTTATGGGATAAATAAAATCAATATAAAAATTATTGCAATTTAAAATTAAGTTTAACATGACTTGTTTTATGTTTTTATGCTGATAGTAACTGATTGATATCTTAATAATACCAATGCACCAATTTTTTTTAAAAACAACATCTTTTACAGAATCATTTAAAAAAAAAATACCAATGAGACTTGCCCAGTCAAGAACGAGTGCGTTGACATAACTTGGGACCGCGTTACAAAATAATCTCAACTTGTTTTTAGATGGTGAGATGAGATGAGAATAATTATTAGTTTTGTTTTCTAGCCGGAATACAGATGGTGAGATGAGAATACTCTTTGGTTGTCCATAAACTTGTTCATATTTTGACTGAGGCTTGAGGCTTGAGATCGGCTTGAGAGTGTGCCCTTCAAGGTTGATGGTTCATAATGAAATGTGAAGATTAGGGGTGGAAATGAGCCCAGCCGTTCGTGAAAAGCTCAGGATCGGATCGGTAAAAAGCTCGAACGAGCCGATCCTAAACGAGCTCGAGCCCGAGCTCGAGCCTAAGTTGCAGCTCGTTTATTAATCGAGCTCGAGCCCGAGCTTTACATACAAAGCTCGTTTGGGCTCACGAGCCTAAACGATATAATGGTATTTTAAGTATTAAACAAATATACGAGCCGAGGTCGAGCTTATTAACGAGCTCAATAAAGATATATTACGAGCCGAGCTCGAGCTCGAGCCAAGCTTTTAACTTTTCATGGCCAAATCGTATAAACGAGCCGAGCCCGAGCCTATATAAAACACCACGAGCCGAGCTCGAGCCTAAATTTTAATGCTCGAAACGAGCCGAGCTCGAGCTCGAGCCTTTTAAAACTTAAACGAGCCGAGCTCGAGCTCTGGCAGGCTCGGGCTCGGCTCGTTTTCACCCCTAGTGAAGATCTCTTTGAATGAAAATACATGATCGTCTCAATCATAAACAAAATCGATCAAGCGCTTCAGATCTTTATAATGGTTCATATATAATGAAATGTGAAGATCTATATGAATGAAACACATACTTGTGCATTCATGATACAACCTACTTGTATCGATAGTAGCACCACCACTATAGTGGGTGCGAACTCCTTAAGATAAAGAGAATATAAGGCATAGATTTATTTGACCAAACGATGAACTTTTATTAATAACCTATTGGGTATAGAGAAAAGTTCTGTATAGAACCCTTTTTACTAAAGATCAAGATGGTTAATCTTGACCATCCATCCACCTTTAATCCAATGGCTAATATTAATTGGATTTTTTAATTTAATTTTCACTTAGGGGTGCTTTTGTAATTTTACTACTAACCTTATCTACCCCCAAACCACACAATATCTTCTCATAGTCCCGTTTCACCCACACACACTGATTTCACATAGTAAAACCCTAACTGATCAAAATTAGCTCAATACAATGGATATTCGACATGAAATACCACTATCTAAAGGTGATTTGGTACCTCAATCGTCTTCATCGCCAGTTTCCGATCAAATTAAGTTTGGAATTGTTTATACTGGTATACATTTTTTCTTTTTGTTCATATTTCATTGCTTATAATGATTAGATGTTGCTTATTTTATTGCTTATCTAGGTTTTTAGGGTTTTTAGGTTTTGTTGCTTATTTTTGTATATTAGGATTAGATGTTGCTTATTATTGTTACTTATTTTGATATTAGCAGCAGAGAGGAAGTAACTGTAGATGTGCTTATTAGGTTATTAAAATGCAATGCAAGAGATAGTTTTTGGATTTGCTTTTGCTGTATCAAATAAGAATAATATGATAAGCTGTTTTCTAGCTTTAGGCAGATTCTGATTTTAGAGGTAAAAGCGCTTTTGTAAAATAGGTTAATGAAAAACAACTTTAAAAGGATGATGCGAAATATCTTCTTAGAAACATGTGTGTCCTAGTCCAAACGCTCAGAAGTGCCGATTAGCTTTATCAAAACGCAGTATTTAGTACTTAGGTCTGCTGCACAATTTATTTAGAATCCTTGATGACATGTCTGTATCATGCGAGGTTTAGTACTTACATGATCTTACTTGCATTAGCGCTAGTGCTTATATTTCATTTGGTTGATAATATATGCTTCGATTTTGTCTTGTATTTGTAGCAGTAGATGTGTTGAGAATATATGCTTCGGTTGATAATATATGCTTCGGTTTTTTATTTTTGTTGCTTATTTTGATATTAGGAGCAGATTTGTTGCTTATTTTAGGTTTGTGTTTCTTATTTTTGGATATAAATAATAAATTTTGCTTTTTTAGTTTTTTGTTGCTTATTCAACATGATGAATCACTGATGATTTTTTAATATTTTTTGATGTTAGGTGTTAAACGGAAAAGGTTGTTAACAGAAGCTGATGAGAGTAAAAAGGAAATGAAGATGAAGCATCTCAAAGGTGACATGGATATTGAGCATTTTGGTTTTAAGGTTGATAAGAAAGTGAAAGTTGATCAAAATGGAAAGAAATCGAAAGTGAAAGTTGATCATTCTGAGGATGAAGTTGATCGAAAGACAAAGAAATCGAAGAATATTTTTCAGATGAAGTTGAAGAGAAATAGGAACGATTCATCAGATTCTTCATCTTTTGATGAAGAAAAAGCAAGGCGAATGTATAAGGCATTGAAGAACATTAAGAAAGAAGAATCTGATGAAGAGAATTTCCCGAGGAGAGGTAAAAAAAATGAAAAAAAGTTGACGCGTGAAGAAAGAGAACAAGAAGAGTATCTTAAGAATTTTCCAACTCTGCGTGCAAGTACAGTTCCTAGTTCCTTCTTTTCTTCCATTCGTGAATCAAGAGTTGATATGGGTAAGTTTTTGTATGAAATAGGTTTTAGCTCATTTCACAACATCGCCATAGAAAAAGTTCCGTCAAGGTTGGGAAGGTATGTGGTACAAAATTTTAATGCAAAAACTTATTTGTTGATATTGGATACTGGCGATTCTATCAAGGTCGCTCATTCAAAAATTAATGAGATCTTAGGTATTCCTATTGGCGGTGATTCCTTATTTTCATTTGATCTCAAACCTATTGAACATGAGTTTGTGAGGTTGTGGGTTGCTCAGTTTTTCCCTAAGTCATTGAAGGATATCTGAGTTGGTGATAATGCTTCCGTGTTGATTTTTGCCAAGGAAGTTGACTTTGTTGAACACACACAGACCTTGACAGATCTTGAGCACTCGTAGATCGTTAGTGTTGCCTATGTAATCATAAGCAAACTAATAGAAAATCTCTACAACTCGTATTCTATAGCGGAATGTAAATACAAGCTGTTATAACTAAGAACACTTAGATCCTCTATGGATCTTTTATTAACTGAAACTCTATGTTTCGAATGAGTTATCTATTACATACTATGAAGTTCCATTTATAGACAAGGAACCCTAAACTATTACTACTCAATCGACTAAGCATGCAAGCATGCATTTAATGACTAAACACTAAACAATATTGAGCAAGACAATAATACCCATGCTAACCTCGGGAGTTCAAGAATAATGATGGGTTAGCATATAATTAATAAAGCGCATGCAGATCCTAGTCGACTTCCACTCTTCAAAGAGATACACGGCACGGCTTTTATACTTCAAAGAGAATCTCTTCTTCACAGATTTTGTTTCTATTTCAAAGAGAATCCTTGGCAGAATTGATGAGAAATCCTACTTCGCATAATTCCCAACAGACTTTCTTTTTAAAGTTAACTTTCTTACACTCTTTACCAACACGATGGGTATGGTTGCTGGTCTGAAGAGACATATATGTTTGGATGTGGTTAGACGCCTCCGTGAAGAACAATAATTTCTAATATTGATTGGTGTGACTACATTCATCACTGCCTTCAATACAATGAAATGACGGATAAAAAAACTGTCCAATACCTTGGTCCATTTCTTTTCCTCATTGTAAGTTTCCAAATTAGTTTAAATTGTTTCATATTTGTCCATTTTTTTCATTCTTTTGCATTTACATATTTTTTGTTGTTATCAGCTATTGTATTTAGATTCAACAAAGTTCGAGAGGTTCCTTGTTGTTCGCACATGTCCCGCTATCAGAGACTGGACGCCAACCTTAATGAGACAAAGACTGGACCTCGAACTTAAAGAACGTGTGGTGGGGCTGTTAGAACTCAATAAGGAATGAACTAAAGCCGAGTGTCAAGAGACTGAAGGCTTTACTGCTGGTGGTTCTTTGGAAATTTATGAGAAAGAGGTTTTGTTTACTTTTTTGTTTTATCTTTTACATTTAATCACATGTGATTCAATGTTAATCACATGTGATTTTTCATGTGATTCATTTAGAATCACATGTAATTCATTTAGAATCATATGTGATTCATTTAGAAACACATGTGATTAGTTATTGATTACAATACTACTTGTGATTAAATACAGGATTTGTTTAAAAAAGTTGAAGAAAAGTATTGATTACAATGTACGGAAAGAAATATACTTGAAGATTATTTGAGGAAAGCTAAAGTTCGTTGAACTACGTGAGAAGTATGTTGAAATTTTTAAGAAACCAATTTCATTCAACGATGATGACTACGATGGAAATTCAGATGGTCATGGAAATGACGGTGATGGGAATGACGACGATGATGATGAAGATGGTAACAATGGAAATGGTGACAAGGAAGTAAATGATAAAGATCCATCTGATATTAGTAAGGTGAGTTTAGAAGATTTTCATAATGAGCCATATGGTACAGATGAACATCCAGAGAAGCGAGCAGATGAAAATGAAAAAGATTTAGTTGATCCAACTAAAAATGAAGCTATTGTTGGAGAGGTGATTGACGGTATAGTTGATGAAAATGAAGATGATTCAGAAGAGGATGTGATCACAAGTACACCTGTGTCTTATACGCAATGGCTAGATAAAAATATAGATCTTGTTGGAGAGGTGATTGACTGTATAGTTGATGAGTACCTATATGTAATATTCTAACATAATACAGCTTTCCTTCTTTTGACTAAAATTTGTTTCTTTTTAATCAAGTCTTTTGATTTGATTCAGGGTGTTGAGCTTGATTTAGAGATGCGTCAGAGAATGGAAGTCGTGAATGATGGTCTGAGTACTCCTGAAAGAATATCTACTCGTGTTTCTGCTGCAAGTCCCATACATGAAAAACGAATGGTGAAACCGTCCCCGTACCTCTTATCTCCAAATATGAACAAGAAGACAATAGTTATAGCCAAAATTTCAAGGCTGGAGTGTATTCTTGGAACCAGCTTGTTTGCAATGCAAGGCGACACAATGTAAGTTCTGTAAATCATTACATGTGCAATATTTTTTTATAAATCATTAGTTTTATAAATGACATGTGATTCAATGAGGATCACATGTGCTTCCATAAGGATCACATGTGATTATTTTGTCTGTTATATGTTTATATAAGTCAATCATTTTTGTGTATTATATATAGATTTAAGATCATTTGAGGACAAAAGATTATTTACAAACCAAGGGATCAATCTCCACCCTCCATTTTTATTTGATCTAATGGATGAGATTAATCCCAACAATTTAAAAAACTCACTTTCATCATTTTTTTTCAAATATTAATATCTTTCAAACCGTTAATCGTTAAGCGAAAAAAAATATATTATTGCGACGAGCATTTAATTATCTTTTTATAGATAGGCACTTTGATATACTTTCGACAAAAATTTTTTTTTCGTATTTTTCACGTTTTTTTTAAAGTTTTTACGTTCTTGAAATTTGCATTTTTACGATTAATTGAAATTTGCATTAGAAAATCATATATGATAAAACTAATTTGAATATCACATGTGATATTACATATCATATATGATTTAACACTAATATCACATGTGATATTCAATTTAGTGTTTTATCATATATGATTTTTCATGCAAATTTCAAAGAACGTAAAAAAAAAAAATTACGAAAAACGTGAAAAACTAAATTTTTTCTTTTTTCGAAAGTATATCAAAGTGCCCGTCTATAGAAAGATAATTAAATGCTCGTCGCGATGGTGTAAATATTTTCACTTAACGATTAACGGTTTAAGAGATATTTAAATTATAAAAAATAGGTGAAATAATAAAATGCTTTTAATCTCAGACATTGATTTCTTTTTAGGTGGATGGTGGAGATGAGTCCCTTGGTATGTGAGAAAAGTTTGGTATGTAAAATAACTCTCCTCTTATATATATTTTTTCTTTTTGCATACAGTGAAAATGTTTTTGAAACACGTTCCGGGAAGAAAGTAATTTCAATTCGTTTGAATATGGAAACATTAGCATCGGGTTTGTGGATTGATGCTAATGTATTTGATTGCTGGCCTGCAATTCTTAACTATGATGAGAGATTCAAAGAGGTTCATTCTCTATCGAGGCATTTTTTCCCGACTGATTGTATTGTAAGTGTCCTAAATTTTTTAAATTTACTATGCATGTATTTATTTTGATGATATATTTACTTATGTTATCTTGATACAGACAAGCACTATGTTTGATGGAACCTTAACTACTTTTGCGCAAATTTGGGAAAGTTTTTCAGCTCAAGTTACAACTCAGTTTGAAGACAATACGGGTGGCTTGGCTCTTGAAGGAATCAACTTGGTAGAATTCATTTTTTTGTTTAGAATTATTTACTTATGCTATTTCATTTTTTATATAATGTCATTTTGTTAAAACAGGTCTTTTTCCAATTTTTGCTTCTCGCCATTTTTATGTAGTCGTCTTCAGCATAACCAAAACAACAACAATGACAATCCTGGATAACTCTTACAGTTTATGGTAGTTAAGTATTTTATCTATCCTAGAACATCAGTTTACTTTCTTAAGAATCAATCTATTATACTATTTCATTGTCATTACATGTGATTCAACATGAATCATAAGTGTTTCAACATGAATCACAAGTGATTCAACATGAATCACATGTGATTCAACCAGAATCACATGTGATTCAACCAAAATCACATGTGATTCAACCAGAATCACATGTGATTTTGTTTGAATCGCACTTCTGTTTCACACATAATCACCTGTGATTTCTTAGCATTAAGCATAATTGTTCAGGTTAAAATTTTCAAGTAAACAAAAATATTTTCAAATAAACTTCCATATATTCGAATTAAGAATCCTTGTAACACACTTGCAGAAGTTCTAACTAAACACGGAAAATCCTTAAAATCGTACTAACACTTTACCAAAAGTTCAAAAAAAAGTATGAAAAATCAAAATCAAAACCAAAAAAGAAATTCAAGAATCGTTTGTCGCTTGTGTGGCAGCATCAATTTTCGCTAGTTTTTCAATATATTTTGGATTCAATGGACATGTTGTCTTGGTGTGCTTGTTAGTCTTCTCTCCACAACATCCACATTTCTTTTTCGGCTTAGATCTTTCTTCAAGTGCCATTTCTCTTCCACTTTTTCTATGTGCTTCTTTAGACCAACCTTTGTTTGAAGCTTTGGTTGGATTTTTAACTACAATTTTTTAGGTTTGTCAACTGCATATACATCCTCAATCACATTTCCTATTTTGCTTGAAGGAGTTTTGGGCACTTCATCCTCAATTTCTTTCTTGATTGATTTCAATTGTTCCACAAACTTTCCTAACTTGCCTTCATCTTTACTCAACGAAAATAAACACTCGTCAACAACGAAAGTAGCCTCATTTGTTAATTTTTCAATAAGTTCATTTTTCTCTCCATACCTTTTTGTTTTTCTTCTTAATGCAGGTGGTATTATCTCCCTCCTCCAACGCCTCAAAATGTACTTTTCCAGGATCATTTGAACATCATGGTTCTTCAAATCACAGAATGCATGTCGACATAAAAACCCGAATTGAAGAAAATTCCTGCAAGTACATTCCACTGACCCGTCTTCAAGAGAACGCATAACCTCATTGTAGAAAAGAGGAAAGAAAATTAGAACTTTTTAAATATGGAATCACATGTGATTCGACAAGATCACATGTGATTCTTCAAGAATCACATGTGATTGAACAAGAATCACTTGTGATTCTTTTTAAATATTTAATAGTTGCAAGTAAATTTACCTTGTATTCTGCTACTTTTTCGCATTCCTGCACCTCTTCTCCTTTTTCTGTATAAAGTGTCCTGTAAGAAGCTGCATTCCTGTCTCTAACCTTAACAATCTCACATCCCTCTTCCGTTCTAAACTCTTCTATTGTGCAAGACCAACAAGCTTATGTTATTTCCTTTTGAACAAGCAAAAATATTGTTCTTGTATATACTTTAGATGCATGTGTTGGGAATTATGTGAAGTAGGATATTTACTATCAATTTCGCCAAGGATTCTCATTGAATAGAAACAGAATAATCAAGAAGAGATTCTCTCAAGTATAAAAGCCGTGCGTGTATCTCTGTCAAGAGTGGAAGTCGACTAGGATCTGCATGCGCTTTATTAATTATATGCTAACCCATCATTATTCTTGAACTGCCCGAGGTTAGCATGGGTATTATTTTACTGCTCAATATTGTTTAGTTTTTAGTCATTAAATGCATGCTTGCATGCTTAGTCGATTGAGTAGTAATAGTTTAGGGTTCCTTGTCTATAAAAGGAACTTCATAGTATGTAATAGATAACTCATTCGAAACATAGAGTTTCAGTTAATAAAAGATCCATAGAGGATCTAAGTGTTCTTAGTTATAACAACTTGTATTTACATTCCGCTATAGAATACGAGTTGTAGAGATTTTCTATTAGTTTGCTTATGATTACATAGGCAACACTAACGATCTACGAGTGCTCAAGATCTGTCAAGGTCTGTGTGTGTTCAACAAGTGGTATCAGAGCCTCGGGAGAGTCTCTACGATACTAAGAACCATATTTAACCTCACCCACATACAACCAAAAACACATTCACCATGCCTCGAACTGATGATGAATCCAAAGTCACCAACAACAACATCAAGAACACCACCTCTATGCAAAGAACTTAGTCTCTCCAACAAGAATGGTAAGTTTCCTTAACTAAAAAGGAAGAGTATGATCGTGGACAATGAAGATGCGAATCGGATCTCCAATATTGATTGGAATCTTTGGGAGATTGTGAAGAAAGGAAACAATCAAGAAGACTATCCCTGATCTTGATGGTAAGTTTACCATTGCTCCTCCCAAAACTCGCGAAGAGATTCTAGCGTGCAAAGAGAGCACAAAGTAAGAACCATCCTTCTTCAAGCTATTCACGAAGATTACTTAGGTGATTTTCACCACATGGATGATGCAAAGGACATATGGATGGCGCTTAAAGCAAGGTTCGGTGGCAATGAAGAGTCCAAGAATTAGGAAGTCCATCTCGAGACAACACTTTCAAGAATTCAATATCTCATAAGAAGAAGGTATCCACAAGGGATACGACGTGTTTCATAAGATTACGAGTCACTAAACCAATTGAATGCTAAACCCGACAATGATGATTGCAATTCAAAGTTCCTACGATCTTTGCCTCCATCATGGTTACATGTAAGTATAGCTCTTAAAGCTAAAGGTGGGTTGGACATGCTCACTTTTGATGAGTGTACAACAAACTCAAATCTCTTGAACTCGATGTCGATCTCCTTACGTGCATCCTCTTCGGTCATACTGACCTTTGTTGGGACATCTCACTCCAATATGATGATGCATGCTCCAAGTCCAACTTACTTACCATCATCATCTTATCGTCCCACCATCATGTCCTCAAGCTAAAGCGGTAGTATATTGAAGGATGTTCTTCATTCATTTGTTGCTAATTATGATACTCAAGAAAGATCTTGTCTATGAAGATTTTGAGCGGTGGACCCACTTGATATGGAGGAGATGAAACCGAAATGGCGGTGGCCATGCTTTCATGAGATATCAAAAGGTTTGAGGAGAGGTCGAAGAAAGTTTGGCTTCAAGGAAAGGATCCATTTCGCTTTGACAGGAGAAAGGTCAAGTGTTTCTCTTGTCACCGGATGGGTCATTTCTCAAGGAATGCAAAGATAGGAAGAGTGGAGAGGAGCTAACTACAATTCCTATCGGTGTAATTAGAAGGAAGCTAGAACTTCAGCAGACTCTTGTCACCTTGGATGAACAGTCAATTCAATGCACATGAACCCGTGAATGAGGAAGTCACGACAGAGAAGCTTGGATTGTCGGCAAGATGTACTACGTAAGATAGGCATGATCAATTTGCCTTGATGGGACTTTCTCGTGTACACAATCAGAGATTTGGTTGTAGTGAAAGATACAATGAACTTAAAGAAGCTTATGATACTATGAAACCTAAATACAATGAATGCTATGTTGATAATGAAGCTTATAAACTTTCGTTAAAAACATTAGAAAGACAAAAGGTATGGTTTCAAAAGAATCAGATAGCTTATGAAGAAAAGATAAAGGGTTTACAATTTGATCTAGATATTGCAAACATTAACTTAAAACGCACTGAAAAGGAAAAAGCTAATGCTATTGCTGAGAACCTAGAGCTTAAAGAGAAACTAGCTAAAGAAATAGCTAGACATAAACAATGGCTAATATCAGGTGACAATCTAGCTAGAGAAATCTATAGTAGTCAATCAGTGAACTCTGGAATAGGCTTAGGTTTTCAAAAGTATGTAGGATTGGAAGCTAGGAATGATGGGCGTAAATCTACACCTGCAGGCTTAGAACATTTTGTTAAAACAGGTGATTTGCATGTTGTCCCGGACCTATTAGAGGTGAATTCATGCCCATTGACCGTCCATTATGTTGACTTTGATGGATCACACCATCCGTATGGCAAAAGTCAAAAGACTTGCGGACACCGATGCTTCATCTTATGACTTTGTCTCTTTCTCAGCGGTGACAATTCATCGAATCAAGGGTCTACTTCCACTGTGATTCAAGTGATAAGTCGACCTTCCCAAACCCTCACCGAGCCTACACCCAAGCTCGCACCCAAGTCTATCTACAAGCCTTCTAGGGTAGTCACGAGGAATCAACTTCCAAGCTGTTTCCTCTCAAGACTTGTCCTTTAAATCTTTACATAATAAGTCTGTTAAAAACAATTCCTTTAATGTTTCTGGTTTAAGTACTTCTACATGTAATAGAACATATTCTTTGTTGAATAAATATTCCAAAAGGAAGACATGTTTTGTATGTGGAAGTAAATTTCATTTAATTAAGGATTGTGATTTCTATGAGCAAATATTGAGTGTATGTGCTACTCAGCAGAAACCTAGACCTGTGTGGACCAATGTTAAGAATATTCCACCTTATGTCCCACAATCTAATTATACTGACTCTCCTTGGAGGAGATCAGCTGATAGACCTTATGTGCAACCCACTAGCCCATACTTTAAACATGGTTATTGGCCTGCATATGTTGACTCTATGAATAATGGGAAAGGATGTTGGGCATCTTCTTTGTCAAGTCCTCAAGAGTTGTTCTTGGAATAATAAGGGACCTAAATTTCAATGGAAACCCAAGAACAATGGTGGATCTTTCTCATCTGCTAGACAAAAATCTTATGATCCACGAGGCAGGTTCAAGTCAGCAATGACTTGAGCCTCCTTTGTATACTAACATTCCTTTGTATATATTTTTGTTTCTATAGGATCATCCTCTTAAGCATAAAGATATTGGTATTGTTGATAGTGGTTGTTCAAGAAGCATGTCAGGAAATAGAGATATGATGCACAATTTTGTTCCTATTGAAGAAGGAGGCAATGTGACTTTTGGTGGAAGTGATGGTAGAATTACCGGGAAAGGCACCATCAAGACACCCCTACTGAACTTTGAGAATGTGTACTATGTTAGGGAACTTCAAGACTTCAACTTGTTCTCGCCTCACAAATTTGTGACACCAAGAGCAAGGTACTCTTCTCTGAAGATGAATGTCTTGTGCTTTCTAAAGAGTTCAAGCTTCCAGAAGATACTTCAATTCTACTGAGAGTTCCTCGAACTCACAATCTATACACATTCAACCTCAATGAAGTTCATCCTGAAGGTGACCTCACTTGTTTGGTGGCTAAAGCATCATTGGATGAGTCTACCAAATGGCATAGGAGAATGGCTCATGTGAATTTCAAGACCATAAACACACTCTCTAAAAGGGGTCTTGTTGAAGGTCTACCCTCCAAAGTTTTCTCCAATGATCATAATTGTGTTGCATGCAACAAAGGGAAGCAACACAGAGCATCCTACAAAGCTATCACTGCTACAAGCATCATTTATGAACCTCTTCAGCTGTTACATATGGATCTATTTGGTCCAACTCAAGTCAGAAGCATTGATCACAAGTATTTTTGTTTAGTTATCACTGATGGCTATAGCAGATTTTGTTGAGTGTTCTTTCTAAGGACTAAAGATGAAACATCTCCAGTGCTGAAAGACTTCATCACCCTCGTTGAAAATCAGTTGAACAAGAAGGTTAAGGGAATTCGGTGTGATAATGGGACGAGTTTAAGAATGCTATTATTATAGAACTCAGAGGTCTAAAGGGATAAAGAGGACTATAGCAATCCAAGAACCCGCAACAAAATGGGGTAGCTGAAAGAAAGAATAGGACCTTGATAGAGGTTGCAAGATCTATGCTTGCAGACTCTAAATTGCCCACTATGTTCTGGACTGAAGCTGTTGGCACAGCTTGCTATGTGCTAAACAAAGTCTCCATTACTAGACCTCACCTCAAAACACCATATGAGCTTCTCTTTGGGAAGGTTCCAGAACGGACATATGGTTGAAAAAGCATTTTTGCCCTAGTGCAGAGGAGATTGGTTGAAAAAGCATTTTTGCCCTATGTGGAGATTTTTAGTTCACACTCTGCTTCAGTGCATTAGCAACAAATATGGAGCGTGGGATCAATTCTCTACGCAATTGGCTTGTGGTATTGTGTGTCTATCTCAAGGGATAACTTATAATTTTTCTAAATTTATTTTTGATAATATGGTTGAAAATATAAATAGAAAACAACATAAGTTTTTAATGTACCCTAGATTCTTGCAAATAATCATAGACACCTCTACTCAAGTCCAAGCCTTTAATCCCATAGGAGCTCTTTCAGCTAAACTTTTTGCCTCTATGAGAACTCACTTTGAGGGGACACATCATCCGTTGACAGCAGCTATGTTGCCTCAAGGCAATGAGGCTACTGTTGAGGAGAATGTTGCTAATATCCCACCCTCTTCAAATGTTGCTACTGATGACAATCCATCAGTTAATATAGATGAGGGTCCCTCTTTTACTGCTGAAACATCTCATATTGCTCCTGACCATACTCCTCCTGTACCATCACCCAGACCGAGTCCATTACCTACACAGGCTTCTATTGATGAGTTTGAGTCTGACCTGAACAGGATGACCACACCCAGTCCTCAAAGGGAACCTTTTGATGTAGTACCTCCTCATTTTGAGCATGACCATATTTCCACTGAAAGGTCCAATGAAACTCCCTTTAACATAGAGCAATCTGCTGGTGGAGCTGAGGACCCTATTACTCTTACATCTGTCTATGCTCTTGTTAACAGGTATGCAGCTGAGGTGACTGATCTAAAAAAGGAGCTTACAGAGACCAATTCTACTCTTGGTGATAAGATTGAGGAACTGCAGAATAAAGTTAAGGACCTAGAGGATCAACTTGAAAAGAGTAGCAAAAGGAAGTTAGTCATTTCTTCTGATGAGGAGGAAGAGGACTCTCGGCTTGCTTCTCTAAACATATTAGCTGATGTGGCTCAGGAGATAGTTGTTCCTTCTTCAGTTGATGTGGCATCATCAAAAGATAAGGCACCAATTCAGTTCTCTAGGAAGAGGAGACGATCTTATTCGAATAAGGGATCTGCTGCAGTCTCCAATAAACCAAGTGTTGACAATTCTACATCTGCTGAGGTTCAAATGGAGGACATTACATCTAAACCTTATCATCATGCACCTGTTCAAGAACCATCATGTCCCACCCCTTCAGCAGATGATCAAGTAGTATTTCATGTTGAAAGAAATGATGATTTGGATCCTGCAATTGATTTCCTCACCACACCTGTTGAAGATCTCTCTCAAAATGTTTCTTCTGAAGTTCAAATTGGTGATTCTCCTCCAGCTGATGTTGTTCATGAGTCTTCTAATAAAGAGAGAGGTGTAATGATTGAAGATGAGCTTGGTCCAGATCTCGTATCTGAACAAGAAAGGCAAGGACAAGAAAGGTGTTTCCGAGTTTGCGATCGAAGAAAAGTGAAGAAGTGGCTAAACAAATTGCAGATCATTCTACTGCTTTGCCTCCCGAGACGTAAGAGAATTGGATGATTTAGCTACTCGGATGCCTGCTGCACAATGGGATGCTCTTACTAAGCAAACCACTTCAAATCCTGCACTTGCTCAAAGTATCTTAGGTGCGGACTTTGATAGTGAAAATTTTGTGGCTCGCATGATGACGCTTGGAGAACAAAGGAAGCAAGAAGCAGCTGCAAAAAGAAAAGCCCTTAGTGTTGAAAAGAATAAGGCAAAGAGAGAGAGAGAGAGAGAGACCTCTTACTGAAGCTCAGAAGAAAACAGAGATGAGGATTGCGGTGAAAAATCAAAGTTCTTCGGTGCTTAACCGTGGTTTGACAATGAAGCAAGTCTTGGCTTTACCTGATGCAAGATTGTTTTACCTATACAATATGATTATGAAGACTTCTTCTCCTGCTTTAACACCATCTTCCAGCTTGAAAAGAATTGCTGAGAATGAAGTTGCACCAAAGGCCAAAAGACCCAAGTTTGTTGAGATAGTGGATAATTTTGATGATATTCCACCAAAGACGATCTCTCAAATGGTTTCTTCTGAAGCAACTTCTGAAGCCACTCCTTCGTCTGACAAGGTCCATTCTCGATGAACCATCGGTTGCTTCCAAGCACTAGTTATGCCTCATCTAACCCAAATGTGACATCTCGCCGCAAAGAAGGTACTTTGGTTGGGGAAGATGACCGAGTTACTTTCACGAACTCATTGTTGTTTCATTGAAGCTTCCTCGTAAGTCACTAGCTCAATCGAAAAGATCTCATCTCTTGAACCAACCACCATTTCCTCTCAAGCACCTAATGTACAAGCTTCGCGCCCATCTGTGGGATCTATCGACATGTATGAGCCGGTTCGATTAAAGAAGCTAAAACCACAACTGTCAAAGCTAAAAAGGCAAGAAAGGTGCTTGAAAGAATGCATGCCCTTCGTGATGATGTCTCACCTAAATCCACATCTACTTCTTCAAGTCCCACTATAGAAGTTAATGAAGAAACCAAAGATATTCCATCTTCGGAAATCTATTCACCTGGTAGAAGGATGAAGAGAATGGCCAAGAGAAAACATACATCTCTGAGAAGATCTGTGAGAAAAGCGAGGACTCATGCATCGAAGAATAAGCCATCACCCAAGCATGTTCCTTTGGACCTAAAGGCTGATGACTCAACCTTTATTAAAGAAGGGTCTGCATCGATTTTCCGAGGATATCAAAATGTGTTGGTCCGGTGGTCTCGATAAATGGTGAGATGAATGTCATTCATCGATTGACAAAACTTCAATGGAGTTCACCTTTTGAAGGAAATACTCCATTTGGTAGACAGGCGATATACTTACTCAGACACTCGTCACCAAACATTACCGCAATATCGCACCACAAGGTTCGGGATGTGCTTATTGGGAGATCTTCATGTCCCGATTAACTCTCAATCTCCCAATGGTAAAGGGCATTTCATTTGGAAGAACTCACATCTATGGCGGGTTGAGTCCGGAGATTTTATCCCCACCTCGTGTGCATGTAGTTGAGACAAAGGGTGGAATCACAACCGCATGTTTGTCGAAAGAACTTATCCATTGTCCAAGAGACTTATGGAACGGATGTTGTGTCGGTTGGAAATTCCTCCGGATCCAGTGGGAAATGAAAGACTAGACCGAACGAGCATTGGTTGGATTGATCAAGTCTCAACTTCGCATGCTCAAGTCGCATCTTCATCATGAATGCGGTAATCTACATTGTCTTTGTAACATGTACGCCTTTTGTGATGTTTTTATTTTGTTTTGTTTTGTTAGTTTATTAGTTAAAAAAAAAAAAAAAAACTTTCTCTTTGTGTTTGTTGTATTTTGTTGATGGTTTTTAACTCACCAGATATACCTTGTGTATATCAAAGAGTTGGCTAGTCCAAAGGGTACAACTTTGGTAAAGACATGTCAAATCTGTTGATAGATGTGATGATTTGCTCAAAATCATAGGGTCTGTAACCACCCATGCTTAATTGCTGAGGGTTGTATGGTCATCAATTAACCATGGTATATTCCTTTTTGGAATCCAAGAATTGGCTAGCCCACAAGTATATGGCTTGTGGTAAAGGCATCTAAATCCATATTTGGTTATCAATTCACCAATTCTAAGAATTGACTAGTCCTGAGCAAACGGCTACAGGTAAAGACACATCAAATCCGTTTATATAGTTCCGATTTGCTAATAAATCGATGGTTATCAATGTACCATAATTTTCGGACTTAAACATTTGGCTACTCCAGAGTGATGGCTATTGGTAAAGAGACATCAAATCCATTATTTTCAATGATTCACCTCTCACAGGAGTTAACTCACCGGATGTGATGAGAATAGTATGCAACTAATAAGTATTGATGTACACTATGTCATGTGTTGCCGCAAAGACCAGGCGTTTCAAAGTTTTCATCATAGAGATGAGATTACTATTGGTTCTTTGCTATCGATGTGTGAGAACAATCCTCTAAATACCGCAGTCTATAAGATCTATCAGGTTAGGAAACGGAACTTAACCAAGTCAAATTCAGTTTAGGGAGGATTGTTGGGAATTATGCAAGTAGGATTTCATCATCAATTTCGCCAAGGATTCTCATTGAACTAGAAAATCTAATCAAGAAGAGATTCGCTAAAGTATAAAAGTCATGCCGTGTATCTGTCAAGAGTGGAAGTCGACTAGGATCTGCATGCGCTTTATTAATTATATGCTAACCCATCATTATTCTTGAACTGCCCGAGGTTAGCATGGGTATTATTGTACTGCTCAATATTGTTTAGTGTTTATTCATTAAATGCATGCTTGCATGCTTAGTCGATTGAGTAGTAATAGTTTAGGGTTCCTTGTCTATAAAAGGAACTTCATAGTATGTAATAGATAACTCATTCGAAACATAGAGTTTCAGTTAATAAAAGATCCATAGAGGATCTAAGTGTTCTTAGTTATAACAGCTTGTATTTACATTCCGCTATAGAATACGAGTTGTAGAGATTTTCTATTAGTTTGCTTATGATTACATAGGCAACACTAACGATCTACGAGTGCTCAAGATCTATCAAGGTCTGTGTGTGTTCAACAGCATGCCGTTCCATATTTAACTTAGTGTAAAGTTTGGGAGCTGAGTCAAATATGTTAAAGTCCAATTGTTCTTGCCTATACCTTTGCCTCTCCATTGCTGATTCGAAGCACATCATGAAATTAACCAATGTTGACCCGTGATTTGTGAAATTTTTGAAGAATGCGTTTTCACTCTCAGACCTTGAAGTAGTTCTCATCAATCCAAACAATGGTAAGTCAATAAAATACAGTGGCAACCACATTTCTCGAAGTCTAAACATCTTTTTAATCCATTTGTAGTCATGCAATTTAAAATCTTCAATCAATTTTGTCCATTTTTCTTCAAACTCCAATGGTTCGATGAACATATTCCACACAATCTTGTTCAAGCATTTTTGAACTCAGTTTCATCATAGATTGTTTTACAAATCTATAAACAAAATTTCATTTTATTCATGATATAGATAAAATGAATCACATGTGATTCTGATGCGCATTTAACGCGTTCGGGGTCAAAGGAACTTCCTTTTCGTCGAGCAAGTTTTTCAACACCCTAGGAAGTGAACCTAATCGTTCTAGTGTAGTATTGGGTAAGCCTCGGGTATTGATATCGTTCTCTAGGGGAATAGGAATGCTAGTGAGAGATGTACTACGCTAAGGTTTGAGGTTGAGGAAGATTATTTTTATCTTTTTATATTTTTTATAAAGCAAAAGGTAAAATCTCGGGGTTTGGATTTGGGGGTTTGGTACTTCTACCGATTACTCTACTTATCTAATTATCTAAACTAAGGGTAGTCTATGTCTATTGATGTGCGCTCGTAAGATGATTAAAAATGTGTTTACCTAGATACTATTACTCCTTAGTTATCTTTTATTGGTGGTTGAATTGTCATGTCCTTATTCTTAACGCGTTGTGTTTTCTAAGGTCGTAGGGTATGCTTTTATCCCTAACTCTTTGAGACTACCTTAAGGTTATTGCCTACGAAAACTCTAGGTTTCATAAACTAACACTAAGGATATCTTTAGATATTTAGTCTACGATTTCACTACTGACTATAAACTAAGGTTCACAAAGATTACTCAAGCATTAAAAACATAACGATGGCCTATTGCAATCCTAAGCCAATTACATTTAAGATAAGAGACAACCAATTAATAATCAATAACTACGTTTCATAGATCTAAGCAAACACAAAAGAAATTTAGCCGGACATGTTAAAGATGCAAGCATACACACATACAATCGAAGACATAATGAAATCAATGAAGTAAATTACTTATCTTGGTGTAAATGGGGTATGAGAACCCTAAGATACTGTCCAAACCGGCCCAAAATCGTTTTAGGTTTTTACTCCACAAGTCTACCTCCTTAAAATTCTGAAAATTCGATTTCTATATATACGTTTACAACTGCGACGGCGTCACCTTATAGGTGGGACGCCGTCAGATCGCCGTAATTAGGGTTTCGTCTTGGCCAAGTCAACATTGGGACGGCGTCACGTTGTGGTTGTGACGCCGTCAGTCTTTAACTCTGACTTTTTCTGAATCTGGATCTAGGCCGTCTGGGAAGAAAAGTATTAGTGACGCCCTTACTATTCAAAGTCTGACGCCGTCAGGTGCAAAATAGAAAAATCGCTACTAAGTAGTCACAAATTGAATCACCTAAAGAGGGACAGCGTCGCCCTCTATTTGGGACGCCGTCAGGTGTAATTCCAGCAGCTTGAGTGTCTTGATCTTGACTTAGCCATTTTCTTCATATATTCACTCCTTTTCGTCCAAAAATGCATCATTCCAGCATTTTGCTACCAAGAGACCTAAAAAGTGAAAAGGAACGAAATTAAGCAGTAACGGATATAAAAGTGGGCCTATTAAGGGCTTAAATGACTTTAAAAGTGTACGTTTTAAATCCTTATCAAATATCCCTACACTTGGTATTTGCTTGTCCTCAAGCAAATGTGCTTTTGGCCAATCAATTTATATGTTAGGGGGCATAAAGCATTGGTTTAATATAATTCACAACAAGTAAAAGCACCGCAATAGTCATTACAAGCACGAAAATTATATACTAGCACCTCACAAGTGGTGTTTAGATTCTCTCATCTCTCGGGTGTATATGAAATATAGTAAATGGAAATGGAAGATAAACACTCATTAACTGGTCATAGTACATAGATTACCATAGGCTTGAGACGATCAAACCTCCACCGCTTTGGCGTAAGCACCTAGGAACAACTATCTAAGAGGTCTTTTAAAGGGTTGTAACGTTAGGCTTATGGTTAGGGAAACAAAGGGTTTGGTTGGATAGGTGATTTAGTGGTGGCAAGTAAAAAATGTTTACGTCACAAGCATGAAAAGAATGTCGTTGGTAAGCCAAGACTCGACTCTCTAAACTCTAGATAACTTTGAAACAAACATACATAAATATAAAGATAGATGTTGGATGGTAGCCCGTATTTTTTTTTTTTTTTTTTTTTTTTTTTTACACTATATTTTTTCTTTTTTCTTTTTTTCTATTTTTTTCGATTTTTTTTTCATACACTTTTACTCTATCATCCTCTACGATAACGTCAAAATATAAGGGATTTATAGGAGCATCCCTACACCTGAGTTTTTATTACTCTAACACTAATTTGACCCGAACTGAAAAGATCAAAACACTTGGAGTACATTATTATGTAAATAAAGGGAATTTGAATTTAACGTTCTTTCCCGTCACTCCATAAAATTTAACTTTACCCAATCATCCCAAAACTGTGTACAAAATATATGACCCGACTTAGCAACCATGTAAGTAACTAGATAATTGAACTAAGGGTTTGGTATGATAACAATAATGCACTAAAAGTGAGTGCATACAAGGTAGGCTAAGGCTATTTGGGTGTACATTTGGGGGTGGATTGTAAACAATGCTCTTCATTGATATTTCGGAAAACCAAAAAATCACGAGAACCGCGAAAATGATAGGCTCTGAGGGGTTAAACAGGGTTATCGTGTACTAAAGATGAGTACATCGCAAGGGTGAGGGGTAATTACTCAACCGATGTGGAAGAAGTAATTATAATACGGGTATTAAACAAGGGTTATAATGTCTCTCATCATTTAGTTATTCCTAACTACACAAGTGTAGTCTCACTAGCGATCTTGGAATGCATCACAAAACAAGTTCTAGAATCTATTATACTACAGGTACACTCTCGAAGCATTAAAGGTGAATGCTTTAATTCCTATAGATCTATGGGCGAACCTCACATTTTTTGGGGTGGAATTTGAGTGGTAAAGGGTTTTTGTTCTAGTCATATAACTCCTATCCATGAGACGCTTTATTAAGACTAAAGACCCACCCGTACAAGTCATGAAATTTTTTAAATTTGGCGCTAAAATTGCCCTAACAAATATCTCTCATGGTTTATTACACAAATGAAATAGGACAAGACAAATGATCAAGGATAAGCATAGTTTCAAAGTTCCCGTTTTATTCTCCCTCCCTACACTTAAACTGAACATTGTAACATATTGGATTTCACAAACACATCAAACCATGATCAAATGTAGGCGTATACTATAAGGTTTTCAGAGAGAGAAAGAGTTAGAGGTTTTGGAACTTAGTGAGAGAAAGTAAAAGTATTATTATGAGCTCCAACCCTCTACCTTGGGAGGTAGAGGGTATTTATAGTTTCTTACATAAACGCCACCTACGGGCTTTGGATCAGGCATACAGTGGGTAAAGACCCGTCCGTCCTCCACGATGTTACTTAACTAAATACTACCTAACATTAAATAACTACGGCTACGAGCTTTCTAACGATTACATATACTTGAGGTGACCGACACTTTAATAACTGGATTTACTAAATCCTAACAAACCTTGTCCCCAATGTTCCCCGAAAGTATCAAAGTTATGATAATGGAAGGTAATTAAAAGAGAAAGAAACTAATACTCCCCTGATTAGCTCGGTAGGATCCGTGTGTGAAGTAGTGGTTAAATTCTTTCCAAGAAGAATGTATGCGTAAAAAGCTTCATCCAATCCTATGTTTCTTCTTCTTGATAAATAAAACCTGCACGCTTTAAGAAAACAGACGAAACCTTCGCGTAAAATCGGTGGTAAAATTATATATGACTCAACTAAACTAGGATATAATGCTTGTGGAATGGATGTTTGCAGATTTTCTGGAAAATTAAGACATGAGAAATTCCAAAAATTTATAAGTAGCACAGAAAACGAGAGAAAGTAATAAGTTGTTTCTACTCCTCTTGATGTCGTCAGGTTGTAATCTCGACGCCGTCAGTTATCCCGACAGCGGTGTCTGTGCGTTTTTCCGGAAAAATTACACCTTTAAAACTGGAAATATTTCTACAAAACATCCATTATGACTCGGTACAAGCATTTGACTCTAACAAACACACATATATATCTTTTTCACTAATTGTAGTTCTCATGTTCACATTCTTTTAAAAACGTGTGTAATCCTCCCTACACTTATCCTTTTTGTAGAATACCTTTATATGTAATTAAGACGGTTAAAGACAAAATAAAGCATTTTCACAAATTCAAACATGAGAACAAACAATAATGAAAAGATATATGACACACAAACAAGCAAACAATTAAGCGTGGGTTGCCTCTCACGAAGCGTTTTTTCTTTATTTATGAGTCTTATAGCTAGACTCGAAGTCGTGCTCCTATTTTCCTCTTATCTTAGATGCCCATTCAATTTCCTTAACTCTTCTTTCATCACGAATATATTCAGGGCCTTACTCTAGACAATCTGTAGGATCGTTATTTTTATGTGTTTGATGATTCGGGTGGTCTTGGGAAATCAAAATACATGTTTAACATTTTAGAGAGAGAAAGTAGAGAGAGAGAGGGTGTTCTTGCTAGAGGTTTACACAAATTGTAGAGTATTAGATTGAAAAGCACCACCCCTTCCATGGATGGAAGGGGTATTTATACTTACGACACAACGACCTCCTATCGGCCCGTGGATCGTGGATACAGATGGGTAAAGACCCGTCCTTCCTCCACGGTGTTGCACTAAACTATTTTACGCCATCGACTAACTAATAAACCGATAAATAACGTAAACAACGACAAATCTACGAGCTAACATATGCTAGACCATTATTGGGGTGACCGACTCTTTAACATGGAATTTTTTAATTCCTAACAATCTCCCCAAGGGAGGTCACCCTGAAATACATTTTTGCTTCCTAGCATTCTATCTTTGACTTCGTTCGAGCTCAGACTTGAATTCTTCAATTCTCGCAATCTTTGTGCTTTTGTAGCGATTCTTCAAAGTCCGCATTGATTTGTACTTTAAGTGGAGGTCTTTGAACCGATCCACACCTTGATGATCTTTGAGCTTTCTTTGAGATCATCACCACAAGAAATCTCGGATCACCCTTTATTGTGTTGCCATCATGTGAAGTTGTGACTTTCGGACCGACTTGCTCACACTTTTAAATCATGAAATCTTTCCATCGAGTAGCGGAAGCCTTATCGGTTCATGATATTTGCAGCAACAGAAGCGTAGCATAGTATAGTAATATCGTAACCGTGTTATGTAGATTATGCACCACCATGATTTCTTCGATTAAGTGTGGATCTTTGTGAGCATGCGGCTTTGGATTGACTTCTTAATTCGATCACCGCACCGTCCAAATGTACCGCAAACAACAGTTAGCAATAAAACACACGAAAGTGTCTTTGATCACTTTCGTCGAATTGAGGTACACGCCCACGGTTCCCGCTGATCAAGACAAGCACCGCTGTGATCGTAGGATTCCTAAGAATCTCCTTGATGTGGTTTCGCAATGTTTCTAGTCGTTCTCAAACCGA
>CM040245.1:55463107-55781107 GCA_022545495.1 Chrysanthemum lavandulifolium
ATGTCATGAGCAAAAATGGAAAAATGTTACGCGTAAAATAGACCAAGACCACAAAGACCATGTACCAAAAAATATAACTCTCGACTTCAGTAATCATCATCAGTCCGAGTCAACAAAAACCAAACCCAACTAATCCTAGACCTAGACTCACCAAAGAACCCTCATCATCATCATGGATCTGTTTTGGGAGAAATAATTATGTGGTAGGCGGATGCTTTTGTGATATCTGTTTTTAGGTTTAGGGATAAGAAGTATTTTAGGTTATGTAAAGTGAAAAGAATCCAACGTGTTAAGTAACCGGATTGCTTCTTGGATCGGGTCCTCTAAAAGTTGGAGTGGGCTTGTGGAGTTAATTCTTGCATTTGGGCTGCTTGAATGATTATTGGATTTGGGTTTTGGAATTTCGTTGGGCTACATATGACGAACGAGAATCTGAAACATTAATTGCATAAAATATGCTATACGTATTTCTATGTTAATATCACTTTTAACTAGAAATTTTGGGTGTCATTTCATAAGAAGTATGGTATATTTTTTGGTTATAATTTTAAAAAAAGGAAAGATCTATATCTATAGTTCTATACTTTTTTAGTACTCTATAAAGAATTTAGCTAAAAATCGACCTAAACCGAATCGTGCACACCTCTACATAAAGTCATTATTATGAAAAATATGTAATCAAAATATATTGTTCGTCAAAAAAATTAGTTACAGGGTACCCGCCGCCGCAACGCGCGGGTACCCTTCTAGTTTTATTTAAAATAATTAAAAATTTATTAAGATTGGTTCTCGAAACAATCTTACGATATAATAATAGTTTTGGAACTTTGTAGTTTTGCATTCATTTTAAAATCACATTCATTTATATGTGCATTTTTGCATTAAAACTAAACTAATTAAAAAACAAATAATAAATGAAGCATTAAAATGTTGTGGAAGATAATTTAGTAAAAGCTATTTATTGTGTACATTATGCTTTAAAATTTGTAATGCTTAAAAAACACATTAATGAAATCTTAAAAAAATTTAGGAGTGAGGGTCATCTCTCCATTATAAGTAGTATAGATATGTGTAATATGTATAAAATAAACTAAATTATCACTTGTGAATTTACATTTTGCATCATTTGTCTTAAAAAAATTATCCCGACCTTTACAAAAAACCGTTTTTTACTTTTGTGGTTAATTTTATTTAAAATAATTAAAAATTTATTAAGATTGGTTCTAGAAACACTCTTACGATATAATAATAGTTTTGAAACTTTGTAGTTTTGCATGCATTTAAAAATCACATTCATTTATATGTGCATTTTTGCATTAAAACTAAACTAATTAAAAAATAAATAATAAATGAAGCATTAAAATGTTGTTGAAGATAAATTAGTAAAAGCTATTTATTGTGTACATTATGCATTAAAATTTGTAATGCTTAAAAAACACATTAATGACATCTTAAAAAAATTAAGGAGAGAGGGTCATCTCTCTATTATAAGTAGTATAGATATAGATATAGATATGTGTAATATGTATAAAATCAAATAAATTATCACTTGTGAATTTACATCTTTGCATCATTTGTCTTAAAAAAATTATCCCGACCTTTACAAAAAATCATTTTTTTACTTTTGTGGTTAATTTTATTTAAAATAATTAAAAATTTATTAAGATTGGTTCTCGAAACAATCTTACGATATAATAATAGTTTTGGAACTTTGTAGTTTTGCATGCATTTTAAAATCACATTCATTTATATGTGCATTTTTGCATTAAAACTAAACTAATTAAAAAATAAATAATAAATGAAGCATTAAAATGTTTTTGAAGATAAATTAGTAAAAGCTATTTATTGTGTACATTATGCATTAAAATTTGTAATGCTTAAAAAACACATTAATGACATCTTAAAAAAATTAAGGAGAGAGGGTCATCCCTCCATTATAAGTAGTATAGATATAGATATAGATATAGATATGTGTAATATGTATAAAATCAAATAAATTATCACTTGTGAATTTACATCTTTGCATCATTTGTCTTAAAAAATTTGTCCCGACCTTTACAAAAAACCGTTTTTAACTTTTGTGGTTAATTTTATTTAAAATAATTCAAAATTTATTTAGATTGGTTCTAGAACACTCTTACGATATAATAATTATTTTGGAACTTTGTAGTTTTGCATACATTTTAAAATCACATTCATTTATATATGCATTTTTGCATTAAAACTAAACTAATTCAAAAATAAATAATAAATGAAGCATTAAAATGTTGTGGAATATAAATTAGTAAAAGCTATTTATTGTGTACATTATGCATTAAAATTTGTAATGCTTAAAAAACACATTAATTACATCTTAAAGAAATTTAGGAGAGAGGATCATCCCTCCATTATAAGTAATATAGATATGTGTAATATGTATAAAATCAAATAAATTATCACTTGTGAATTTACATCTTGCATCATTTGTCTTAAAAAAATTATCCCGACCTTTACAAAAAACCGTTTTTTACTTTTGTGGTTAATTTTATTTAAAATAATTAAAAATTTATTAAGATTGTTTCTCGAAACACTCTTACGATATAATAATAGTTTTGGAACTTTCTAGGTTTGCATGCATTTTTAAATCATATTCATTTATATGTGCATTTTTGCATTAAAACTAAACTAATTAAAAAATAAATAATAAATGAAGCATTAAAATGTTGTGGAAGATAATTTAGTAAAAGCTATTTATTGTGTACATTATGCATTAAAATTTGTAATGCTTAAAAAACACATTAATGACATCTTAAAAAAATTTAGGAGTGAGGGTCATCTCTCCATTATAAGTAGTATAGATATGTGTAATATGTATAAAATCAACTAAATTATCACTTGTGAATTTACATCTTTGCATCATTTGTCTTAAAAAAATTGTCCCGGCCTTTACAAAAAACCGTTTTTTACTTTTGTGGTTAATTTTATTTAAAATAATTCAAAATTTATTAAGATTGGTTCTAGAAACACTCTTACGATATAATAATAGTTTTGAAACTTTGTAGTTTTGCATGCATTTTAAAATCACATTCATTTATATGTGCATTTTTGCATTAAAACTAAACTAATTAAAAAATAAATAACAAATGAAGCATTAAAATGTTGTTGAAGATAAATTAGTAAAAGCTGTTTATTGTGTACATTATGCATTAAAATTTGTAATGCTTAAAAAACACATTAATGACATCTTAAAAAAATTAAGGAGAGAGGGTCATCCCTCTATTATAAGTAGTATAGATATAGATATGTGTAATATGTATAAAATCAAATAAATTATCACTTGTGAATTTACATCTTTGCATCATTTGTCTTAAAAAAATTATCCCGACCTTTACAAAAAACCGTTTTTTACTTTTGTGGTTAATTTTATTTAAAATAATTAAAAATTTATTAAGATTGGTTCTCGAAACAATCTTACGATATAATAATAGTTTTGGAACTTTGTAGTTTTGCATGCATTTTAAAATCACATTCATTTATATGTGCATTTTTGCATTAAAACTAAACTAATTAAAAAACAAATAATAAATGAAGCATTAAAATGTTGTGGAAGATAATTTAGTAAAAGCTATTTATTGTGTACATTATGCTTTAAAATTTGTAAAGCTTAAAAAACACATTAATGACATCTTAAAAAAATTTAGGAGTGAGGGTCATCTCTCCATTATAAGATTATAGATAAAAGGCACCACAATTATTATGTATTATGTATATATACTAAAAAGGTACAACTTTGTACCCAAAAACCAAGCATTAAATGCAAACTTTTCCAACTTGGCAAAAACAGTCCCTGAGGTCTAAGTGTCGCTGCAAAATAAGTCCTGCATCATTAATTGCTATCTATAGCAATCTGGCAAAAATAGTCCCTAAAGTTTAAGCGACGTTGCAAGATAAGTCCTGTAGAATTAATTGATAACTATAGCAACCTGGCAAAATTAGTCTCTAAGGTTTAAGTGTCGCTACAAAGTAAGTCCTTTGAAGCCAATCCCGCTGCATCGCGCGGGTTTTCACACTCGTTAATAGTAATGTAGACAATTCAATAATACAGAAAATAGTCAAAAATTTACTTTGTAGCATAAAATACCGATTGAGTTCTTTAATATATATATAGAACTTTCTAGGCTATTTCCCAATTAATTAGCAGCATCCCTTCTAAAAAAATTTAACGTTTTTATTAAAGAAACTGGAGGTTTCAATCCTTAAGGTTTAGCCAAATTGAAGGTTTCGTTCTAAATAGTTTGAAAGTGCAAATATCGTCCATTTTTAAACCTTTTTGCAAATTTTGGTCCCTATTTAGGACTAAACCTGCAATTTGACCAAACCAGGGACAAAAAAAAGTTTCAAAAAGGACCAAATTTTGCAAAAAGGTTTCAAAAAAGGACGATCTCTGCACTTTTAAACTATTTAGGACGAAACTTGTAATTTGACCAAACCTTAAGCACGATTTATGCAATTATCATATTTAAGAATGTTCTTATTCATTGTCACATTAATAAAAACTAATTTGGATCGTTAAACTAGATATGTGTAATTTGGACTTTAGATTTCAAATACATATTGAGCAGGTGTGATAGATAATGAGAATGATTGAATGAACATACACCAAAAAACAAAAGGACAAATAAATTGTTAATGACCCATTTTTTCTGAATAATGACGACTTTGGTTTGTCACTTCCTACTGACTGACTATTTGCATTACAAACGTAACGCCATAACGGCGTTGAAGACGCAATTAACGGCGTTGAAGACGCAATTAACGGCGTTAAGCCGTTATTCCCATTGGACATGCATCGTTATTTCAGCGTTAGTCCCTGGGCGTTGGGGGGCTAACGCCCGTTTTTTTTTTTTTATGCCCCGAGGGGTTGTTTTTGTAAATTGTTGAGAATGTTATTGATGTTATTGGAATGTTATGGTTGTGGGTGTTTTTTGGGGATGTTAATGTTAAATGTTAAAGCTGATGTGGCGCTGACGTGAACGGTGTTATTGGTGTTATAGTGTTATGGTTGGGCATGCTTCTCTACACAGAATTAGCGACTGCCCTATTCTGAAAAGGAGTGACGACCTAGTTTTCGTCAATATACAGAACTAGTGACGACTTTATCTTTTGTGACGAAATGTAACCTGTGTTTAATTGGAATTTTTCATGTAATGTGTAGGAGTGTAGATATTGATAAGTGATATTGACATGAAATGTATATCTTATAAATGATGACGAAAAAATGGAGGTTCAAGCAAGTTGGGGTGAGTTCAACAAAGATCATTGACGCAATAATAGTCACTCATTTTTTAACCAAAATTTCAAAACTCATATCTCAACTTTTTTTAAGAAAACAAAATATCTTACAAATAGAGTAAATAGCTAAACGACAAAAATTACACCATTGCTACGAGATTTTTTTTCTTTAAATATTACACGATACGAATCACATGTGATTTGTTACGTGAGTTTTAAAGTTCAAATCATAAATCAAAGGTCATTTTTTAAAACTACAAATCACATGTGTTTTACAAATCACATGTTGTGGACGTAAATTTCGACATTTACATAAAAAAAATCAAATAAAGTTTGGCGAAAGTATATATAAGTGTCACTCTAATGAAAGATAATGTATGCTCAACATGATAGCATAATTAGTTTTACTCAACGATCAACGGTTTAAGAGATATTCAATTCTTAAAAAAGAGGATGTAATTGTGTTTTTTATTTTGATTAAAAAAATAGTTGCTAAGATTGTAGCCTTTTATCTTTTGATTAAAAGTGTGTTTTGTTATATAATAGCAGGATACTTGCGCGACATAGCGGAGGGTAGACTGTAATTTAATTTTTTCGGCAAATAATTTGTTTCATTTATAATAGCAGGATACTTGCACGAATTTACCGATTTGTTTGTTTGTTTAAGGATTATAAGCAATAACAAAAGTTTGGTGGAGTTTTGCTTAGTTTGTATTATTTTGTTTGTTTGTTTTTTTGTGTTTAGTACCTTGCTTTATTTGTACAATGGGTTTTTTTAATTGTATTTTTCATTGATTGAGGTTTTTAGAGTATCATTACTTGTGGTGTTGATAACTCAATTGATATATGTGTTGATGTATCAATTGATTGTACACATCACATGAAAAATTGTACTACCTCCGTCCTAAAATTATAGTACTATTGACTTTTTTGGTCTTTTCTTTTCAACTTTGACCTTAAATATTTTTATTTGTGTTATACAATAATTGATGAAAGATATACCAATGAGAATACATTTAAACCCCAATCCATTCATATATTTTTCATCAAGTATTATATAATACAAACAAAAATATTTAAGGTCAAAGTTGTAGAAGAAAGACCGAAAAAGTCAATAAGGGACTATAATTTTGAGACGGACGGAGTATTCTTTAATTTTTCAACTATCTTAATGTAATTAATGCTTAACAAGAACTTTGCGCATTTAAGTAGTTAAGGTAACTTCCGTGTACAATCTTTCTATGTTAAAATGTCGTATGCATCTAGCCATCTAACGTAACCAGCCACCACATGGTAAAGTTTGTGTTCTTACTAAAATCATGAGTAAAATACAGGAGCGCATTCGTTTAAAGTGAATGGGAAGTGATTGTACAATAAATCGTACGACTAGGCCTTCGATGGTGATCGAAGGGTATGAGGGTGTTATGCTTGCGCCAAACTCGTAGCCAATCTGCAATAAGAAATAGAAGACACTTCGTTAACTGATTGCGCAGGGGTTGGACCCTGCGAACAACCTTCGGCGTGCAAGTAAGTATGTGTTAAGTTATGTAGGTAATGTTAAGAGTGTGAAATGTTGTGTTGAATGAAAATACCATAAAAAATGACTCGTCCAATCTATTTATAGGGAGAAAAATAGGCTTGGAGAGTGTTTGCACATGTTTCGGATATCATGGGGGCGTCCCATGATTTATGGTAACCGCTAGGGCTTCATCCCCACTGATGAGTGTCTAAATACTCATCATTTTTGTACTAAATAAACTGCAAATTCATCTGAAAACACTCAGAAACACATCAAAATGGTCAAAATATCACAAATCAGTGTTTTATGTGTTTTAAATACAAAATATCAAAATCGATGAAAACGTATCAAATTTGCAAAATTGCAGTTTAGTCCCCAAGTTTCAAAATTGTCAAAAGCAGTCCACGAGTTAAAATTTCAAAAGAAAAGTCATCAAAGGTCCTTTTAAAATCATAACTTGTCAAATTTAGTCCTTTGGTGAAAAATATAAAAGTTTGAGAAAATTACAAAATGGTCCTCAAGTTTGAAATTTGGCGAAATGGCCCCTGAAAAATCGAAAATGGCAACTTTGGTCCTTGCATTATTAAACTTTGTCATTTTAGTCCTTGGAATAACTTTGATGAATTGGCGGAAAGGTCCCTTAAATTTCGAAATTGCAATAAGGTCCTTATCTTATTAATACCATTTAAACCATTTTGACCCTTGTCAACAAGCTGTGACCCTGCCTTTCCCTTTGACCCTTGTCACATATGCTTTTGAACCCCTTTGTTGCTAATATCTGGTCAACCCAAGCCAAGTCAAACAAACAACCCTTGGCGCCTAAAAGTCTCCACTCAATTGCTTCCTCGAAACCAGCTCTCCATCCCCAGCTCACCCATATCAATCTCCTTGTCCCCCACCTCATCACAATTCCAAAACCATTAATTGCACCCTTTCCCCAACACTCAATCCTCCACTGTCAAAATGCTATTTCCGCCAAAAGGCTAAATGGCAAGATCATCTCAAAATCATCCAAGGGCGGATTTGTGGTGGGATTCAATCAAAGATGTGAGAGAAAGCTAGTGGGAGTATAAAAGAGGAAGAAAGAAGCGGTTTGGGGATAGCTAGTTTTCATTTTTTCTTTAATGTCACTTTTATTTAAAATGTCTTAGTTTTAGTTTAAATGGTGTAATTTCGGTTTCCTTGTATTACTTTTAAGTTTAAAACCATTGTAAGTTACTTTTGATTATAAATCTAAATTTTCATATCGGTTCCAAAATTCATGCTCTTTGTTACATTTTTCAATTTCAAAATCCTAAGTATAAGTGTTAATATCTTATTGTTAAGCTCATATAAGCTCACTTAAGCTTCATATAGCTTTTGATGAGCTTTGGAATCATTTTCAAGCAATTTTGTGAAATAGTCAACAGAAGTCAACTTTGGGCTCACAATGGTTCAGAAATTGAAAAGGGTGATGCAGAGGATACTTTTGGGTTGAAATAGTATAGTTTAGCTTAGGCTTGGGTTTGGTTCTATCTTGCATAAGCTGGACTCATGTAAGTGAGAATCTCAGTTTTAGTTTTCTTGCCATTTTGCATTTTTATGCCTGTCTTGTTACTGTGGTCTCCAATAGTTTTTATCTGTTAATTTAGTTGTATTATGTTCATGAAAGTCCATTTTGATCATTGGAATTAGTTAAATCAGTTGTTTGTTTCATTAAAGTTGCATATCAGTTACATCAAGGGTGTTTGGTTGGACTGCACTATCTGTGTTAAAGACCTCATCAGTGGGTATCTTTTGTTGGGTAATGCTTATATGGTCCAAATAAACTCATTTGAGTCTTTACTTTAGCCTGTTAATCACAAAAAGTCAAAAATCTCTCTTATTGGTCATAGCAGTCCATTGTTGGAATTTTTGCAAGAACAAAAGCTTATTATGTGTTTCATTTACTTAGATGTAGCTTGCATTAACTTTGTTTCATCCATTAACATCTATTCCAGTCCAAAAATCTAGATTAAAACTCAAATTAGTCAACCTTTTAGTTTTGTTAAGAAGTCAACTGTTTGTAAAATCCATTTTGTGCAGATCTTGGAGAGTCTGCAGGGGTTCATTATAGAGTTAAGGCCTCATTTTGGTCTATAAGTAGTTTCTTTGGGTGGTATATAAGACCCCATATCTGTTTTTCCTTGACTTCCTAGAATAGCTTATGCAACCGCCTAAACATGAGCTTGTTTGCCTGCACTGAAACTCGACTTATCTTTGAGTTTTTCTCGACTTTGCAACTCTTCCACAGAGCTCATAAGAGCTTTTGAGCCTGATTTTTGGAACAATTGGTCTCACCCAGGTCTGTAGGTTCCATTTGGTATTTTTAAGTTTCGACTTATTTTGAGTCTTGTGCAAGTGCTTAAAGTTGCCCCCCAGAACTGCTTTTAGCTTAATTCTCAACTCATCAATCTGTTGCATCTAGCTTATCAGTGGTTAGGGATTGTTAAAACTTGTTCCATTTCTGTTATTTTAGCTTATTATAGCTTCCTTATCGGTTTGGTGGCTTTTGAAGCTCATTTGCTTATTGGAAGTGCTTATTTCATAAGCTCTTCCCACATCGATGCTAATTTCCCCACATAGCACCTTGTTTTATATTTTTCCTTTATTCCTTATAATATTTTAGATTTTCTTGAAATTCTCAGATTTTTCTAAGCTTGTTTGTTATTTTCTTAATTTAAATTAGTTTTATGCCTTTTAATTAGCTTTAAATACAAATAATTAAGAAAAGGTTCAAAAATAATTTTTCAATTTTCTTAAGTTTAGATAAATTTAAAAGCTTAAAAGTATTTTTCCTATTTTCTCCTTTTATTTGGTATTTTTAATAATTTAAATTAGTTTTAAATAGTTTCAAATTAATAATAAATATATAAAAGTGTGAAAAATATATTTTCTGTTTTAAAATTAGTTTTATCATATTTTAGATTTTCCTAAGTTATAATTTCATTTTCTAGGTTAATTTTGTATTTTCTTCTATTTTAGTGCATTTTAAATACTTAATAAATAGTTTTTAATTAATAATAATTACATAAATAGTTGTAAAAATAATTTTCTTTTTCTATAAATTTTCTTTTATCATTAGGATTGTAAAAATGTATTTTTCATATTTTTAGGATTTATATTGAATAAGTTTCACGTTTTATTTTGTACGTTTACGTTATTTTTAATTTAAACGTAAGTTTTTCGTTTTAAGTTTTAAACGTTCATCACTTTAAAAATAGTGATAGCGTTTATTTAATATCTTTTATCTTTTTAATTTTCTTAATTTGCATTTAAGTCGCTTTTATTTTATAACCTTTTTCAGTAGTGTAATATTCCATCCAAATCCTTTCCGATCGCTATCATTAGTGATCATTCTACCGTCTGATCTAGTGTTTAACACACCATTGAGTCTCCTTGGGACTTAACGACCCGGGAATCCACTATATTCCCTGATCTTCATTGCATTTGTGTCTGAGCAGTTTTAAGTCTGTTTAGACTTGACTGTTTTGCGCGGATCAAAATTTTGGCGCCGCTGCCGGGGATCGAACCCGGGTCACCCGCGTGACAGGCGGGAATACTTACCACTATACTACAACGACAAAAATATTTTCCTAAAGTGTTAAAAACGCCAAAAATATTTTCATTCTTTGTTTTTTTTCAAAATGTTTTTCAAAAACACCAAAAATATTCCTCTTTACCCTCTTACCTTTTTGATTCTTCATTTCTTACCCTCTGATAACCTTTGATTCTTTCTATGTCTTATCCTCACCCTCTTGGTTGCCACTGGTGTGGTGGTCCTTATAATGGTGGCAATTGCCCCGGTTGTTGCATGGTGGAATCGGGAAGCGGGTGCATCTATAACCGGGATCCCTATTCCTACCATAACACAACCGATTCATTCCATCGGCTACCACCTTTGTGAGACTCAGCAGATTTCTTGTTGTAGTCTGTGGTGGTTCACATTCCGATTCGATTGTCAATCGGGAAGCACGCTTGTCTATGAGCGGGTTCACGATAACAATTATGACTACAACACATACCACTCGCGGCCACATCGGTTGTCTTGTTGTGAGTATTGTGGAGGTCCTCACCCGAGTTTTGAGTGTCAAGCGGGAACATGCTTGTCTATGAGCATAATCCTTGTAGCAATTATGACTACTCTTATCATGACCAACCTCCACAATACCAAATGATTCAAGCGACTCCTCATGAAACTACGGCGGACCTTCTATCAAGACTCGGGTTATTAAAAGAACAGGGAGAGTCGGCTATGTCCTCCCAAGATAATCCAAATGAAAAATCAATGGAAGTTTTGTTAGCCAAGAGCGGGTCGCTAAATTAGATTCCCATATTGCGTTTGAAAAGTGCATTAGGGAATCAATTGCAATAGAAAAGCGGCCAAATCTAGCTCTCGATTCCGTTTCATTCACGATGACGATGATGATGAAGATATCCTTGATATCCTACAATTTTATAACATTCATCAAGTTCATCAGTTGAGACTCCTTCCATGATCCATCAGGGAGAAAAGACTATGATGGAATTACTAGCAGAAGAACAAATGTTAAGTATTAAACATATGTATGCTAGTCCGTCTAATCTCCCTCAGTCTGTTGTAATCACACCCGAAGCTCCCATTGACTCTCTCATAATGGGGGACGAGCCTCTTAGCACTATTCCAGAAATGGAATCGTCTAGTGTTGAGGGCCTTGTTCCAATCCCAAGCGAGTCTGAGGGAATTCTTGACAATGAGTGTGATATGTCTTCTCCTCTTACAAATGATCTTGTTGAGACTTTCTCAGATTTTGACAGTGATTATAGTGATGCCGATTCTTTATATTCTCAAGATATAGAATTTATTGATGCATTACTTCCACATTCTGAGATCGTCAACTTAGAAGAGGATGTTGACCATGTTGTTTCCACAACGGTTAATACGACTATCACTAATCCCTTATTCGAATTCGATTCTGAATTTACTCTAAATTGATTAATCCAATCTTTGATAGTGATGAGTCGACACGGAGACTATAATGGACGAGGTGCATATTTATAGCCCACGAAGTACCGCACATGTCCCACCTCCGTATATTCTTCATGAGGAGTTCGCGGTGAACTCACTCATATCATATCTCATTGGAGTATGATTGCTCGGATGGCAAAATCATGATCGGGGAGAGAATCTCAATTTGCATAGTTATGACAAATCTTCCCACCTTTCCTCCCGAGATGCCTTCCAACCCTAAGAGCTCAACCAATAAAATCCAAATAAGTGCAAGCGCACTTAATCCGAGGAAGAAGATCTAGTCATGATTGTTATCATGATTTTCTTTCTTTCTTCACCTACTCGGTGACTTCCTCTCTTCTTCACTCCTTCGGGAGTGAGGACACTATCTTTGACCCGGCATTTTCATTTATCATCCGTGAGCCGGGTGCGTTTTTCTCTATATCTCATCGGTGTGGAACTTTCGCGTGCTTCAAATGTTTATACAAACATCTTGAGCGAAAGTCCGATGAGATTGTTTCTTCCACTTTGCTTCCCATGAACCAATGAATGCGGGTCGAGTCAAGCTAGCGACTCGGTAATCAAAAACAATAGCTAAACATGGGTTTTCACCGTGTGTGCCACCTAAGTGTGGGGAGTTCCCACATATTATATATATATCTAAAAAAAAAAAAAAAAAAAAAAAAAAATCTTCTTCTTTCTAAATAATGGCGTAGTATTTCCCTTTTCGTTCTTTGTTTCGCATAACTGCGGTACTTTGAATATTGAGGGCAATATTCATTTCTAAGTGTGGGGAATTTCGCGAATTTCATATATTATCTACCCAATTCCCGTTTTGGCCAAAATTTTTTTTGGAGTAAGTGTTTTACACTTTCTCATTTGGTTATCGATCCGCCTTGTTCGTAAGACAAAAGGATTAGCTAATCCAGAGCAAACGGCTCTTGGTAAAGATATATCAAATCCGTTTATATGGCTTGCAATTTGCCCAAAATTGTATGGTTCTCAACTCACCATATCCTAAAAAGTGAAGAGTTGGCTAGCCCGCAAGGTTATAGCTTGTGGTAAAGGCGATGGAAAATCCATAATTGGTATTCACTCACCAAAGATAATATTGATAATTTATCTAAGAGTTGGCTAGTCCGGAAGGTACGGCTTACGGTAAAGACAAAATCAAATCCGTTGAAAGTCGGTGGTTTGCTCAAAATCACATGGTTATCATGTACCATGGTTCTTACTTGAATCGAAACATTTGGCTACTCCGAAGTAATGGCTTTTGGTAAAGAGTTTAAAATCCATTATGTTTTCTCAAATCATTGCTAGGGACTAGCAATATCTCGATGTGGGGATTGATGAGTGTCTAAATACTCATCATTTTGTACTAAATAAAGCGCAAATTCATCGAAAACACTCGAAACACATCAAAATGGTCAAAATATCACAAATCAGTGTTTTATGTGTTTTAAATACAAAATATCAAAATCGGATGAAAAACGTATCAAATTTGCAAAATTGCGCTTTAGTCCCCAAGTTTCAAAATTGTCAAAAACAGTCCACGAGTCAAAATTTCAAAAGAAAAGTCATCAAAGGTCCTTTTAAAATCATAACTTGTCAAATTTAGTCCTTTGGTGAAAAATATAAAAGTTTGAGAAAATTACAAAATGGTCCTCCAAGTTTGAAATTTGGCGAAATGGCCCTGAAAAATCGAAAATGGCAACTTTGGTCCTTGCATTATTAAACTTTGTCATTTTTAGTCCTTGGAATAACTTTGATGAATTGGCAGGAAAGGTCCCTTAAATTTCAGAAATTGCAATAAGGTCCTTATGCTATTAATACCATTTAAACCATTTTGACCCTTGTCAACAACTGTGACCCCTGCCTTTCCCCTTTGACCCTTGTCACATATGCTTTTTGAACCCCCTTTGTTGCTAATATCTGGTCAACCCAAGCCAAGTCAAACAAACAACCCCTTGGCGCCTAAAAGTCTCCACTCTTGCTTCCCTCCCTCGAAACAGGCTCTCCATCCCCCCAGCTCACCCATATCAATCTCCTTGCTCCCCCACCTCATCACAATTCCAAAACCATTAATTGCACCTTTCCCCAACACTCAATCCCTCCACTGTCAAAATGCTATTTCCGCCAAAAGGCTAAATGGCCAAGATCATCTCAAAATCATCCAAGGGCGGGATTTGTGGTGGGATTCAATCAAAGATGTGAAAGAAAGCTAGTGGGAGTATAAAAGAGGAAGAAAGAAGCGGTTTGGGGATAGCTAGTTTTCATTTTTTCTTTAATGTCACTTTTATTTAAAATGTCTTAGTTTTAGTTTAAATGGTGTAATTTCGGTTTCCTTGTATTACTTTTAAGTTTAAAACCATTGTAAGTTACTTTTGATTATAAATCTAAATTTTCATATCGTTTCCAAAATTCATGCTCTTGTTACATTTTCAATTTCAAAATCCTAAGTATAAGTGTTAATATCTTATTGTTAAGCTCATATAAGCTCACTTAAGCTTCATATAGCTTTTGATGAGCTTTGGAATCATTTTCAAGCAATTTTGTGAAATAGTCAACAGAAGTCAACTTTGGGCTCACAATGGTTCAGAAATTGAAAAGGGTGATGCAGAGGATACTTTTGGGTTGAAATAGTATAGTTTAGCTTAGGCTTGGGTTTGGTTCTATCTTGCATAAGCTGGACTCATGTAAGTGAGAATCTCAGTTTTAGTTTTCTTGCCATTTTGCATTTTTATGCCTGTCTTGTTACTGTGGTCTCCAATAGTTTTTATCTGTTAATTTAGTTGTATTATGTTCATGAAAGTCCATTTTGATCATTGGAATTAGTTAAATCGCTTGTTTGTTTCATTAAAGTTGCATATCAGTTACATCAAGGGTGTTTGGTTGGACTGCACTATCTGTGTTAAAGACCTCATCAGTGGGTATCTTTTGTTGGGTAATGCTTATATGGTCCAAATAAACTCATTTGAGTCTTTACTTTAGCCTGTTAATCACAAAAAGTCAAAAATCTCTCTTATTGGTCATAGCAGTCCATTGTTGGAATTTTTGCAAGAACAAAAGCTTATTATGTGTTTCATTTACTTAGATGTAGCTTGCATTAACTTTGTTTCATCCATTAACATCTATTCCAGTCCAAAAATCTAGATTAAAACTCAAATTAGTCAACCTTTTAGTTTTGTTAAGAAGTCAACTGTTTGTAAAATCCATTTTGTGCAGAACTTGGAGAGTCTGCACAGGGTTCATTTTATAGAGTTAAGGCCTCATTTTTGGTCTATAAGTAGTTTGTTGGGTGGTATATAAGACCCCATATCTGTTTTTCCCTTCAGCTTCCTAGAATAGCTTGTGCAACTGCCTAAACATGAGCTTGTTTGCCCTGCACCTGAAACTCAGCTTATGCTGAGTTTTTCTCAGCTTTTGCAACTCTTCCACAGAGCTCATAAGAGCTTTTCAGAGCCTGATTTTTGGAACAATTGGTCTCACCCAGGTCTGCTGTAGGTTCCATTTGGTATTTTTAAGTTTCAGCTTATTTTGAGTCTTGTGCAAGTGCTTAAAGTTGCCCCCCCCAGAACTGTTTTTTAGCTTAATTCTCAACTCATCAATCTGTTGCATCTAGCTTATCAGTGGTTAGGGATTGTTGAAACTTGTTCCATTTCTGTTATTTTAGCTTATTATAGCTTCCTTATCGGTTTGGTGGCTTTTGAAGCTCATTTGCTTATTGGAAGTGCTTATTTCATAAGCTCTTCCCACATCGATTGCTAATTTCCCACATAGCACCTTGTTTTTATATTTTCCTTTATTCCTTATAATATTTTAGATTTTTCTTGAAATTCTCAGATTTTTCTAAGCTTGTTTGTTATTTTCTTAATTTAAATTAGTTTTATGCCTTTTAATTAGCTTTAAATACAAATAATTAAGAAAAGGTTCAAAAAATAATTTTTCAATTTTCTTAAGTTTAGATAAATTTAAAAAGCTTAAAAAGTATTTTTCCCTATTTTTCTCCTTTTATTTGGTATTTTTAATAATTTAAATTAGTTTTAAATAGTTTCAAATTAATAATAAATATATAAAAAGTGTGAAAAATATATTTTCTGTTTTAAAATTAGTTTTATCATATTTTAGATTTTCCTAAGTTATAATTTCATTTTTCTAGGTTAATTTTGTATTTTCTTCTATTTTAGTGCATTTTAAATACTTAATAAATAGTTTTTAATTAATAATAATTACATAAATAGTTGTAAAAATAATTTTCTTTTTCTATAAATTTTCTTTTATCATTAGGATTGTAAAAATGTATTTTTCATATTTTTAGGATTTATATTGAATAAGTTTCACGTTTTATTTTGTACGTTTACGTTATTTTTAATTTAAACGTAAGTTTTTCGTTTTAAGTTTTAAACGTTCATCACTTTAAAAATAGTGATAGCGTTTATTTAATATCTTTTATCTTTTTAATTTTCTTAATTTGCATTTAAGTCGCTTTTATTTTATAACCTTTTTCAGTAGTGTAATATTCCATCCAAATCCTTTCCGATCGCTATCATTAGTGATCATTCTACCGTCTGATCTAGTGTTTAACACACCATTGAGTCTCCTTGGGACTTAACGACCCGGGAATCCACTATATTCCCTGATCTTCATTGCATTTGTGTCTGAGCAGTTTTAAGTCTGTTTAGACTTGACTGTTTTGCGCGGATCACCCACTATATCTGTCTTGGCGGGGAAGCTAAGGAGAAAGTGGGAACGTGGGTTGGACCAAGTCAAGTTCTCATTTGTCTTAGTGTTTCCAAGGTCAGACCCCGAAGGGCTTAGGCCTTCGATTGGCGATTTCCCAACTGGTAGCCATGTGAATGATGAATGGTTTTACGCCACTGGTGATTTAGGAAGAATGACTTAGTCCTTCGTCATGAAGATTCGACTGAGGGCGAAGGGGAGTCCTTCGACCTGATCAGAGGGTACGTCATCAAGCCCCCCAGTTGAAAGTGATATGTACGAATGAGGATATATTGCTTACGACTCAAAAATACACACCAAACCCCCTTTTGTCACAAATCTGGACATAAGGTGTAAGTTGGATGTGCACTTAGTGCGCATTTAACGCAAGGACACTTAGCCAATCCACCCATTTCTCGGTAATCCAAAACGTCTTTTCAAATTTTGAATCGAGTTTGAAATCCGGATGTTAGGTGATCCTAGTGACACGTGTATGGTCAGGATTTAAAATTAAATGGGGTATATAAAGTGTGACACGGTGAACCCTAGATCACTTTTACCACTCGCCCAAAAATTTTCACACAGTCTTGTGCTTCCGATCAAGTGTTCGACCAAAAGGTAACGTATTCCATCCTCACTATTAAATTTTCTTGTTTTGTGCTGCATATATCCGTGATGGGTGCCAATGCAAAGTTTACTGTAAGACAACAAACCTACTTTGTCGAAGGAAGAGCTTCAAGCCTTCCTCACAGACTACCCTATCCCAAAAGAGTTTAAGGTAATGTTACCTAGTAGACGTCAGGGCATATATGATGTACCTAAAGGATACGTTGGTCTGTGCACTCATGCTTTTACCACCTCCAACCTAAAGATACCTCTGCATCCCCTGTTTTTAGAGCTCCTTCAGTATTACGAAGTACACATATCTAGGTTCAACCCCTTTGGCTTAGCCAAGCTTGCCACATACATTGTAATGTGCAAAGCATATGGGTATGAACCATCATTAACTGTGCTTAGAGGATTCTTAAACATATACCCTGGTGGAGATTGGTTGACTCTAGCCAAAAGAGGTGAGCATGATGTGCCTCATTTGATCGAGAGGCCTTTTACCAATATCAAGAACTGGAAAGGGAAATTCTTCTATATTCAGAATACCATTGTACCTCCACAATACCCTGCTTTGTTGGACCCAGAGTTTCAGTTTGATGAGAAGCGATTCAATGATCCACTGCCCTATACATTCATTTATTCTTACCTCGTTTTCCATTTCATTAAACACCTTTTTCATTTCTTTAATATCTATATCTATACCCTTTTGAAGACTCTCAAATTGTTCTTTTAGTTGTTTAAAGAAAGGCATGACCTCAGTTAAATAACACTCTTTAGTTTGCTCAAAACCCCTTTCCCCTTCAGTAATCCCTGTGGGTGTGATTCTCTTCTTACACGTTTTCTCAAAATCAACAAATAATTGATAAACTACATATAGGCTGATTAAGGTCTTGCTTTGAGTGGGAAGAGTTCTAGGCACTAAATGCATAGGTCTATTTGGGGGATACACAGTGGCTCGAGGCAATTTCCTACAAGGGGAATTCTTCTCAATAACATTATCAGCTTTTTGCTTATCCAAATCTTTCTTCAGAATACTTGCTCAGGGGTCAATTGAGTTCGAGGTCTAAACTTGTTAAAGGCAATCCAATTTTCCTTAGTGTAATTATGGGGTTTAAGCGTTATATTATACTCTATACACCAAGTATCTTTTAATTTCTTTGCCATTTTCTCCTTAGAGGCATCTTCTAACTTTCTATCCTCTTCAGTGCCCTCTATACATGATGGTGTTTGTCTAGGCTTAAGGATCTCATTACCATCATAAACTACCTTTTGAGCAGCTCTAGTTATTTTACCATACTCAGGATTGGGTTCCTCTACAAGGGGAATACTATACTTATCGCTTAAGACTCTATGCTTAGTGATTATGTGAGCAGTTTGAATGGTGTTCCCTTGTACGTACAGTTTATTTTCAAGTTTGTTTTTCAAAGTTTTTAGGTTGGAAAAATCATTTAAAAGTTTTGATTCCTTAGCATTAAATTCTTGTTTAAGCACTTTTACATTTTCTTGAAGTTCTTGCTTTTGTTTAACAGTTTTATTAAGCTTTTCTTGTAAGGAGTTTAACTCTTGTTTTAACATTTCTTCCCTAAAATTACTTTTTCTAATAATTGTACGTATTTGGTTATCCATCTCCTGCTCACGTGAGGTCAGCTCAAATTTAGCATGTTGTTCATAGATGGCAACTTGATCCTTATATATGTTAAGCTCAGTGGTAAGGGATAAATGCAGAGTACTCATGCAGCTCATAATCATCATTTTGAGTAGAAGAAACTTCCATGCAACTTTCCTCTGCATTAACGTGCAGCTAGGTACAGCAGAAACTTCCATGCAACTTTCCTCTGCATTAACGTGCACATGTTGTGCCTGATGCATCTCTATCTTGGGTACATCCGAAGCTTCTATGGAGCGTTCCTTTGCATTAACTTGCACAGGTTGTGGCTGGTGCACCTCTCTCTCTTGTGAATTTGAGCACCAAGAATCCATTTTAGCATTATCTGACTCAAACATGATAGTCTGTTGTACATTGTTGGGTATCTTCTGTTCATTGATCACGTCGTATAAACTGAGTATCTTAGATACAACTGAATCTGAATCGTTAGGCATGATGTTGATGTGCACAGTATTTTACAAATCTATGATTTAAACCGAGAAATAGAATTTTTCGCGGGATTTTACAAAATCAAGAAGAAACCGTTAAGCAATGACCAATAGAACGTGTTAAGATTACTGATGAATCGACACAATGATAGACAATTGTGTGTTAGGACTTATGATTGGTTGTAGGATAAGCTGAGATGTCGTTTGGTTAAGATTTGGATTGGTTGATGCACGATTTTACGGAGAAATTTAGGTCTAAAAACTTAAAAACCTCAATAACTTCCTTTCGGAGGGGATTTGGGTCGTTTTGACAGGTATTTCGCTGAAAACGGAGTTACGGTTCAAAAGTTATAGTCGTTTGAAGTTTTGACGTAAAAAGTCAACTTTGGTCAAACCGCTTCTTATCAAACCGCTTCTTATTAAACCGCTTAGATCAAACCGCTTCAGTCAAATCGCACAGTTGACAAATCACTTCAGTCAAATCGCACCCTTGACAAACCTCTTCAGTCAAATCGCACCCTTGACAAACCGCTTCTGTCAAATCGCACCCTTGACAAACCGCATTGATGACAAACCGCACAGATGACAAAACGCACTGATGACAAATCGCACTTTCAGACAAATCGCACTTTCAGAAAAATCGCATAAGCTGACAAATCGCATAGTACACAAGTACACCCACTACTTCCACTACTTTGTCCTTTCTTGTCGTTTTCTCTCAATAGACAAATCGCATAATAGACAAGTCGTTTCACATAAAGTGACAAATCGCATACAAAATGTGACAAATCGCTTCAATAAGCGTTCACAGGAGAGACAAATCGCATAGATTTTGAGACAAATCGCATAGAAGAATATTAGTACGAGACACAAATCGCATAGAAGAAACTTTCAGAAACACCACTTTTCAATCCAAAAACAACCCAACCACGATGATTCAAGCCTTCCAAACCAAAACCTAAACACTTATAATGATTCTAAACACAAAAGTATTATCAAAATCCAAACTTTAACACAAGAAATGATCCAAATGATTCAAACTACTCTAAACTCATTCAAACCCAAAAACCTTATGAAAACCACTAGAAATCCAAGAACATGAAAGATGAGTGATCAAACCATGGCTATTGATACCATTTGTAACATATTGGTTTCCATAAACACACAACTAATCACACAAGTGGGCGTATATATGAGGTTTTAGAGAGAGAAAGTGGAAGAGTTTTGGGAACTTAGTGAGACAAAGAAAAATGATATTATGAGAAGCTCCAACCCTTTGCCTTGGAAGACAAAGGGTATTTATAGGTTCTTACAAGACACGCCACCTACGGGCTGTGGATCAGGTATACAGTGGGTAAAGACCCGTCCGTCCTCCACGGTGTTACTTAACAAACTACTTAGTAACACTAAATGACTACGACTACAAGCTTTCTAACAAATACATATACTTGAGGTGACCGACTCTTTAACTATAGGATTTTCTAAATCCTAACAAGATATGCTTTTTTTTTATTTTTATATATGAATGGCTGAATTTGACAGTTATAGTATCTTTTAAGAATGTATATGAGGTTTAAGTTATTAGGAAAGTATTGTTTTAAATACAGTATGTTTTATATGTATATTACGTTGTTGATATGCTTTTATTGGGTATCAAATACATTTTTATGTACTTTAGTGAATAAATCATAACATTATAAATTTGTGAAAACATTAAGACTGTATATTTTTCATGATTTCATTATAAATGAATACAAAAAGTAAAGTTAATATTAGAAGTAAATTTGTGAAAACATTAAGTGCATAATTGTTTACCGATTATCCAAATGCAACCAAATCAAAACCTGACAATTGTCTAAACAACCAAATGATAACTATTCCAAACATAAATATACTCAAGAAAGATAGAATAAGAAAATGAAATTCATAAAAGAGCCAAAGATTGGCAACAGTGTTTAACATCAACCATCTACATGGTAGATGAAAGATAACATGTGCTTCAAAATGGAAGCACACTTATTGAAAAATAAAAGGAGAAAAACCCAAGCATTGTTTTTTGCAAATAGATTTGCAAAACTGAAAAGCAAAATAATTAAAGCATTAAGTTTGGTGGTTGAGCTCTAATCTTTAGGCTCAATCTTGACCTTAACCAATTCTTGAGTTCCTTTGCCTGCTACATCATCGAGTTCGCTGTCAACCTCATTAAGATCAACCACCAAACTATCATCAATAGCGAAAACCACACGTCTTTTCTTTTTACCAGAACTACTTGGACTTCCATTTGCTTCACATACTGCAGCAGCTGACTTGGGGGTATCTTCAATATTAAAAGCAACCGTCTCTACATTATTGAATTTGCTTGTGTTGGGGGCAGCGACTTGAGGAGTTTGGACATCGTCAGCGACCTCCTAATAAGATGTTTTTAACCACAAAATTATATACTCGTTATTGTAAAATAAATTCATTATTCGCTATTTACATCTAAAATATGAGATACAATATTAATAACAAATTACCTCAGTGATGAAATCATTTTTAAAGGAGTTGATCAAAGCCTCCTCTTCCGACATCAATTTGACTTGGTAAACATGGTTGTTATTGTTTATGTTGAAATCCGTATATTCAAAGAGGAATAGCAACTTTTTACTAACCATGACATTAAGCTCAGTTGGAAAATAGTCATCAACTTCAGGTCCATACTCCTTAATAAGACTGTAGCACTGTACTCCACAAAGCTTGACTATCATGTCATCAAATAGTAACACCGATGCAGAGCCAATATCATCAATAACACGGACGATGATTTTCATCCTGAAATGTAGTATTTGTCCAGTGTATATATTATAATAAAATTAATTTTAAATAAAAAAGATTGAAAATAAATAGAATATTAAAAATTGGAAAAATACATACTTCATCCCAACAGCGGTTATTTCTCTATGATTCCTGCAATGCCAGACCTATTATTTTTTGTACTTAGAAGAACTGGATGATGATTGCTTATTTTCAATCTCTTTGGCAGCACATCCACACCTCTTGCAAGCAAGGAATAACCAGGCATGCTCTGGATGAATCTTGTGTATCTTGGCATAAACAATACAATTCATTTTCTACAAGAAAATGGTTAAAATGGTTATCTGCCATTTATAATATGAAATTGACATGTTTAAAATAACCAATATCCCTAATTTTACAAATTAGACTCACAGTGTCTGAATCACGGATACTGCCCACCATTTTCTTAATGGCACCATTGAAAAACTCTTCTGGGGTAAGTTCCTTTTTAGTGGGGGAGAAAATAGTAATGGTATGTTTGGCAGGATCATACCCTTCAATTTCTGCATACCTATAACAATTTATATTATTTATAATCAAATCTACATATGTAATCAATAAATATAATTTAGATTACAAAGGAATAGTTACCTTTGTCTGAAGGCAGTGATTTCTGGTATTACATCGTTGATGTAAAATTTTGAGCCCCATATAGCATTGGTCACAGAAGGGGTGTCTGTAAAAAGTACATACCAATGGCGAATGTTATTAAGCATAAAAACTATATGATTGTAAGATGTGTGTTGATATGATACATACCATTAAAATACGTCACTTTAGCAAGCTGCATTATCATGACAACATGACCCCGTCCCTTTGAGCGTGTAAATCATCAAACTTTGCAGCCCAGCCATCGAAAAAACATCATTGAATCTTCCTACCTTTGATACAAATGCATAATACGAATTATTTATGTATGCACATGTTGATAATATTGTTATTAATATAAGATGGTTAAATAAACACATACTCAACGTCTTCAAGAATAACATTCTTCTTGTCTTATCCTTGCCATATTTGGTGAAGGGGATCAAATCAGAAATCAAAACAATAGTACCAATGACATCTGCATGTTAAATCAGAAACATTGAATGACAACGCACATACAATAACAATACGTGTTACTATATTTAGGTTTTTTTTATATATAATACTTCCCAACAACATCTGATTCTGCAAAACGTCGATTCACGAAGTTTGGAAACGGCTCAAATCTAAAACCACGAACGTTGTTGTCAAAACTGGCTAGCCTTGCCACACCGGTGTTCTTAAACAGATTCATCTTGTAACGGTGATTGACCAATGGTTAGTTGCCACCATTCTCTCCGACCCCAAAGTTACCAAATCTGTAACATGAGCCTTCATCCAGCAAAAGTTGGAACATGTTAATATGGTCTTTCTTACATGTACCATGTATACGGTTACCCTGAAATAAATTATCACTTATAAAAGTTAATCACCTTTTATTATATTAATCTAAATAGTAATAAAAGGATGATATCACATTTGCATATCAAAAGTGCATTGTTTACTAAAATCATATCAAGTTGCTGAAGTAAAGCACCCTAAAAGGTGTATCAGTTGGAAAATATTGCATATCAAAAGTCCTTAAAAAGGATGCACCTTTATTATACTAATCTAAATAGTCATAAAATGTGCATAATGCAAATAATAACATAAGTACATCATTCTTAAAAGTATATCAAGTTGGGGAAATAAAGCTCCATAAATGCCATATCACTTGGACAATATTGCATATCAGTTGGACACAATTGCATATCAATTGTAATTAAAAAGGATACACCTTTTATTATACTACTCTAAATAGTCATAATACGTGTATATCACATTTGCATAACAAACGTGCATAAATCATAACATCATAAAATTGCTAAAATAAATTTACCCTATATGCCATATCAGTTGGTGACTTTTGCATACTAGAAGGCATTAAAGAGCATAAACCTTTTAGTATACTAATGTAAATAGTCATAAAACGTGCATATCATAATTGATATGGTGCAACTAAAAATTGTATAACAGATGTATACATTGGTCAGTATATAGGATTCTACATACCTGTTCATCTTGTAATACAAAGTCCAATGACCAAACTTCATTTGGATTTCCTGGAGTATGGGGTTTCCACTTGCTAATGCATCGTGCAACAACCTTGATATCATCCAACATAGGATCTATGTCACACAATGCAGTCAAATTGTGTTCCATTTTTTTCCCTACAAATCAAAATACAGAGATCATAAATAGCTATCAATATGAATTTAGTTTATCATATTTTGGTTTTATATGCATATAAAACATACCTTAGGTTTTAGAGAATAAGCTACAGGGGAGATAGGGTAGATGAGTGATTAACTCTGCATATGATTCAACCAATTTATAGAGAATTATTAGGTTAAAATGCAATTCAAATTAGTATGCATATGTGGATAAGTAAGGAAACTATTTTCAAAAGTAATTAGTTTTCAATTTTTCAATCAATTTATATAACTATTTTCAAACTTTCCAATATTAATATCAATTTTCCAATCAATTTATACAAATATTTTCAAACTTTCCAATATTAATATAAGTTTTGTTTTCAATTTATATAACTATTTCAAACTGATTTCTAACATTTTTATTGGTAATAGTGATTTCTATCCTTTTTAGGCTTATCAAATATTGATACCAATATATCAAATAGCAGACAAATAATTTTTAGGCGTAACAAATATTGATAAACATAACTGATTTCTAACATTTTTATATAAATGTCTTAATTCCAATATATCAAATAGCAGACAATTGATTTCTAACATTTTTAACCTTAACAAACAATCACTAAAATCATAAGTAACAACAAAATATTTATATAAGAAATTAGGAGAAGAATAACAAACCTGTTTTGCAAAACCATCCAATGCTTTCAGAACTCCTACAATCGGTTTTTGGTTTATGATAATAGAAAGACATAATCAGCGGTTTAATCAACATTGATATATGATTATTATTGTGACAACAGATTTAATTAGGGATAACTGATGGAGTATGAATTAATTAAGGGAAAATTAATTTTCAGAGTATGAATACTACACTATATCCAGATTGATTGTGATTAGGGTTTAATCGATTGGGGATTATTATTTTGGTGATTTAGGGTTCACTGCTTTGTGGTATACTTGATCAATTTAATTGTTTGATGTGAAACTGATTTGGGGATAACAGGTTTGTGGTAAATTAATGAGGGGCGAAAATGTTGGGGCTAAAAAGTTTGTGGACCATTGGATTGAAATAAATGCCATGCGTATTTTTCTTAGAGTTTTTTTTGGGGGAGTTTCCTAAGGCCAACCTAGTTTTATATAGTGTAGGATTATGATGGAGATTATATTTCATAATCGTTTTTTATTCTTTTAAGATCAGACTACTTATTTGAAAATATGCATATGATCAGGCTTTGATTTGAAGTCATGGGAGCAACTTTCACATTTTCTTTAATGTGCATTTGTTTTGACAAAATTATGTCCTTTATATATAAGATCCAAATTGTGTTACATGTACTGGATTCAAAGCACGTCCAATGGGCAAACTAGCTCTATATTATACTTGAAAATTTTAATTCACATCACATGTATTCATAAGTTTATAGTTTGTCACTTTATTAGAAATAGTACAATACATGTGCGTTGTTCGGGTATAACGATTCAATAATTTAAAAAAAAAAAACTTAGAAGTTGTGAGTATATTTTATAAAATAAATACTAAAAAACATACGCATGAACACATGAAGTGGGTTGCCATTGCTATCAACAACAGTCCTCGAAGTAATAACGGTTTGTGGAGTTGGTCGGGATGATACACGCACATGGTTAGCATCGAAAGTCAAACCTAGAAAGACAATGTTACATAAATGAGACATATATCCATGTTGTAGCGAGTAAGAAAGTTACATGTTCATGTTTACTCACCTGATGTTATAGCTACTATTTTTGAGCGAGGAGGCAGAGTATCAACATTTCCGATATCATGACTTATATGTTGTCTAACATTGTAAGAAACGGATGGAGAATCCACTCGAGATGGAGGCCTGCCCCGACGCCATGGTTGTGTAACTGTAGTATTAGTGTTAAAGTTTGTAGGTTGTGTGCCTAACTGCGGACGACCTCGACCTCTCCTAACTTGAGGTGTTTAATAATAAGAGTTCAAGTTTGATGAGACGACATGAGGAGGTAATGTATTCTATCCCAAAATAGGACCAATCTTTACTACCTTATAATGCATTTAGTACATTCTCTAAATAGCAAGGCTTAAAATTCAAACTTTGTAACTTACTTATTATGGAAATATAATGTCTCTTGCTAAATTAATACATACACATGCTAGCTTAAAAGTTAGGCCAATACTTGTAACATTAGTAGTCATTGAATACAAAATTTAAAGTCCCTCCAATATTTTTAAAGCCCACTTTTATGACTTTAAACGTCATGTATTGTAACAGCCCCATTCTTGCAGCCCACTTTAATAGCCCATTAAATGTATTGATTAGTACAAAACGGGTATAAAAACCCACAAATAAACACACACAAAAGACCAATCATATCTCACACTCTCTCTCAAAAACGTAAATTGCCACTCTTGTGGTAAATAGCAACCGGCGCCACCAACTAAATCTGCCACCATCGCTAACGGCATGTGTCGACATCACCACCCCTTGACATGGTCTAGGTGGCCTTCGCTCGCCAAAACTTTTAGTATAATCGAAAAACCTTGCACGCCAAAAAATTTAGTTTCAGGGTACCCGTCGCCGCAACGCGTGGGTACCCTGCTAGTATTAGTAATATCACTTAATGGTTGTACATTTGGTGTTGACGAAGTATAACAATTCTATATTTGGTGTTGTACAGCCGGACCTGAAAACTTTCCTGAAAGATCACTGAAGCGTATGCTATTTCTGATCGATGGACTGGTGGAACTTGTCTGCTAAAGGAGCTGCGTTTTTCCTCTGTCAAAAACCGAATGAGACTATGTGATATTTATAATGAAGAACCGACTTGTTCTTCAAGATAAAATATAAGCCAAAGATAAATAAATCTGTTATACATAAAACATATTTTCTATATCTTTTATTATCACAATAATATTCGGAAACAAATCAAATCTGCATTCTGTGAACTTAGCCCAAATCTGCAGCAAAAAGATTCGCACATAGGCGAAGTTTTAGAGCTGCATTCGTGTCCGCAGGTCGCGCGAGAGTTCAGAAGCTTCGAACCCATTTTGGCCTAGAAATCCTGAAATCTGCACCCCCCTGCGCGCGGGCACGTAGGTGTTGGAGTAAAACCAACAAATCAATTTGAAGGTTCATATCAAGATTCCTATATAAATACACTCCTACTTCCTTTTCTAGGCGATGTGGGATAGCATTTTGTTCCCATATTTTGTGTTTCAAGTGCCCTACTTTGAGATACGATATCTCATTCATATTAGCTCCATTTTGGACACGCTTTAGCTCGTTGCGAAGCTCTCGTCAAGGAGAACGCAAAGCTACCAAAAAATATAAATATATATAACATATACATATATTAAATAGTGTCCAAAATATAGAAAAAAAAATCATTTTTCAAAACTATTTTTCCAACAATAATAACAATATATGAAATGTTTGTATTTAATTAAGGGCCAACTTCGATAAATGAACCACCAGTTGATTCTATAATGACATAATGTTATGGCGCCTAAATTTGGGTAACTTATAAGTATGGAATTTAAAATTATTAATTTGATAAGTAACTATGATAACCCCACTTGAAATAAAGGTTAGTTTAAAATGTCAGTTAAACATTTAAGTGATAATGTTGACCAATCCAAATTAGATTATCTTTTGTCCTAAAACTAGCTAAAAGACCTGTGAAATTCACGGGTATTTTAAAGAAAGGCCAAAAACATAAATAATGACTTGTGTATAACGCAATTGGCCGTTAGAGAAAAAAACGCGTTAATATATGCAAGTGGATATAAAAAGTTCATAAAAATGAAACATATGCCTAATGGAACAAATAGTCAAATAATCTAAAGAGAACATCTAGTTGCAAAAGCACTTATTGTAATTTCTAATTTTGATAAACTTTTTTTATTTCAAAAATTAAAGGCATGTTGATGTCAACATCTTTTTAGTTGATTCTAATTACATACATGAAATAACTGCTAACCATTTGACATATGCATATTTGATTAAAAAAAATGTCTATAAATAAATAATATTGATTATAATATTAGTAATTTGCGGGTAAGAAGTTGGGTAAGTTTGGTTATCTGTTCGTGAGGTCGTTAACTTCTTCACAAATAACCATCTGCAACTTTTTCTACTCTTAATGCCGGACACATATACAACATATAGTTGGCTATTTATGAAAATAGGGCGTGACAAATATAAACCCACTTTCTCAAAAATTCGTCTCTCATAGGAATAAAGATATGGACACCGGAAGCTACTTTACTATTTTTAATTGTATCCATTAAAGTTGTAATTTTTGCATTTAGAAGAATGAAAGGTTATATAATTAACTTACATTTACTCAATCACTAATGTGGAATTATTATACTGTTAATGTGGGAAAACATATTTAATCTCAATTACTTTTTCTCCATTATCTGTACAACGTCTCTAGCTAGTACTCCATTTAACATTTGTTAGTTTTTTTTTTATAAAAGTTAAAAATGAGGGGTGATACTCACACCACATCTTTTGATGCATACATCATAATTTGTGCATTACAGTATTGTACAATATAAACTGTAATGCACAAATTGTGATGCATGCATCAAAAATGGATTTTAAGTTGCTAACTATTAACCATTCCAAAGCCAATTTCACCTTCTATTTATGCTCAAAACTTTAACCAACCCATAGTTTGCAATAATCTCAAACACCAACTCTCAAACATCAACTCTATGTAAACATTTTCCTTTAAAGAATCAAATATATCAGATTATAGAGAACGCCCTCCCAACCAAACAAATATACTTAATGCAAAGGTAAGTAAAATATTGTATATAACTAAAGCCCAGTTATTTATATAAAAAAACCCAATTTACTCCAAGTCTCCAAATGACTCTTCACATGCAATTGTGACTAAAAAACTATTCGATACATATGTAGTCTTTCTTATTACCATTCTCAAGGGCTAAGCCAAATTTGTAATTCATAAGAAAGAGAACCCACTAAAACTTGTATATTTACATATATACCAAAAACATGCTTAAGTTGCATTGTACATCATGTATTAAAAACTTGTATTATGAGGAAATATGCAAATTTTTTAGTTTTAGTGGGTATATATGCAATTCCCCCCATTTTATATTATGCAATTAGACATTGAGAAAGAAACATATACACGGTAGGAAAAAATAAACTACATACTAACGCGCGAACATATGTATACACGGTAGGAAAAAATAGACAAAACTAAAGAGAACATAAAATTGCCATATGGGTAGACAAAACCAAAGAGAACATAAAGTTGCATCAGTAAATATTATAATTTTCTTTTTTGATCTACTTGTTATTGTTATATCTATACTACATAGAAAAATGGTCAAACCTTGAAAAGTGAAAAATTGAAAGTTAAATGTGAGAGAAATGTATTGTGTAATTAATACTCTTATTAAAACACTCTATTACTTAAAGAGGAGAGTTATTTTACATACCAAATTTTTCTTACATACAAAAGGACTAATCTCCACCATCCATCTAAAAAGAAATCAATGGCTGAGATTAAAAGCATTTTATTATTTCAGCTATTTTTTATAATTTAAATATCTCTTAAACCGTTAATCGTTATGCAAAAATAATTACACTATCGCGACGAGCATTTAATTATCTTTCTATAGACGGGCACTTTGATATACTTTCGAAAAAGAAAAAAAAATCGTTTTTTTTTCACGTTTTTTCGTCTTTTTCGTTTTTTTGAAACTGGAATTTGCATGAAATATCATATATGATTTAACACTAATTTGAAGATCACATATGATATTAGTGTTAAATCACATATGATATGTAATATCATATGTGATACTAGTGTTATATCATATATGATAAATCACATATGATATACATATCATATATGATTTAACATTAATATTACATGTGGTATTCAAATTAGTGTTAAATCATATATGATATTTTAATGCAAATTTCAGCAACGTAAAAAAACGGAAAAAACTTAAAAAAAAACATGAAAATACGAAAAAAAATTATTTGTCGAAAGTATATTAAAGTGTCTATCTATAGAAAGATAATTAAATGCTCGTCGCAATGATATTTTCTTTTTCGCTTAACGATTAACGGTTTAAAAGTTATTAATATTTTAAAAAAGAGGATGAAAGTAGGTTTTTTAAATTGTTGGGATTAATCTCATCCTTTAGATCAAATAAAAATGGATGGTGGAGATTGATCCCTTGGTATATAAATAATCTTTTGTCCTCAAATGATCTTAAATCTTACTTAAAAGTACAATAATTTATTCACATTGTACAACCAATTAAAAACATATCTACAAAATTAAAAACAACCATTTAAAACACCCCTTACTAAAAAGTACAATAAAATTTACACAATGTACAATTTAAACAAGCTACAATAATTAAACACACTAATTAATATTATTTTTAAAACACCCTAAAATAAAAAGTACATGTTATTATACACATTATACAAATTAATAAAACACACAAAGCTTCATACAAGCTAACAAGTTGATGGTACATATAGTTTTGAAAATCGGATCGGACCAATGGGTTCAACCGAAAACCGGTGTCGCCACCGGTTCGGCTAACCAATAACAGCCATCCGAAAACGAAGTAGAGAAGACCCGTTGAAACCGATACAAACTGGTAAATCAGGTCTCATCGAGATCTATTTCTCCGGTTAATCGTCATAGGGTACCCGCCGCAACGCACGAATACTTGCTATACTATATATAAAGGAAAATTCAAAAAGTAAAAGGTGAAAATTTGAAACTATTAATACATATCGAAAACCGGGTTGACGCGACACGCTTCAAACCCGGTGGGTTGACCCTGTTTAATTTTACCCGTTTTTACCCAACCTGTCGGGTTGACTCGGTTTAAATCGACCCGTTTTTCGACGGGAACGGTTCAACCGGTTGAACCACCCGGGTCGAACCGGGTTTTAAAACATTATGTTTAATCTCCAAATCTTCAAACTTTTATTATTTTTCGTTTAGAACCCATAAACTTTTTTTTAAAACAAAACGATCTGTCGCTATATAAATATAGTATATATATATAAGTTTTTCTTCAAAAACGATTATAATATTTTACAATTAAGAGAAAATATGTGCCCGTTAGTGCACATTTAACTTTTCAATAGGCTAAATACGCCTATTTCAAAAAAAAGATTAGGCTAAATGTGCCCAAATCTTTTACAAAATAGCCGAAATTAGCCTTTTTTTCGCTAATCACATTTATGCTAATTTTGGTACTTGCGTTCTTCTTAACAACGGCACTATTAATCCCATCTTTGTTAGTTTTTACGCGACAAGTAACGTGTGTTGTTAATTTTTATCTCATAACTGATGCAATGTTTATTTTCATTTTCATTAAATGTTTTTATATGTTGTTTGATAGATGTTAAGAATTTTTTCTAGACTTTAGTTATCGTATAGTACAACCGTTTGCAATTGCATTTTCATCGGTTCACGTTCTATTTTAAACGCTACACAAAATACTCACCACAATATCAGGAATCATTAATTATCTCACACTAGAAATCGCTGCCGCTAGGCGCGGGTACTCGCCTAGTCATCTCAAATGCATGTTTGACTCAGTTGTTGATGAGTTGAGCTGATTCGCTTGTAGCACTTCTTTATACACCACATTTTTCTTTGTATTCGTGAGGTTTTATCACTATAACTATCTGCCGCTAGAAAATCTCGTTACCATGTAGCAAATGCCAATGCTTCCAACAAATAAAAATGTCTTAACCACCTTATCTTACATATTATTTTTCAACTCGTAAGAAAATAAACGTCAGTAACATTTTTATAGGAAGCTATAAACTACAATATGTAAAAGAATGTCATATCTCTAAACCTTACTATCTTGCGATTCAAGAAGTTAGGTGTTTCACGCAGCTTAAAGAACCAATTATATGAAGCCCTACAATATTACCTTTTTAGTGATACTTCGATTAGATCATTTGCAAACCTATTACCTATGAGAGCTATGACACATTCTTCGCAAAAAGATTCATAAATCAAATATACGGGGTTTTTTAAGTCCTGAAAATCCAAAACAAAAATTGCTTGAAGCATTCATCACAAAATTGCCAAGTACATGGGCCAAACATATGAACATTAGTTTTCACCTGCAGAAGATGAGCATAATAAACATGTATTTTTGAAAAATATATAAATCAAGTAAAACACTAATGAAAAGCAGAGACATAACAAAAGATTATTAAAGAATCACCCTAAGATTTCCTTTTATTTATTTAAACTAAATGTCACTTCTTCCTAAACTTAATCTATTGTGGTTTCTTTAAAAAATCACTTTCGCAAACAATTAATTATCAAAGGTGATCAAACCTATTGACGACATAGTCAGACCTATTCTTGACGAATTCAAATGGAGATTGAAGAAAACAAAGTGGTCCTGTTGAATTAAGTGGGGTTAAATTTTATTTTATTTATTTATTTAGGATTTTTGCAAAAAGAAGAGGAAGAGAATCGAGATTTTTGTGCTAGTGAAATCTCGCATTATGTATCATTTCTGGTTCCAATGGAATTCATAGGTATAGAAAGAATCCCTATAGCTCACGTTAAAAATAATTCTATTGATTTGTTTGAATACTATTTCAAAAATAGCACACAGGATTTGTAATTATGTCCAAAATTAATGTCATAATATTCATTGTTTGTCAAACATTCCATAATTTATTAATCTAATAATAACTTGCCTACTTGACTTTTAAAAAATGTGTTTAACAACTACCGATAATGTTTCAAAATTTTGCATAAAGAAATCCACGTGGCAAGATGACATGAAAAGATATCTTAGGAAAAAATTAAATGCGCTTGTTAAAAACTCTCTTTTATTAGTATACTAGCTAAAAGACCCGTGAAATTCACGGGTATTTAAAGAGAAAAGAAAATAATGTTGATATCTAAACGTAATACGCATAGGGAATTAAAAAGCATAAAAGCAAACATTGATGCATACAGTTATTGTTATAAAAAATGAAACAAACAGTTAGGATGCGCTTGGTTCAAAATGGGGAATGGGAAAGGGAAAGGCAAAGGGAATACAATGGAATGGAATGGAGATTATCATTATCTTTGATAGTGCTTGATTTAAGAAAAACACATTAACCTCCAAAGTGGTGGTGGTGATGGCGGCTAATGGTGATGGCTGGTGGTGGTAGCTAGTGGTGGTGGTGGTGGCTACTTTTGGTGGTGGTGGCTGGTGGTGGCGGTGGTGGCTACTGGTGGTGGTGGCGGTGGCGGTGGTTGCTAGTGGTGGTGGCTGCTAATGGTGGTGGTGGCTGGTGGTGGTGGTGGTTGCTGGTGGTGGTGGTGGCTACTGGTGCTGGTGCTGGTGCTGGTGGTGGTGGCTGCTGGTGCTAGTGGTGATGGCTGGTGGTGGTGGTGGATGCTGGTGGTGGTGGCGGCTGCTGGTGGTGGTGGTGGTGGCTGCTGCTGGTGCTGGTGGTGGTGATGGCTGATGGTGGTGGTGGCTTCTAATGGTGGTGGTGGTGGTAGTAACTGGTGGTGGTGGCTACTACTGGTTATGGCTGCTGGTGATGGTGGTGGGTAATCATTACCATACCTCCCAATTTACTGGGTAATGCTCCATTTTCTAATAATAAACAATGATCGCATTCCCTAATCCTAACCATGCATGTTTAATCATTACCTTTCTCATTTCCCACCACCATTAGCCCCAACCAAGCACCCCCTTAGTCTTATAATTGCCTAAAAAACTAAAGATTCGTATATGTATACGGTTATTGTTTATAAAAATGAAACAAATAGAGTTGTAAATTATGTTGAAGAACGAAAAAGAAGTGTGGATGAATATCTATACTACTTATAATAGAGGGATGACCATTTCTCCTATTTTTGAGTTTAAGATTTCTTAAATTAGAATTTCAGTAAATACTATTTATAAAACATAATGTACAACTATGTAAAGCACAATTGATTTTAAGCAAATACTATTTCTTACGTTTATACAATTAATACACCCCATCACCAATATATACAACTACCTAAACACAATATACAAATACAAATAAAACTAAAAACACACTATTCAACACATACAATTAATACACAATTTAATTCACCCTTTCACCAAAATATACAACTCTTTAACCACAATGTATAATCGAATTAAACTTCCAAAACATAAATCTGAAATCCAATAGCTCAAAACAAAATAACATTTGTTCGCCGGAAAATTTAGTCACAAGGTACTCGCCGCCGCATCGCGCGAGTACCCTGCTAGTCATTGATAATTTCGGAACGGTAATAAGTCAAGTTGTATGTGGAGATCCCGAAAAGAATTGGTCGTATGTAAGGAAAATCAGAAGAGCATATAAAAATAGAAATGATAGAGAGACCTAAACTTAGGTCTAAACTTATGCCTAAAATCAAATGGCATAATCCTGATAGCTACAGACAGGGACCCACTTATATTACAACCCATCAAGATGATGACACTTGGTTTAGATCTAAGTTTAAGCCTAACTTTATGTCCTTATATCATTTCCCATATAAAAATGTAATATGAATATAAATTAGTGGTTCATAAGAAAAAATCATGGTATATACGTTGTACCTATGTTTGTAAATTTTTCAAGAATTTTTTGTAATTTGCGTTTGTTGTGGTATACGTTCGTGAGTTTTTCGTTTTTGTCACATATTACAATTTTCAGTCCTTTTTTTGTGTTTGACACGCGAAATGACAATGTAACTTTGACCATGTGTGAAAACTGGTCATGACAAATACGACCAAATGATTGACTTTAACTTTTGTTAATAGCGAAAACTGACAGGAAACGGAAATTTGTTCCTTATAATCTTCAACCCTTGTGTCCGATGGTCATGTGTGAATCCTTGCAATGAAAAATATCAAGGATTAATTTAGATAAAGGAATTTTTATGTTCAACTATTCAAACGCTATTGTTAAACATTGTATATAAATTGAAGCATTACGCCATTAGCAAGTACCAATAAAGATGCAGGGTGGGTGCACCAGCAACAAAAGCACAAGAGAGCTCATTTCCTTGCGGGAAACCCAATTCCAACCTTGCGAGAAATTGCAACAAAACAAAGAAAAGATCCTGAGCAGATTAAACTCTCACAACAAAAACACATTCATCACGAAAGAGAGTTACTATTTTTTCTTCTTTTTGTGTGTATTGTGTAGTGAGCATGTGTGTTTTAAGACTATTTATAAGTGTTAAAAAAAGGAAAAAAATGTTTAATGGAAGAAAAAGAAGCTGTTGCAAAGTTTGAAAAAAATACAATAAAAAGAAAAGTGCGAGTGTTGAATGGTGACGTGTAATTGAGGTGGCAAATAAAAACCTTTAACCCACACCCTCCACACTAAATTCACAAAATAAGAGATCAAATAAAAAAAAAAACAAATATTAGTAAGAAATGTAAAAAGACTTGAAGGAAAAAAAAAAAAAAAAAAACTTTTAGAGAAATATTTATTCTAAGTGAGTGGATTTTGGAGCATAAAAAAGTTGTAAAGAAGTTTTTTCTGATTTTCATGTATTATAAGTTTTTTATAATGCACAAAAAATGAAATTTAATGCACAAAATTATTTTTGATGCACAAAATTTTTATTTTTTCACATGTTATAGAGAATGAAATTTTGAGGCATATGCTAAAAAGAAATTGGATGCGAAAATGAATTTTTGATGTACAAAATGTTGATTTATAATTTTTTTAATGCGCAAACGTATTTTCATAATTTATTTGAATCAAAACTATACATTTTTAGAAAAACTTCATACACAAATTTTTATGCACCAACATCATCCTCTATCGTGCGAAATTTTTTGAAAATTTTCTAAGCACTTTAATCTTTTTTACTTTTCTCACGAATATTTTATTTATTTATTTATTTATTTATTTTTATTTTTTTAACCTTACCCAAAGTCCCAATGTGTCGGACAAACTTGTAACAAAAAACGAATTTGTAGCTTTAAAACAAAATGTATACTTTTGGGGTATATGGGACAGAGTCTTGTTTATGTTGATCGAGATGTGGTTTTGACATTTTTATACAACCGTACCTTGAACATTAATTTTTATACACCAGTATATGATAAAAATGTTTTACAATATACACACCCGTTATGTTAACGACATAAAAACTTAGGTTACTCAACATATAAATCAGTTAGAAGTATTCAAAGAAGTACAAATAAAGTAAAATTGCACATCATCCCACTTTTTGATTTTTGAGAAAATGGTCTAAAAAGACATCAAACTTGCTAGTTTTTATTTTTGTAGCCATCAAACTTTTAATTTTCCTATTATAGCATCAAACTTTTTTAATTTTTCAATTGTAGGCCTATAGCGCAAAAAAAAAGTGATGTGACAATAGAAAATTTAAGGATGCTGGATGCTTACGAATATAAAGATTAAGGAAGTTTGATGCATAAAATAGGATAATTAAGAAAGTTGGATGCTACAATAGGAAAATTAAGAAAGTTGGATGCTACAATAGCAAAAATTAAAAATTTAATGCTTATAAAAAAGAAAAAAATGATAAGTTGAATGATTTTTTATACCATTTTCCCTTGATTTTTCACAAGTCGACAATGTGGTGGGCAACACCATCATACGACTATAGGAAAATACACAATTGATCGGTAAAGGTACCCAGAAAGTGAGATTGTTTCTGTAGCTCTAAAGAAATACATTAAAATGTTTATAGGGAGCTACACGAGTAATCGAACGCTTAGAAAATCATATACATTCAAGCAATTGATGATTTGTGATGTTTACGTAAACAACTAATTAATTTACAACGATGAGATAATTGTTATCGCAACTATTAAATAGAATGCACAAATAATTATATTATGTACCTTTGCAATACATAATTATCAACTCCATGTTGATAATGTAAGGTTTGTTTACGCTTTAAAGTGGTTGCCATCATTACCAAACGGATTCATCATAAATATTTACATGCCATGAGTTGCAAATGGATTCTGCATGGCATCAAATATTAAAGTTACAATTACAAATCTTATGTTAAGAAGAATTGCTGGTAATGAGTATTGTAATAAGAATATGTAAATATCACTCTACTTCGTACTTGTTTAGGTGAATTTAAAAAATAAAAATAGAAAAGACGATACGAACTTCAGAACAAAATAAACAATAGACATGCTCAGAAACATTTCGACATTCATAATCAAAGACATCAAAAAAAATGGGGAGCATGAAGAGGAAGGTTCGAAACTTTGCCGTCATCCAAGTTTTATATAATTGATTAGTTAACATTGACACATGCAATTGATTCAGTTATATATGATACTGATTAACACTTGTGTCCTTGTTTTTATACTTTGGATCACACTTTCAATTGGTTGCATCATTAACAAATGAATTCATAATAAAAAATTACTTGTCACGAGTAGCAAATGGATTCATAATAAAAAAATTACTTGTCATGAGGCAAATGGTTGCTCATCCATTATGATCGATATGTTGATGATTTTGGGTTTGTTGTGGAGCGGTTGCATCCAATCACTAAAAATACGTACACGTAATATGATATTGTCTTTCACAACACTGGGATCCGAGATGAACTTTCAAACCTAATCGCCATTCTGTTACTGATTAAAAGGTGGGGAAGTATGGATAGAGTATGTATTCTTATGTAATATTTAGATGATCGAATGGTGACATTGCATAAATGTATAGAGGCTTGTATAAACTTCATTGACACAAAATAGGCTGTATGTATTAATTGAATGGATTTAAAATTGTCAATCAAGAGAAAATTATGTTTTATTTCTAGAAACGATTGAATATGTAAACAAATGCAGCCCATGATTGATGAGAAAATTTCAAACATTCTAAACATAAAAACGTCCAAAACTTTAATGATCAATACCAAACTTAAAAACGCGGTCAAATAATTTCCCAAAATACAGTTTCACGATTTAATAAATTAAACCTTACCAAATATAGGATGTCATAAAGTTAGACCTCGAAACCCACTTCTTTATCATTTTAAACTTGGGGTGCAATAATGGAAAGGTTTAATGGAGATTTAATGCACATAACTATTTTTTTTGGTTACTTCTCTAGATCCACGTGGCAGCACCAAACTAAAATATATATAAGGAAAATAATTAAGAGAGGTTGAAAAAACTCTGTTTTATTATATAAGATAGATATAGATATAGATATAGATATTGTGTTGCAAATATGAGTTAAACATTTGAGTGATATTGTTGACCACTTCAAGTTTATATCAATCTAATGTGTATTCCAAATGTATGCCGTCTTCTAAAATTACTAATACTCATTCTACATATATATAACTCATAATGTATTGCCGTTTTAATGTGAAATGTCTTGATAGAGATGGAACGTATTACTAATATTTGTAGAAGTTGCAAAAATTGGCTAATTGGGCAGTGTGGGTAACGGGTAAGGACAGTTACTAACAAAATTCTCAAGTCTCAAACTCTCAATAAGGTAAAAATGAAATCCTCACCACACAAAATGCTTATTTTCTTTAGGTAAGAAGAACGTGATAATTAAAATACAAGTGAATGACACAAAAAGATAGGAAAATTACAGTCAATCATCACATGTATTCATATGTTTATAGTTTGCCACCTTTTTATAATGCGAAAATTAATGTAGTACCCATTTTTTATCGTGTGTGTCTGCACATGCCCTCACTATTCTTCCACGTGTAGGGCCAAGATTACGTTTTACAATTAATTCAATACAATGTCGCGTATATAATTACCCTATATACACGACATTGATTTTTTATTCAAACTAGTACTAGATTTAGCCAATGTCGGGTATAATATTACCCTACATACACGACATTGAATTTTTTTTTTATGTGAGATGGGGCCTAGCTAATGTGGTGTAAATTTTTACCCTATATCTCACATATACACGACATGACATTGGTAAAAGATACACTTATAATACATAGCTTGACCACCTTTTTTTTTGAAGGTGACCCAGTACTTCCAACCAATAAACTAATATTAGACAACTTGATTTTAGCTTAGTCTTTTGATGTTAGGATCGGATAATCAAATTTTTTTCAATCAAAGCTTATAGTTTACATGTTTTAACGCCTCAATCACGTGGAGGCCCTAATGTAAACCGTATGTAGCACATCAACAGCTCAACCAATGTCAATGATGACTGACGAGGAGTCACGGCTACAACCCACAGTTCTCATGAATTCGCTTACAAACAAAGTGTCGTCTTTCTGAAAAAAACAAAGTGTTACGCCTCGTTCAATAAATAAATGAATAAATAAAATGCTAGTATTGGATATGTGCTTATTACTGATGTTGGAATCTACATTCCAAAAAGCAATTTTTTTACTTTTGTTAAAAAATATGAGTTCTAGTACTTCTTTCAAAAATGTTTACAAACATATGTGTCATAAATAAACTTAAATTTCTCGACCTATCGAATCGCCCAGTCATCAAACACACCTAATAATTTTAACGATATATATGTAACCTTTATTAGATCAGATATTGTGTTAACACAAAATTTGTGAGTACGTTGTCTTTGAAGTACGAAACAATTTTTACCCAAGAAACATGTCGTGTATATGTGAGATATAGGGTAAAAATTTACACGACATTAGCTAGGGCCCCATCTCACATAAAAAAAATTCAATGTCGTGTATGTAGGGTAATATTATACCCGACATTGGCTAAATCTAGTACTAGTTTGAATAAAAAAAATCAATGTCGTGTATATAGGGTAATTATATACGCGACATTGTATTGAATTAATTGTAAAATGTAATCTTGGCCCTACACGTGTGTGTCGTATATATAGGGTATATTTTACCCGACATTGATGGGTAAAAATGAGAATGGAAGAAAAGTGAGGGCATGTGCAGACACACACGATAAAAAATATAGGTACTAGTGTAATTTTCGCTATTTTCTTTTATATAATAAAGGAATTACATCATTTCGTAGTGATTTTGTCAATTCATTCTTATTGAAAAAATAATTGGGCCAATAGGAGAGCTCGATTTCGCCACGTAAGCAAATCGTGTGATGTGATTGGTTAATAAAAGTCAAAATTAAATTGATTTTTGTCAAACTTTAATAAATTTGGTGGAAAAATTTGGTTGATAGAAAAAACATATAAAAATATAGGTGTCAAATTTGTGAAAACAAAAACTTAAGAAAAGGGGAGGTAATTAATAAAACTTTAGTGGTTGAAATTTTAAGAATTATATAGTGTTAAGTGTAATATTATAAGCCTCCAAGTTTTTTAATAACTTTGGATTATAAACAAATATTCCCTTATACTTTATATCTTAAAAAATACAATGTATATGTTGTTTTAAAATAACAACATATAAATTTGCATAAGATTATAAGTATCAATTTTTTTTTACTATATACGTTCAATAATGACTTATTTATTTCATTTTTAAAAGTTTAACCTATATGGACACGAGTTTACATTTTAAATACGGCCAAATTACTAAAAACGGGTATAAAATTATTAAATTGTAAGCACGGGTTACTTTAATATAAAAATAAATATACGTGATTGTACTTATAACAATGACTCATGTAGTTCTTATTTATTTATATAAGGGATATCTAGAAAAACATTTTAATTTTTTTTAAAAGTATACTTTAACTTTATCAACGCTCATTATGTGCTATTAAACCTGCATCATTGATTCGCTCCCAAACCGTCAAGTTTTATCACACAAACTAACCACTTGTGAATGGTCAACCGTAATAAACTTCAAACATTTCGAAACCAATGCAATGAAGATCTAGAGGAGTTTAGTGTTTCCCAGTCGTTAAGTCCCAACGAGTCATGCGATGAATCACCAAACGTATAGTGATCGGGTGATAATGAACGGGAAAAGGTTTGTGATTATGAATAATTATACCTAAAGAGAAAGATTGTAAATTACAGGGCTTAAATGCAAATTAAAGAAAGTTAAAAAGATAAATTATATTAAATAAACGCTATCACTATTTTTAAAATGATGTTTTACTTGATTTTTCTATTACAAATTTAAATTAAAAACTACGTAACGTACAAAAGAAAATGTGAAACTGAAACAATATTAATCTTAAAAATATAAAAAATAAAATTTTTACAAACCTAATGATAAGAGAAAATTTTTAGAAAAAGAAAATTATTTTTATGATTATTTATTTAATTATTATTAATTAAAAACTATTTTTACCTATTTAATAATACCCTAAAATATAAGAAAATATGAAATAAAGCTAGAAAAGTGAAATTATGACTTAGAAAAATCTAAAACAACTAAAGAAAATTTTCAAAACTAATTTTATATTTTTCTGATTATTTTTCTATTTTCTATGAATTAAAAACTATTTAAAACTAAATAAATTGCTAAAAATTACAAATTTAACTAAGAAAAATCTGGAAAAATATTTTTTTGACTTTTTATATTTATCTTAATCTAGGAAAATTGAAAACTTATTTTTTTGAAGTTTTTCTGATTTAATTGCAATAAAAGCTAATTAAAAAGTACTAAAAACTGATTTAAATGAGGAAAAATAGCAAACAGTGCTGGAAAATTATGAAAAATTCAGGAAAAGTCTAAAATATTATTCTAAATCTATGAAAAATATAAAAACAATAGCTTATGTGAAGGATATGGGAGCTGCAGTGAAACTGCTTATGAATAAACACTTCAAAATAAGCCAAAGATAGCAAATGAGCACCAACTTATCACAGAAGCTATAATATGCTAAAACTACTTAACAGCAACCTATATCAACTAATCTAAACCTCTGGGAAGCATGATGCAAGAATCTAGTGTGAATTACACCTAAAAGCCAAAACAGGTTTTAGTTACTACTCTTGAGCTAATGCAACAGCTTATCTAAGGAACTAATCTGAAAACCAGGAGTGTAGACCTCAAGACCACCAGCTTAACTATCTTTAAACTGAATTTCAAACCCTAAGGAGCTAAAACCAACCTTGAGCAAGGTCTGCAAATAGGCCTGGTTCACACTCAGTGTATGCTGAGTGTGAACAGGGCATTTTTCATCTTATTGAGCATCTGATTTGGACCTTAAATAAGCTTTTAAAAATTCAACAAAAATCAGTTTAAGAAACTTGACCAACTGAAGTTTTTAAACCCAAAGTTTCACTGAATTTGAACCAGAATTGAATTCACGAAAAATCAATCAAGTTGGGCTAAAACTGACTTTTTCAATTTTGACTTTTGACACAGACTTGGAAATTTGACTTTTGTGAGTTTTGATTTCAATTTGTGAGCTTATATTGATGATTTAAGGTGACATAAACCTATAATGAGCTACTACTCTAACATCTACACCTAAATCAAGCTTTTGCTTTTTTTAAAAAATTCCAACAGTTATAAATTTAGAACAGATTTATAGTGATTTTGACTTATGATGAACTAGAGTGCAAGTAACTGACTGAGTTGACTATAATGAACCCAAAATGGACTCAAGAAACTGGTCTTAACCTCTGAACAAACCTAGAACACAGATGAAAGCTTTTGCCAAACAGTACTTAAGGAAACTGAAATACAAGCTACTTAATCAAGAACTCAATGCTAATCTATAACAGTTTAAATATCTGATCTAGCAATTAAATGAGGACCTCTAGATGCAATAATGATGATCATATCAAACAAGTTAGAGCTAAACAACCTATGCAGTGAAACAGTTATGTAGAGAGAATTCAAGAGCAGGTTTAAGACACTTACAAGTTCCCTTGCCACTATGGCTTGCACAAGCTACTTAAACCCAATCACAACTCACCATTACACCAATTCCAACCCAATTCCAAAGCAAAACCAATATCTAAACAAGTTCAGCTCCTCATTTGATTGCAGTTGACTTTTGTTGACTGTCTCTAAGATTTGAGTAAATTTTAAGATTGAAACAAATTTAAGCTCACAATACGCTATAACAAGTTTAAATGAGCCTAATGAGTCCAATGTAACAATTTTAACTCAACAAAACTTAATTTGGAAATTCGACTTTAAAATTGCAAACATGAGAATTAATACTATAAACTTGAAACTGAGATTGAAATGAGTTCAAATTACATTAAGGTAACAGAATACAAGCAAAGATTTCAACTTTAGAAACAAACTAAGACCATTTAAACAAAAACGACATACATGAAAATTGAAACTAAAAAACTACTGCTAACTATGACTTCTCTTCCTTCTATTTATCATCAAAAAGTCTTCCACTAGCCCTCTGAGCATTTCCCACTTTTAATCTTGGCCTTTGGATCACTTGAGTCATTTTTGGCCATTGATGAGATTTTTGGCGCCAAAATGGTTTTAACAGCTGGGGGGTTGAGTGCAAAGGGGGAGGGAGCATTTAATGCTTTTTGTTTTTTGGTGGAGGTGGAGGGATAAGGTGTGGAGTATGTGAGCTAGAGGTGAGGTTGGGGTCTGAGTTTGCAGAGCAGGTGAAGGAGAGACAGGTTTTGGAGGGAAACCTTGGGCGGGGGTTTGACCATATTTGACCGGGGATTAATATATTAATGGACGGGGTTCAAGGGTCAAGGGGGGTCAAGTGGTATATTGGCAGGGGTTCAAGGTCCAAGGGTCATGGATTTGGTATTAATACATAAGGACCTTTCTTGTAATTTCTGAAAATTGGAGGACCAAAGTTGTACATCTTCCAAAATAAACCAAGGGTGATTCCTGCCATGTCCCAATAATCCAGGGACCATACATGAGATTTCCAACAATAAAATTTTCCGAGGACCATTTTGCAAATTTCGAAAGTCACGAGGACCAAACTTGTAAATTATTGAAACTTTTCACCAAAGGATTAAATATGACAACATATGATTTCAAAAGGACCTTTGGTGACTTTTCTTTTAAAATAAGTGCTCGGGGACTATTTTTGTCAAGATTTGAAAGTCGGGGATGAAAGCGCCAATTATGCAAACTTAGCTCGTTTTTCATCGATTTTAAACATTTTGCATCTGAAACATATAAAATACAATTTTAGGATATTTTCAGTATTTTGATGCATTTCTGAGTGTTTTTAAATGTTTTGCAGTTCAGATTTGACCAAAAATGATGAGTATTTACACACTCATCAATCATGTGTACAACAAATATCAGTAGTGAAATTTAAATAACAACATCAACATCTTTTTCAGCTAAATAAAATTAAATCTTGAGTTACCTAACAGAAATTTTTACAAATATTTTACCAAATTCAAATTGATATTAATGCATAATGAAAAACTCATGCATAAGTATTAGTTGTACTTAATCACAATTTTCATGGGCAAATTCTTATATGTGTATATATTGAACTAAAATGTTAAAATAAATTTGATTTATGTGTAAACTTCGTGCTTACACGAAACTTATAACTATATAATTATATGCAATTACCTTTAAAGACACAATATTCAATATTAATACAGAATAATTTTTTTTGTCAAAACCCCGTGCGTACACGGCTATTATAACTAGTAATTACTATGAGAAAATTACCTTAGGTGGACCAACGGAAAAGCCACACATTTCACTAATCTACCCAGAATCATAAATATATCTAGTTGTATTGTTCTCATAATGAGATAATCGACTGTAATTTGGTAATATAAAGTTTTAAAAAATGAATAAATATTACTTTTTCTTTAGATATTGGTACTATTAAAACACTCGATTTAAATGACTATTCAGTTAAAACAATTAATTTTTAGAAAAAAATATTAACTACACAAGCGGTACACTCAACACCAACCCAATCTTGATGAAAAAAGAAGAAGCAACTAAAGAGTGCTTTAGGTGTGTGTTGGACATGCACTCTCGCGTCATGTAATGTCGTATGTATGATAGAGGTGGTGTGGTGATTGACCTCAATGCTAATGACAGCCCAACCTCTTTGTTTGAAGCTTGGTTTCACCCAATTCGGAAAGAGAACAATAGACTTGCAACTATATTACAAGAAAAAACTTCTCTTTGATTAACCCCCATAATAGTTACAGGGGTCTTTCGGTTTTATTCATATTCCGGTCAAAAACTTTATTTCGTTAAACCAAACCCTTCGCATGGGCTCTTATTCTCCTCCTATCCTTGAACTCTTCTTGAACTGAGGAGTTAAAACAGAGAGAAGTGAGATTGGAGAGGAAAATTGTAAATGATTTTTATTAAAATGAAAGTGAACTGTTACAATGCTATTTATACTACACATTATGACTATAACCTATTCTTGACTAAGCTACACCACATTACACTATTACAGACTTTATACAAGAAGTAGAGTACAACAAAAATATAAACTGTCACACTTCTTCAAACACTTGTGGTGATGGAGATAGTTTGTTGATAGCAGTGTATTTATTGATAACTTTGGTCTTAGCGGCATCTCCATTAAGACGCACACTTGTATGGCCGGGAGAGGCTTACTTATCTTATAGTTTAGCGGTTATATCTGTCTTTGGTGTTATTACTAATTTAAAAAGCATAGTTTAAGGTTGAGATGCTAACTCTACATGTTACTAATTTGAATAAAGAATAATCAGTTGTAATTCAAGTGTTTAAAGAAAATTAAAATAATTGATCCACTTGATTCGAATAAGAAAAATAAAAATAACTAAAAAACTAGAAACCCGGAAAGCTGGTGTATCATAAGACGTATCGATTCGTGTAGCGAGAAAAGTAGATACTTGTCCTCACAGAGGTAGTACCCTATTTTACCTACGGGATCCACTGTATCTGTTATTTCCGATTCGGGTACCTATCCCCTTTTGATCGAGTTCAGGTCGGGGTTGGTAAACTTGAATAGTTCGTGTTGGTGAACATGATATATGCCTCATGAACGTGGTTATTTTTTTTAACAACCACTATCCGAATCTTGAACGACTTAACCATAATGATTAAAATGATACGTGGTATAAGTTATAGATATAAATGTTCAAATTAGTTAAGCATTTTAATTAAGCGGTTATTAAACTTGAGAGGTTTAATCAAGTGGGTAAAATAATGTGTTTTAAACTAGAATTGAGATTCTCTAAAGTTTAAATTAAACATGATTGGTCATGTTGATGTTTGTAAGAAGGAAAAAATGTAGGCCTTTTTTTAATTTGTTACTTTTATTTTAATTAAATTCAAAATCTCACTTAAAATAACACTAACACGACCTATCATATTCAACCTAAAACTTGAAAGGATATCCATCCTTTAAACTAATAGTCAAACAAAGTTTAAGATATAATATTGTCAGAAATGATTAAATAGTTAAATCATAAATACTCAAAATTAAAAGATTAAAAGATTAAATCATAAATACTCAAAATTAAAAGATTAAACCTATAGATACTTTTTTTTTAAATTTCTCTTTCCTCTTTGAAATGTTTCATTCTTGTCATTCTCAATTCAATTATAGTCAAACACGTTTTGTTCTTATTTTCTTTTTAAGGAAAATAGATATAAACTAAGCTAATTTAAAATTGCAGTCTCAAAATTTGGCTTTCTATATTAACATTATTTTTTTATATATTGGCCAACCAATTTACCCCCATAATCACACACTGAAAGCTTTATTTTAATTGGAGGTTGGTGTGACCATTCCACAAAAGGTGTAGATTGGCGGGAACACCCTGACCCCAGGTGCCTTTTGGCACCAGTCATTGTCCACCCCACAAGGAATAGCTCCGGAAACTCTCCTGGCCTAGTGGGGCACCAACTGGAGTGAGCACGAGCCAAGACTCGGACCCCTGAGCTCTTATTCCACAAAGTCTCTCCAATGTGCCCATAGGTTTTGCGGATGTGGGTACCTATATGAAGCAAATGCAAGGGTGGGACTTGAACTTGGGTCAATTGACTCAAACACAAGTGCTCCAAACCATTGGACTAATGCTCCATTGGTGGTGTGACCATTTATTGTTGTTCGAAGTGGGTAAACTAAAATTTTGATATCTCTCACACTTTGTGATAATTGTCAAAAGTTTTTATAAAATTAAGTGATTGAAATATAAATTTCGTATTTTTTTGACATGATGAAAATGAAGTGGCATAAAAAAATTGGCGATTTTGCTTTTCTAGTTTTACACTCAAAAGTTTTGCTAGAATACAAAAGTTAAGTTGCACGAAATTACAATAGTCATGTATCTTGGAAAGCTTGATGTTTAGTTAGCCTTAGATAATTTTATTCCTTTATAGGCCTTGGTTGAGGTAATGGAGGATTAGTTCTTGTCTCGTTATACTCTAAAAGACAGCTTTTACATAAAGTGGGTATCCTGTTGTGTTGGGTAGTATGCACTAGTAGGGTAGCATATGATATTTGGAATAGTAAGGAGTGTAAAATGATCATATTTGGTCCAAACAATGTGCTACCACAAGAGGTTAGGAAGGTTCCCATATAGGGTGTGTTCCCATAATCTGATGCTATCTAGTTTACTATGTTGGAAATGTAGGATTTTGGTATAGCTCCTATTATGAAGTGGGATGGATGGGTATAGCTCACGTACTGATGCCTAGCTTTCTTTTGCTTTAATTATTATGGATGCTGGTTAATTATGGCTAGGAGATGGCTAGGAAATTTACTGATGCCTAGCTTTCTCTTGCTTTGATTATTATGGATGCCGGTTAAATAATTATGGCTAAGAGATGGTTAGGAAATTTAGTTATGAGGCTATGATCTTTGGTGTATTATGGATGAATCAATGGGTGTGAATAGTAAGGAGATGTTGATAAGGAAAGCTGCATTATTCCTCTGCATTGTTGTAACAGAGATAGTATTTTAGTGTTGTCTGATATATGATAGGGTTGAATAATGTTGTTGGAGAAGTTTTCACTAATTGAGAGTGTCCAATTCAATTGTATTTTTATTAAATTATATATAATATGTTTTGATAAGTAATATATTCCACTCTTTGAATAAAAAAATAAAAATTAATAAATAAATAAATAAAATTACAATAGTCTGGCATAACAAAAATACACCCCAGCAACCACAAGTGCTTTTCTAATTAAATAATGGACACATGTCAAAAAATTTCAGGGCCGCATGTTCTGTTTGTCTAGTTTGACCTACACATCAAACTCTTTAATCAATTCAGAGGATCTTTGAGGTATCTACGTACCTTATTTCAAAAAGGGTAGTCTATGCAAGCACCCCAATATTTGCTTCCCAAGCACCCCATAGGGTGGGGCCCCGTCCGTACAATCGTCCTTTGCCTTTTTTTTTTTTTTTTTTTTTTTTTTTTTTTTTTTTTTTTTAATTGTGTAGAGTTAATTTGTGTAGTATTGTTTAAATTGTGTAGTGTTTTTATATGTATAGTGTATTTATTTGTGTAGTGTTTTTATATGTATAGTGTATTTATTTGTGTTGTGTTTTTATATGTAAAGTATTTATTTTACGTTATGTTTTTTTAATTGTGTATTGGTTTCCATTTAATTAAACAATAACAATAAAACATTAAACATTAAAACATTAAACAAGTACAACAACAAATGCTACTACTACAACGAAATCTACTCCACATGAAGATTATTAATGTCATTTATAAGTTCATAGAGTATTCCACTCGACTGACATGCGTGATCAACTGGATTTTTTTCCAATTCCAGTGATGCCTCCAACGTCTTTATTCTTGCCTTCAACAAATTGTTTTGAGACAATAGCATGTTGATCGTGTTATCTTTAGTTTCGCAGTTTGACCACTGCGTTGAAGAAGATCCTTGACCAAAGTACTTTTGTTGAAATACATCCTTCCACATAAAGTATCGACACCCATAGTCTTCAGTCCATGGCCGTTATATGGTGAAACAATTATAAGAAATGTATTCTTAACAAACAAGTTATTGATATATTTACGTAAATAAGCAAACGTTTAATTATTTACCTTTGATAAAGGACATGCATAATACTTCTGACCACAACTTTTGGGCTTTTGGGATGTTCTTTCAATTATAAGTCCCCGTCGACAACGACACAAGAAAGGATTTTCTTGTTGCATCTGGCCAAAAGAATTTGTATAATTATTTACAACATAAATCAGTAATATCATGGTTCACAAAATTAGAAGCTTCGAATACATAAATAACCAATCTTGTTATAGATTAATAGTTGATACATGGTTCACAAAATCACAATATAACTAGAAACTAAGATCAATCACGCCCGAGGCGTAGTCGCCTCAATGATGTTGCCATCGTCCCACGAAACTCTAACTCGAAATCGTCTCCTCAATCCGGCAATCTCTTGCTCGTGCTCAAATCAGCGAGACGAGCGTAACAAAAGATGAGGAAGAACCGGAGGATGGTGTATAAAATTCTCCTCATCTGCGGTGGAGATATAGCCGAGAGGGAGGCACATAAGATGGAGAAGAAGGTACATAATCTGGACTCTCAACACGAGCGGGTGTGTTCTTGACACACTGAATGTCCCTCCATCGAATGTCATCCGATTCGAGGAAGAACCGAGCAGAGCGTAAATCTGTAACAAAAGATGAGGAGTCGTTTACTATAAATCGATGTCGTTTACTATAAATCGATAATCCGTAATCGTCTATACATGTTTTGTCGTTTACAATATAAATCGATGTCGTCTATACATGTTTTGTCATTTACAATACAAATCGATGTCGTTTTCTATAAATCGATGTCGTTTGCAACATATGTCTATACTACGTCCTTCTAAACATGCATTTGTCGTTCAGCAAACAGAGTTTCCCATCCCCCGGCCACATTATTTCTGAACCATCTCCATTGTGGGTGAGTATGCGGGAGTGGTGAGTTTTCATCCAGAACCGCATGAACGTAGTGAGCAGCATGGTCTTCCCCCACACGAAGAATCACAACGGGGGACAATAGTTGTGTTGTCTCTGGACCTGACCTAAGCGGAAGACACATAGTAGATGCTCTATTGGATATGCATACAATTGGACGGTTAAGAGTTGTAGCAATAGCTGCTCCTGTGTCAGGCATAATCATCCAGTAATCATGGGGTACATATCCTGATTCAAACCAATTCAGCGAGTTCGAAATCTGTGTAAACCAAGTCCCCCACATTTCCACGTAAAGTTCCCGGTGATTGTCTACCTCTTCCCTGACAAGAGTTCGAAGTCTGGGCAATATCCGTTCGGGATGACCAAGACCTACGCGAAGAGCTCGATAGCCACAATTTCCATCACTTTCCACGTTAACAATCCCTAGGATCCACCGTCGGAAAAGAGGTGGAATTCGAGTCATAAAATATTCGCTATCATCATCTGGAATGTACAACTCGTGTCTTAAATCGCCCTCGCTAGGTTCTTCGTTCAAGTCTGGGACATTAGAAGGCTCTCCTACGTATGAACTATGTCTCGCAGTTTCTTCATTTAAGTCTCGGACTTTTTTAGGTTTTGTATAACTTCTGCGGTGCCCTGTGGGGGGTTCTTTGTTCAAATCTGGGATATTTTGTTTAGCCTTATAACTTTGTATACTTTTTTACAACATTTGTATAAAACTTATATTAGTTTTATTTTAAAAAACTTATAATAGTTTTATTTTAAAAACTTATATACGTGTGTGGTGTGGGTGAGGTGTACGCGTTCGTTTCTTGTGGTGGGTGAGGTGTACTCGTTTTCTCTCCTTGGTAACTGTGTTTCTCTCTCACTATCTCACACAGTTGTAAGTATCTCTCTCCCTCTCATCTCTGTCGTTTCTCTCTCTCACTAAAAAAGTCTTTGATAAGACTATTTAGATCTAAAAACTTGTTAGATCTTGTGGTGATGTTGTGGGTTGGTGGTATCTGTTGTGGTGATGTTTTGGGTTGGTGATGTTTCTGATGTTTTGGGTTGGTGGTATCTGTTGTGGTGATGTTTTGGGTTGGTGATGTTTCTGATGTTGTGGTGATGTTGTGGGTTGGTGGTATCTGTTGTGGTGATGTTTTGGTTTAAAAACCTGTTTGGTTTTCGTTGCTTAAGTTTTTAGATCTAACAAGTTTTTAGATCTTGAAAAAAAATACGAGGTTGGGTTTAAAACTTGTTATATCTAAAACTTGTTAGATCTATAAACTTGTTACATCTAAAAACTTGTTAGATCTAAAAACTTGTTACATCTAAAAACTTGTAAGATCTAAAAACGTTAGATCTAAAATATTTTTGTGTTGACTTTTTGGTTTAAAAACCTGTTTGGTTTTCGTTGCTTAAGTTTTTAGATCTTGATGATTATTTAGATCTTGAAAAAAATACGAGGTTGGTTTTAAAACTTGTTATATCTAAAAACTTGTTAGATCTAAAAACTTGTTAGATCTAAAAACTTGTTACATCTAAAACTTGTAAGATCTAAAAACTTGTTAGATCTAAAATATTTCTGTGTTGACTTTTTGGTTTAAAAACCTGTTTGGTTTTCGTTGCTTAAGTTTTTAGATCTAACAAGTTTTTAGATCGTGATGATTATTTAGATCTTGAAAAAATACGAGGTTGGTTTTAAAACTTGTTACATCTAAAAACTTGTTAGATCTAAAAACTTGTTAGACTGATATTTTTTTGAATGTAAAAACTTGTTAGATCTAAAAACGTTTTGTGCTGGTGATGTTTCTGTGAGATAAGTAGTTTGTGGTGCTGATGTTTCTGTGTAAGTGGTATCTGTTTATGTGGTAAAGACTGATTTTTTTAAATCTAAAAACTTGTTAGATCTAAAAAAAATGAAAAGTGTGGTAGTGATGTTTTCTGTGAGGTTATCTGTTTTGTGGTGGTTATATTTCTGTGGTAATGAGTTATTTTTTGTGGTGATGTTTTGCAGGTGATGCTCTAATGAGTCACCCGATTATTTTCTGTGGTGATGTTTCTGTTGAAACTTGTTGGGGTGCCTATGCATTTTCATTACTGGATGGTAAAGTGAGCAGTTTTATCTCACTTTGCAACTTTAAATGAAATAAATAGGTTTTAAAAAAAGGCAATGATGATTTTTTAAAAAAAAAAAAAAAAAAAAAAGTTTAAGAGTTTTGGCATGGCAAATCTGAATGGACGGTAAAGTGAGTTTATATTTCACTTTGCAACATTTATATTTGCAGCCAACATGATATAAAGAGCTAATAATCTGAGCCTTACCTCTTGTGTGTCAAATGGTGAACTAGACATGGTTGTTGTTTGTGGTGTTGTTGCTTGTTGGTATTGTTGCTTGTTGGTGATGTTGCTTGTGGTGATGTTGCTTGTGGTGTTGTTGCTTTCTTGCTAGTTTGTGTTGTTGCTTGTTGCTGGTTGGTGAATTTGCTAGTTGGTGTTATTGCTTTCTTGCTAGTTTGTGTTGTTGCTTGTTGGTGGTTGGTGTTGTTGCTTTCTTGTGGCATTATAAGCCTGAATTGCCTGCAGTTTGAGAATATTGTTTACTTTCTTGTGAACTTTTGCAGTTTTGGAATCCTACTTACCACTTGCATATTGAAAACGTGTAAACGTGAAATTTGTTGAACTTGTGAGGCTTGTGTCCTGAGAACTTGTGACTTGTGCAGTTAGTCAAGTGACTTGTGCAGTTTGAGACTTGTGCAGTTTGAGACTTGTGAGACTTGTGCAGTTTTGGACTTGTGAGACTTGTGCAGTTTGACAATCCTGTGAACTTGTGACTTTGTGCAGTTGTGACTTAAAATTTTTCGAGGCGATGATGATAACCGAAACCGGATGGACGGTAAAGTGAGATCAAATCTCACATTGCAACCTTCGAATTTGAGCCTTAAAATTTTCCGAGGCGATGATGATAACCGGCCCGAATGGACGATGAAGTGAGATAAAATCTCACTTTGCAACCTTCGAATCTGAGCCTCAAAATTTTCCGACTAAGTTTTATTTTAAAAGTTATAAAACTGAAAATAATAGCTGTAAAACAAAAAAAAAAACTTGTAAAAAAAGTTATAAAACTTTGTAAACAAAACTTGTACAAATGTTGTAAAACTAAAAAAAAACTTGTAAAAAAACATTTTGTATAACTAAGTTTGCTGCCACAGCAGCCCAAGCACCTCATCTTTTAAGATTTTGGCACGGAAATCGAGAAAAAGCATTCCCCCAAAGTGTAACACCCCATAGAAAAGTGCAACACCCCCTACATGGGGTGCCTGCATAGCATGACCCTTTCAAAAACTATTATCACAAAAATGTTATTAGCTCAAAAACTTTGCCTAGCTTTTTCTCTTTGTACTTCTAGTATTAAAATAGTTAGATTCTATGAGAATAATTTTGCACGAAAGTAATTTCTCAAATGACTAGAAAAACCTCAAGTGCATTAGGCAAAAATAGCTTTCACTCCAAATGAAATAATGCCTTTAGAAAATCTATTGTGAAAAAAATAATGGAAATGATAAATTTAGGCATCAAAGTTGCCACGTTTTCCTTTTCTGGGCATCGAACTTTTTTTTTCCTATTTTAGCACTGAACTTGCCTAATTTTCCTTTTGTGACACAAAATCAAACTTGATGCCGAGAAAAGGAAAAATAGGCAAGTTCGATCTACAATAGGAAAAAAAAAAAGTTCGATGCCCGAAAAAGAAAAAAAGTTCGATGCCTAGAAAAAAAGTTCGACCGTTAATTTTTTATTGCACCGTTAGTCCTTTTAAATCCGTTTTTTGCGTTTTCGTCCGCTTTTGCGTTTTCGTCTTTTTACCGATTTAGTCCGTTTTACATTTTCTTCCGTTTTACGTTTTCGTCCGTTTTGCGTTTTCGTCCCGTTTTGCGTTTTCGTCGCTTTTGCGTTTTCGTATGTTTTTGCAGTTTCGTCCGTTTTACACATTTTCTTCCGTTTTGCAGTTTCGTCCGTTTTGCGTTTTCGTCCGCTTTTGCGTGCAAAAGCGTTTAAAACGCAAAAGCGGACGAAAACGTCTGCGGAAAAACGCAAAAAGGACGAGCGTGCAAGCGACGCAACGTAAAACGGAAAAAATGTAAAGCGGGACGAGCTGCAAAAAGCGAGATTTAAAACGTGTAAGCGGACAACGTCGCAAAAACGGACGAAAGCGGCAAAAGCGACAACGCAAAAACGGACTAAAACGTGCGGCGACGGCGTGAAAAGCGGATGGCGTGTAAAGCGGACGAAAACCGTGTAGAGCGGACGAAACGTGTAAGAGCGGGCGAAAAGGACTAACGGTGCAATAATATAATAACGGTCGTTAAAAGCAGACGAAAAGGACTAACGGTGCAATAAAAAATTAACGGTCGAACTTTTTTTCGGGCATCAAACTTTTTTTCCTATTGTAGCTGAACTTGCTTAATTTTCCTTTTGTGACACAAAATCAAACGATGCCGGAAAAGGAAAATTAAGCGATTTCGATCTTCTGATAAAAAAAAAAAAGTTCGATCTTGAAAAAAAAACATGCAACTTTGATCGCCTAAATTTATCATTTTCCCAAAAATAATTTGTTTTTTATTGGAGATGCTCTAAAAGGTTGTGAGATTGTCTTGTTTCAACTTTTTAGAAACATAGTTCAGAAAAAAAAAAAAAAAAAAAAAAACTTTTAGAAACTAACATAATATATCTTTTTTGGAAAATTAAGATTTTGTGGAATTTTTTTTTACAGGATAATTTTTAGAATTCATGCTGCATTTAATTTCTAACGATGGTGCACTGTTTTTTATATTATGATGATGCTACAAATTCTATAACTGCGATTTTTATACTCTCATGCACCAAACTCTACAATAATGATGCACCTTCTGATACACGAATGTTATAGCAACCTATAACTGCCACAAACAGTTTATGTTGTAAAATGACGTCGAGCTTGTCGCATATTAATAGCATTAGTTATTTTGATGGGTTCCAAACAAGTCCACGTACACAGCAATAGTTTCATGACATAGTCATAGCTTTGACAGATATATTAACATTCAAAATAGCAGAAGAGTACATAAACCTGATCTCCCACTCAAATTCAAAAATGAAAATTTTAAAGTTTAGAGACAGTATGTTCCAGAGTTCCACATGGTGTACTTTCACTTACTTTTTTAGAACAAGGTTTAACTTGAACCGCCTGCATATATCGTCAAGCTCCATTTCCTTGTTCTCCAGCTCATCAAGTTCAGCATCACAGTTTTCATCAAGCCACTCAGTCATCCCTTCAATCTGATGTTCTATAGCTTTCAAGTCTTCAATACTAAGCCCCGTCTTTCTAAGCCTCAATCGAACCTCATAATCTTTAATCTTGGCTTTCAACTTATAAATATATTTGTCTAGAGTTTGATGGGCTCTCACTTTTTTCATGTAAGCTTCATCATCTAACTTATATCTTTCGGCATCTTCAATCATCTTCTCGATATCCACTTTTGACAAACTGCCACTGTTAGTTATCTTGACTGAATTATTAATGCCAGTAGTCATCTCTCTAGCTGAGACGTTCAGGATCCCATTAGCATCTATTTCATAGCATACAGTCATCTCAACTACCCCCCGGGGAGCAGATGGGATGCCAGACAGGATTAATTCTCCCAAGAAATGGTTCTCGTTACTTCTTAATCTCTCACCTTGATAGACAGGAAAAATCGCTCTAGTTTGATTGTCCTTAATTGTAATGAAAGTGGCTTCCTTTTTGGTTGGTATAGGTGAATTCCTTGGAATTAACACACGCATAACATCTCCCTCAGTAGCCACTCCAAGTGACAAAGGGGTAACATCGATTAGCTCCAGACCCTGCACAGCTTCATGACCATTGCCACTTAAGTTTGCAGCTAAAATTCCAGCCCCACAAGCAACAGCCTCATCAGGATTCATCCTTTGGCACAGTAGCTTTCCATTAAAGAGTTCCTGCAACAATTCTTGTACCATGGGTATCCTGGTTGATCCACCAACAAGTACAACTTCATCAATGTTATCCTTACTCATATTCACATCCCTCAAACATGTTTTCACCGTGTCAATGCAGTTCTTGAACAAATCCATGTTCACCTCCTCAAACTTAGCTCGAGTAAACTTTGCTGAAAAATCAATACCATCATGCAAGCAGTCAATGTCAATCGTTGTCTGAATAGCTGCTGAAATAATCCTCTTTGCTCTTTCACAGTATACCCTCAACCTACCCAAGGCCTTTAGGTTCCTACTAATATCAACTTTGTGCTTGCGCTTGAACTCTCGGACAAAATGGTTAACCATTCTGCTATCAAAATCTTCACCTCCCAAATGGGTGTCACCACCAGTAGCTTTAACCACTATAACTCCACCTTCATCAATGGTGAGAATGGAAACATCAAACGTCCCTCCACCCAAATCAAAAACTAACACATTCATCTTACCATCTATACTAGCTCTCTTGTCAAGAGTATAAGCAATTGCAGCTGCAGTTGGTTCATTAATCATACGAATAACTTCAAGTCCAGCAATCGTTGCAGCATCTTTTGTCGATTGACGTTGTGAATCATTGAAATAAGCAGGAACAGTTATCACGGCCTTTCCAACTGCTGATCCAAGATATGTCTCGGCAACACCTTTCATCTTTGCTAAAACCATGGAAGATATTTCTTCAGAAGTAAACTCTTTCCTTTCCCCCTTGTAAGTGACTACTACTTTTGGCTTGTCATCTCTCCCAGCGACCACTTTAAAAGGCCATAACTTCATGTCTGCTTGAACAATCTCATCGCTTGCTCTTCTTCCAATCAACCGCTTAGCATCTATTATTATGTAATTCATTTAACAATGGTTAGTCTAAGACTAAATAAACTAACAAAAGCTAACATAATAAAAACAATGAACAGTGACGAACCAAAGATTGTGTTGGTGGGGTTGTAGGCAACTTGATTCTTGGCAGCATCCCCAACCAAACGTTCAGTGTCATTAAAGGCGACATACGATGGGGTGGTCCGGTTACCTTGATCATTTGCGATGATCTCAACACGGTTGTGCTGCCAGACAGCCACACAAGAATAAGTTGTTCCAAGATCGATACCAATGGCTGGGACTTTACCTCTTGAATACATTTCTAGATGGAAAAAAAATGCTAGTTTTAATTGAAATAAACATACAGATTATGCACTAAATAACATCTTACAATCATAATTTATATTCAAATCCGTCTGTCGAGGTACCAATCAAAAGTTGCAGAATTTGTTGTCTCATAAGTGTTTAGTGGGTGACTTATCAACTTCAATACAATGGAAAAGGTACATTGCCTCTTAGGAACCCGCTATCAATTTATGTGTCTTGGGTGACTTATCAACTCCCAAAGTTCTGTTCTTCCAAAATTTTACAATTTTATGTAATCACTTAATAAATTCACCTTTTCACAAAGAAAGTTAGGCCTGGGTTTGAGAATGTTTGGGGCTACTTAACTACACAAAACCATGAGATTGAAACGCAGCTACAAAATCAGAGAGCAACTCTACTGATAGCCGAGTACTCTCCATTCAATATGATAAAAAAATGGAGTTTATTACATCAGGAATGGGTCTTATACCCTGTGGCGAACTACCCTAGTATAAAACAAACACGAGTGGTTGTTTTATCTATATATAAAATCTAATGCATAATCAAACTAATAATGTAAGATAATTTACATATACTTTAATTTCTGTATTCAACTGCCAAGTTAAAAACTCTTTTACAAGCTGACTGAAATCCATGGAAGGGCTGCAGTCAAAACTAATTTTTTAAAACACTAATGGACACTCAATGAACTTTGACACATTATAGTTTTTAAAATAAAACATTCAGCATGAAATAAAATGACCAAGGTCCAGGGCTATATATCCTAATTCCCGTCTTTTTTTCATTTACTTAGTTCTTCTCCACAACACGTACGGTTTTTGCTCATTAAACCTTCGTTAACACAGTCTTGATCTTTATATCTCCTAACTAGTTTTATTCGGTAATCACCCCAAAAAGCACATATTAACATTTCTTAAGCATCTTCACCAATGAAAATGGTTTATCGTATAATAAAGTCAAAAATCAAATAACCTAGCTATTAATTACTTCTGATCAAGAAACAGTTGGTTATAGACATAGTACGTAGTTTACTACCAATTATAAACATACATCAATCAATCAACATGATCCACACATTACACATGCAAAGACATGCAACTAGTAAAACAATAATTGTATAAATTATAGTACCTTATTTGTTTGAAAACGTATCTCTTCCCTTATGCCTTGTGCCGACTTTAACAAACTTTTAGGGTTTATGAAATGATTATTGAGGAGATTTTCAAATATATTTCACCCATAATTCAAATTTAAATTTAACTTTCAAAGGTGTCAATACAGCCCCTAAGGTTTACATTATCTCAACTTTTGACCTCAACTATGAAATATAATATAACTGATGAGATTTTATCAAACTATTTATTGAAATATTGTAAGTAACTTTTATTTGATACACTTAATTATGATGGAGATTATATTTCATAATCGTTTTTTAATTTTTTAAGATCAGACTACTTATTTGAAAATATGTATACGATCAGGCTTTGATTTTAAGTCACGGGAGCGAAATTCACATTTTTTTAAGTGAATTTGTCTTGACAAAATCTTATCTTTTATATGGCGAAAAATAGGTTGCACCATTTATAAGATCCAAATTGTGTTACAAGTACTCAAGGAGGCAAGATATGATGCATGCCAAATATATATACTAAATCCAAAGCTGGCCCGTAGGATGGACGGACTAGTTCTATATTATACTTGAAAAAGTCAATTCACATCACATGTATTCATAAGTTTATAGTTTGCCACCTTATTAGAATTACTATGAGAATATTACCTTTGGTGGACCAACGGAAAAGCCACGCATTTCACTAATCTACCCAGAATCATAAATGTATCTAGTTGTATTGTTCTCATAATGAGAAGATCGGCTATAATTGGTAAAATAAAGTTGTTAAAAATGAATAAATATACTAACAATCTGGTTGTATCACATGTAAAAAAGAGTATATTTGTTCAATCAAAATAGAGAATCATTTATTATCTCTTTGTTGGTAAAGTATCTTTGCTATACAAAATAACCACAATAAAACTCAATTTCCTGATGTATACAAAACAAAGATAAAAAAATAACCAATACATATACAAATGATATACAAAGCCAATGGAGGAGGATATGCGAACAGTTATCTCTTGTTGGGCTAAATCTTCCGGAAGATCCTACTTTGTAGAAGAACCAAATTCCAGATGATATTGGAGAAGAATTATCCCGTCAAGTTAACCATATCCGTTGTGTATCCAATTCTATCGGTAGGGAAGAAGCTAAGGCCGAGCTTGAGCCAGCGATGAAAGCGCAATTAAGTCTAAGAACTTTGAAATTGCTAGATTATTGGACAGATTGGGGTACTATGAGGCTGTTAATCATGAGATGTCTCAGAGAAATCAAGAAACAATCGGTAAGTCTTGGAAATTTTGTTATCTTTTCTTCATTCCGGACTTGCATCCTCTTAATTCGTCACTGTATTGTGTGTAGAAACAACGCGACGAGCTAGGCAATAATTGTTGGAATGATAAAACCCCGTAGGTATATCTTTATTATTGATCACTATTTATAAACCTACAAACCGGGCTTGCCTATTTATCCTTTAGTACTCCCTCATGATCAGAAGCGCGAAATCGCGGCTCGGATTGGAGTAGTAAGCTAGAAAAGAAAGAAAAACATTAACGTAAGAAAAACATAACTTTAGTCGACTCGTAACAAAACCGTACCAACCGTCAACTTGAGTCATTGGTACCAACGATCGGCTAAATCAGCTGGTAACAAAACCGTACCAGCGGTCGACTTTAAGGACTGGAGCGAGCGATCAACTTTATTTGGTGGTAACAAAGTTGTAAGAACAATCTTTTTTTCAACAATAAAACATAAACATAAACATAAATCCGACGAAGCGGTAGCAATCTTCTAATGACATTAGCAAAAGCAAAGCGGAGATAGCATTTTTTTAGTGGCTGGAGGGTGGCGGCTAGGGTTTGACGGGGTGGTTCAGGGGAGGCGGCCCAAGGTAGCCACCTAGGTATGAGGATCAGACTCGCTTCGATACCATATTGAAATGATAAAACCCTTTAGGTATATCTTTATTATTCACCATTAAAACCCTAGATACTCTAAAACTATAAACCGGGCTTGGGTCTATTTATCCTCTAATAATTATAAGGAAGACAAGACAAAGGTGGATTTGGGGTTCAATACTTGCCGCAATTACAGTTGGAAGTGCAACATTAGTTTGGTCCTACATTCCAACCAAAGAAGGTTCCTCTTACACTAGCTAGTGATGAGAATACGCTCTGACTCGAGTAGACTTGAAGAAAGGATAGATGTGAATACCAGTGTTTATACATTTAGTTTTATCTTAAGACTAATTATGGTATATGGAAGCCAGAGTTTGCAAAGCACTGATTTACATCAAACCACTTGAGTGCCTTTTCAATTTGAATCTCAACATGTATATATTCCTATTAATTTACTAGACGAGTACCCGTGCCTAGCGGCATCGGTTTCTAGCGGCAGACAATTAACGATATGTGATATTGTGGTAAGTGTTTCGTATAATGTTCAAAATAAACGTGAAAAGATCTCGATGAGACCTGATTTACCGGTTTGTATCGGTTTAACGGGTCCTCTACGGTTCGTTTCGAATGGCTTTATTTGGTTAGCGAAAACCGGTGGAGACACGGTTCCGGTTAAACACGTTGGTCGGTCCGGTTTTCAAAACTATATGTAACATCAACTTGTTAGCTTGTAAGTTTTGTGTGTTTTATTAATTTGTATAATGTGTATAATAACATGTACTTTTCATTTTAGGGCGTTTAAAAATATCATTAATTAGTTTGTTTAATTGTTTTATATTTTGGATTATGTTGTAGCTTCTTTAAATTATGCGTTATGAAAATTTTATTGTACTTTTTAGTAAGGGTGTTTTAATTGGTTGTTTTTAATTTGGTAGATGTACTTTTAATTGGTTGTACAATGTGAATAAATTATTGTACTTTTAAGTAATGGGGTGTTTTAATGAGAGTATTAATTACACTATGCATTTCTCTCTCCTTTTACCAGTTTCAACAATTCAACTTTTCACTTTTCAACTTTGACCGTTTTTCTATTATATGTAGTATAGATGAGCTAAGGTCGAGCCGGATACTTATTTGTTTTAGAGTAAATTACGCGTTCTATCATGTGGTTTCACGAGATAACTACCACCATCCATCGACTTTTTTTTGCATGGTGAATCCTTATAATGAAGTTGTGTAACACAATTGATCATCCTTATCCATAGCGGTAGTTAATTAAATGATTTCGTTAAGTCACCCCTTATGCTTTGCACAAGAGGGTATTTTAATCATTTTGTATTTATTTATATACTCGTATTTTATAACATAAAAATAAAAACTTCGAATATAAAAAGTTAATAATAAAAAATTGTTAAGTAGAGTATTTAATAAATAAATGCATAAATAAATCCCAAACATCAACATGAATCTTGTTTGATTCTTTAAGACTATCTTTATCAACAACCTACTACAACCCAATCTCTTAATAAAATATTATTTTCTCTTTCCTCCACCTACACAACTAAAACATACAACCAATCTACATATTTTTTACCATTTATCAACAACCCAACCTAACATATAATATTATTTCTTTATATTTAATTTAATTACTTAAAGGTGATGCAAAGTCTCAGGCTTTGAAGATAGCCAAGGCTGTGAAGACCGGCTCTACCTTCAAGAAGAAGGCCAAGAAGATCAGGACCAAGGTTACCTTCCACCGTCCAAAGACTTTGAAGACCGACAGGAACCCAAAGTATCAGTGCTTCCCCAAGAAACAAATTAGACCACTACCAGATTCTCAAATACCCATTGACTACAGAATCTGCAATGAAGAAGATTGAAGACAACAACACCCTTGTTTTTATAGAACCTTTTCATTTGTAACTACCAATGAGAATATGACATGTGTCAAGGTTGGCATCACAATTGGAAATCACAAACCAACCTGGTCGTCAATCTCATACTCTTTCTTTTATTCATTTCTAATATAATATATGTATTTTTTTTTTCTTCCTATCCAACCGGTTGTCAATCTTAGAGATAAAGGTAGTCTAATATATGTCCAGAATCACAGGACACCGCCCCACCCATTCATTACATCTCTTGTTAAATACTCTTCCAATAAAGACAGAATTTCATTGTGTAAAAAGAATATCATCTTCATTTATTAATAGATCAAGATCAAGGTTTATGTAATTTCTCAAAATTTCACTCACACCTTGATATCACCATCATCCAAGAACGCAAACGTGAAACTGCCGCCGCTCGTATTACTTCTTATATTGCCGTTGTCGCTACAGAATAGAAATCACCATCATTGTGTTTCACCCACTTATACGAATATACCCACAAACAATGGTAGCGCCGCTGTCTAGAGATGGTACCACCACCCGTTTCATTCTAATGGTGTGTTACAACCACATGTAATTATGATAGGTTACTGGTTGTGTAGATCTAGTTGTAACAGTATAATGTATGGCTGGTTCCGTGCAGGGGCGAAGCTAGTAGGGTGACTAGTGGGTGTTGGTTCACCCCTGTTCAACCCACTTTATTCATTAGTTATTTAGCTTATAAGCTAGTTTGTTAATAATATTTGCAACAAGCCCCCCTTATTCCTATTAAAATTACGAATAATTTAACAATCAGATGCAAGTATACAACATCTAAAGTAATTTACTTGTTAAATTATTCTTTTCTAATTTAGCTTGGTTCCTTATGGTGTTAAGTTGAATCATGAGTTAAAGTACTATAGATTCATTTTTGAGTAATATTTGTATAGCTATAACTTTTATGTTAATTTTGGCCCCCTTAACTTTAAATCCAGCTCATACTGGTTCCGTGGTAGTATATTTGTGAGTGATGATGGGTTATGGAAGTGGGTGGACATGGTGGTGATATAAAATCACGTTGTGTAGAAAGAAAATCAATCAAACTCATGATGCGGTGACGGTCGGGATTCTAGCCGGATATGATTTTCTTGGGAGAGAAGAGTGTAATATTGTGTAAATGTGTCATGTGTGAAACCGTGAAAGTTAGGACAAAGATGATAAAAAGTAAAGTGACGAATTTACCCTCACATGTCTTGCGCATGCAGTGATTTAACGATCTTTACAAATGAGGATGAATCGTGTTACAAAACTTTATTATAAGAATTCACCATGCAATAGAAAAAAAAAACAAAAACAAAAACAAAAAAAGTCAAGGGACGGCGGTAGTGATTTCGGCTAAACCACAAGAACGAACGGTGTAATTCACTCTATTTTTTGATGAATATGTTGTTGGATTTAATTTTGCTAAAAGTTCAAGATAAATCAAACAACGGACTATTTGATGCAATTATATGATCTTTAAGGGTGCTCGATCATTTGTCTAAATTGGTCTTGTGAAATTAATTGTAAGAATAAGGTTTTTCGGCTTTGTTGCCTTGGGTATGAAAAAAAAAAAAAAAAAAAAAAAATCGTTTCAGGGAATCTGAGGTATAAGGATGTTGGTGTCTATAGAAAAATAGTAATGAATTTTTGTAATACTTATGTTTATTGTTGATTGTATTTGTACGTATATATGTAGAAACTAGAAAGTAAATGTATGTGAATGTAATATGCTGAATAGTATTTTGACTTTTTTTACCAGATGCAAGTATTTGTCCATGCAGAGATTTCGCTTATTGCACTTATGAAGTTTCATCTCTCAAATTTTTTCACACATGGACACGGCCGGCATGCACTTTCAAAGTTGTAGGGATAGCGCTTGCAATTTGGCTAAACCATGGTTATTGCTATTTACTCTAAATAAATTTTGATTTTCCAAATTTCCCAATGATTATTACTTCAGTGAATTGCTAGTCATTCACTAACAAGCAAACATAAATATACACAAGCTCAGACCCTGTGAAGTGCTCCTTGATTGTGTGAGGTGCACAAACTGTACATAACTTTTGTTACAAATTCTTTATTTGAAATAATCATCTATCCCAAATTCAGAATAATACTAGTTGGAGTGCTAGTCCAACTCGTCTAATATTTATCCTAATATGGAGTAGTCCTCATTGGTTTAGGATAGGTTTAATGTGTAATCCTAGTTATAGTCTAATACGTTTAGTTTAGTCTATATATACCGAGAAGGGTAGGGCATTACCTTTGTACCGAATTGAAGTTTTGAGTTAGTTTCTTCAATAAACATAATTGCGTGTTCGAGGCAGATTCTTGTTCTTTACTTTCTGTGGAGTGTGCTTGTTGTGTGCATTTGTGTGCGTACCTCTGTTAACTACAATTGGTATCAGAGCTTGTGGTGAATCGTGGAGGATTGTTGCTGCGTCTAAGGGTCACAATCAGCGTCCATTATCTGATTGATTACAGCAGCCTGGGAACCTGCGTTGGACAAGAAAACAGAAAACCTGTAACCTGCGATTTAGGGGTTAAGTAGGTCAGAAACTTGTTGGATTAAAACCTGCGATCAAGAGGTTTAATCGCGTGAGTGATCAGAGTGTTTAAACTGATCAAAGCTTTGCCGTGCTTGTACCAGCGTGTTTGATCAGACCTCAGGAAACAGAAGCTGGTGGATTTATTTTATTGGTAAGCTGAGTATCAACGAGTTAGGGTTTAAATTAAGATCGTCAGGAACCTGTGAACCAGTTGGTTGGGTCATGATTATCACATCCCACTTTTCTCAGCCCACTTATCTCAGCCCACTTTTCTTTTGTAAACTGATTACAATGCATCAGTAAGTTGAAAAAGTACTCAAAGGCTGTTAATTTTCTCACCATTTTTTTGAACTTAATCTAGCCGTGATATAAAGTTTGGAAAGTTCCCGTTACAAACTTACTCACGGTCCGGAAGAAGAACCGGGATGACGGAGACCCATCGAGGTTCTAACCCACCACCGAAACAAAGAGTTAAGTTTGACATTTGGTGCCCATTATTAACGTCAACCAATTACACTATATGGAGTATGCGAATGGAAGTTCTTGGAATTCATGGAGTATGGGATGTGGTAGATCCGGGCTCAGACGATGCCAAGAAAAACAATATAGTTAAAGGCTTATTGTTTCAATCGATCCCAGAAGATTTGATTTTGCAAATCGGGAAGGAGATATGGGAAGCGATAAAAACTCGTAACTTAGGGGTTGATCGTGTGAAGGAAGCGAGGCTTCAAACCCTAATTACGGAGTTCGAGAATCTGAAGATGTCAGATAACGGTACCATAGGCGAATATCTTTGCAAAGTTATCGGTGTGCGTCTAAATCAACCACGCTTGGAGAAGTCATGTCGGAACACAAGGTGGTAAAGAAGTTTCTCACAAGTCTTCCTGAGCGTTTTGTCCATATCGTGGCAGCCCTAGAGCAAGTTTTAGATCTTAAAAAGCGGGGTTTGAGGATGTGGTTGGACGATTGAAAGCGTATGAAGAAAGAGTCAAAGAAGAAGATAAAGCAAGCGATGCTCAAGAAAACTTGCTTTATGCTAGAACCGATAATTCCTACGGGAATAATGACTCAGCGGAGGAAGAGGGCGTGGTTCATACTCTCGAGGTCGTGGCCGTGGTCAAGGTAGCATACATGGCAATAATCAAAACCAAGGTCAACGTGACTCCTTGAAAACCGTGAAGATAATGAACAAAGGGTAAGCAACATGAAAGCGTGATCTCACATATAAAGTGTTACCGTTGTGATGAGTACGGACACTTTGTTTCAAGATGCCACTGAGCGAAACCGAAACCATGAAGTTAACCTTAATGAGGCGCAAGAGAAAGATGTGTATCATGAGGAAGGTACGTTCTTTATGATGAACCATATTCAAGAAAGCGATTTTTATGAATGAAGAAAAGTACACTCCACCAAAGAGCAAGTCAAATACCGATGAAGAGAATGTATGGTATTTTGACAACGGTGCAAGTAATCACATGACAGGTAATTACTCTTACTTTTCTGAATTAAACGAAAATATTACTGGACGTGTTAGGTTCGGAGATGGTTCATGTGTGAGCATAAAGGGAAAAGGCTCGATTTTGTTCCAAGGTAAAAACGGAGAACAAAAGTTGTTGAAAGATGTCTATTATATTCCCGCTCTTCGTAGTAATGTGATAAGTCTTGTACAAGCTACAATATTTGGTTATGATATTAGTATCCGAGGTGATTTCTTAACCATGCGAGATAGTTGCGGAGATTTACTTATAAAGGTCCCACGAGTGCAAATCGCCTTTATAAAGCTCAACTAAAAGTTGGTAAAGAAGATACAAGCGAAGAGGAGCGAGAATCGGTTGAGCGAGAATCGGTTGAACAACAACTGTTATTGAAGTTGATGAAGTATTCGCGCGGTAGCTCGACTCGAGACCATCGACTCTTGATTGCTCGCGGTAGGGAAAGGATGGAAGATTCATCACTTGGATATGAGAACGGATCTTCTAAATGGTGATCGAAAGGAGCTCGATAGTACTTTAAAGAGATGGGTTTTCTACAATGCGTGCGAAAATGCGATCTATAGAAAGGTGCCCAATGGAGAATTTATCATTGTTGCGGTTAATGTGGATGATTTATTCGTGGTGGGACAAGCTTAGACCTCATAAATAAGTTCAAAGGAGAATGGTGTCTCAATTTGAAATGTCGGATCTTGGTGAGTTAACTTATTACTTAGGTATCGAAGTCTCACAAGAAAAGGATTACGTGGAGATCAAGCAAGAGAGATATCGGGGAAGATATTGAAAGAAGCTGGTATGGAAGATTGCAATGCAACTTTATGTCCAATGGAACCGGGACTCAAGTTGACAAAAGCAAAAGATGAACCAGAAGTTGAAGCTACTCAATATCGAAATGTTGTGAGTTGCTTGCGTTACCTCTTGCACACTCGTCCAGATTTGACTTACTCGGTTGGAGTAGTTAGTCGATATATGCAAAGTCCAAGAGAATCACATGCTCGTGTAATCAAGCAAATCCTCGCTATCTTAAAAGTACGACTTCGTTTGGAATTAAATACAATCGTTGTAATGACATAAGACTTGTGGGATTTAGCGATCATAATATTGATATTGATGATGGACGGAGTACTACTGGACATGTTTTTTATCTTGGTACATCACCTATTACATGGTGCTCACAAAAGCAAACTACCATGGCGTTATCTTCGTGTGAAGCTAAGTTCATGGCGGCTACTACAGCTGCGTGTCAAGCAATTTGGCTAAGGGAGTTATTGGCGGAAGTGACTGGGAATGAGCAGGTAATTGTTGAGCATGTATCCGGTGAAGAACAAAGAGCAGACCCATTGACGAAGGCCTTGGCGCGCATAAGGTTCAAGGAGATGAGATCGTTACTTGGTGTGCAAGAGTTACCCTCTTGACTCGAAATTGGGGGTGATTGTTGGCGAATTCACGAGTTTGGTTGTGGGTGGCGTGTACCAAATTGAGAATAATACTAGTTGGAGTGCTAGTCCAACTCGTCTAATATTATCCTAATATGGAGTAGTCCTCATTGGTTTAGGATAGGTTTAATGTGTAATCCTAGTTATAGTCTAATCGTTTAGTTTAGTCTATATATACCGAGAAGGGTAGGGCATTACCTTTGTACCGAATTGAAGTTTTGAGTTAGTTTCTTCAATGAACATAATTGCGTGTTTCGGCGGATTCTTGTTTTTACTTTACGTGGAGTGTGCTTGCTGTGTGCATTTGTGTGCGTACCTCTGTTAACTACTGATTATGTGTAATGCTTTAAATCTAAAGGTCACTGAAGTTTATTTGAACTACGTAGTATATATAAAATACTTTGCAACCTATAATCCACCGTAGACAGTTTATGTTGTAAAATGATGTCGAGCTTGTCGCATTTTAATAACATTAGTTATGTTGATGGGTTCCAATCAAGACCACACAGCAATAGCTTCATGACATAGTAATAGCTTTGACAGATCTTAACATTTGAAATAACAGAACTGTGGACGTATGGTCCGGACTGGGCCAGGAATGGGTCAGGCCCGGCATCAGCGGCCCACTCTACATCTAAACCCTAATCCATGCCTATATATACATGACAGGTTATCTCTAACCCTAAGATATATTGGCTACACTACGCCGATACTAACTTGACCGTCGGAGGTGGACCCCGGGGCTACGGCCTCGGGTCCACTCCTAACGGGTTCTCTTTGTTGACAGGTCTACTAGGGCTCGAGAAGACGACTAACGGCCCAAGGAGAGTCGTTGAATCCAGTCCGCGCCAGATTATGCTTCAACAAGTTGGCGCCATCCGTGGGACCACGAATAAACTATGTTTCGTGTTCTCCTATTACCGGAAATCAGAAATCAATTTCTAAAGTCGGTAACTCTAAATCCCTATAATCGATTGATTTACAATATCATTCGCAATTAATGTAATCGATTGCCATGCATGCTTTATAATCGATCATGCTTTAATACATCATAAAGTATTCGCAATTAATGCTTTAAAGTAACCACGCTTTAATACTTTACGTCTGTTAGAGTGATATTATTTATGCTCAAATATAAACGTGGTCCTACATGGAATAACTTTATGGAATAATTTGTCATGTATTCGACAATATATTCATGGCTGAAATCAAACATCACGTTAAATTAAATCGCATATTGTTAAATTGCATATTTTATTCTTTACATAAGATTATATAATGATAAATCTTTACATAAGATACAATTTGAAAATATCCGCACGATCGGACCTCTTTTATTTTTTAGTCCGCACGATCGGACCTAAGAAAATATCCGCACGATCGGAGCTATTTTCCTTTTAGCCGCGAATTAATTCGCAGAGAATCTGTTTTACGGTTGGTACGCTTGTTGGCGCTCGAACAATGCGATCGCGATAAATCTACCCGCATTAGGCCGTGCGTTCGGACATTTTCGCGAGAAGAAGCGTGCGCGAATACCACAATGCTAGTCAATCGCCATGATGCGCCTTTGGACCAAAAGGCGTGGTATAAACATCTGCGATCATCCGAAGCGTTCGAGTCTATGCGGTTAAGATAAATCCATCGTGTCTATTCGTCGCGGTCACGATCGTCCATCATTAAAAAAAAAAAAACAAAACACAATTAATTATTTCGTCGGTACGCATCCCACGACGGGTACGCACTGCTAATTTTCTTATATGCTATGTGCTATATATTTTTTATGCTATGTGCTATATATTGCTTCATTTTATTAAGTTTTATATGCTGCGATTCGCGGCATATACTTTTAATCTTTGTATTAAGTGTTTTTCGCAGATTAAATAAGTTTAATGCTCCTACATGAGTAGCACCATCAAACTTGGGGGCTACCGGTATACCTTCTGCTTGTTTTAAATCTGTTGGTGTATTTGGAAGCGGATCGAAGGCAATTTAAATATTCGCACCAACTTGCCGTGGGAGGCGTCCTCTGTCGGTTGTGAAGGCGCGCGCGTAGCGAAGCACGTCTTCGTCGCACCTCTTTGTCGCGCAACGCAACGCGCGCTCTGAAGCGCGTCTTACGTCGCACCCTTTGTCGCGCGGTGCGCAAGCCTGCCTGACGCGTCTTACGTCGTACCTTTTGTCGCCAAGCCAACACAGTACCGCCCGTGAAGCAGCGTCTTCATCGCACCTCTTTGTCGCGCCAAGACGCTTTGACATTTATCTTGTGAAGCACGTCTTCGTCGCACATCTTTGTCGCAAGACAATACCACTTATGCGAAGCACGTCTTACATCGCACATCTTTGTCGCGCGGTAGCGCATACATGATACGAAGCGCGTCTTACGTCGCACCATGTTGTGTCGCCATCGGTACAAAAGGTGCGCCACTTACCGGGATGCGACATGCGGGTTCCACTTTCACCTACGCGGCCATCAGAACTTAAGTCTAGCATAACATAGCCATGCGCTATCTCATACTAGACTTGGGGGGCTTGTGGACGTATGGTCCGGACTGGGCCAGGAATGGGTCAGGCCCGACATCAGCGGCTCACTCTACATCTAAACCCTAATCCATGCCTATATATACATGACAGGTTATCTCTAACCCTAAGATATATTGGCTACACTACGCCGATACTAACTTGACCGTCGGAGGTGGACCCCGGGGCTACGGCCTCGGGTCCACTCCTAACGGGTTCTCTTTGTTGACAGGTCTACTAAGGCTCGAGAAGACGACTAACGGCCCAAGGAGAGTCGTTGAATCCAGTCCGCGCCAGATTATGCTTCAACAAGAACAGTAAATAAACATGATCTCCCACTCAAATTCCAAAAGGAATTTTTTTAAGTAGACATTATGTGTTTGCACAGTACCACATGGTGTACTTTCACTTACTTTTTCAAAACAAGGTTCAACTTGAACCGCCTGCACATATCATCAAGCTCCATTTCCTTGTTCTCCAACTCATCAAGTTCAGCATCACAGTTTTCATCAAGCCACTCAGTTGTCTCTTTAATCTGATGTTCTATAGCTCCCAGGTCGTCTACATTAAGCCCCAACTTTCTAAGTCTCAATCGAACCTTATAATCCTTCATCTTGGCTTTTAACTTATAGACATGGTCTTCTAAATCACTGTGAGCATTAACCTTGTTCGTATGAGCTTCATCCTCAAGCTTATATCTTTCAGCATCTTTGATCATCTTCTCGATCTCCATTTTTGACAAACTGCCATTGTTTGTTATTTTGATTGATTTGTTCCTTCCAGTGGTTATTTCTCTGGCAGAAAAGTTCAAGATCCCATTGGCATGCATCTATCTCATAACATACAATGATCTCAACTTGCCCCCGGGGTGCAGATGGAATGTCAGACAGCCCAAGTTTTCCTAAAAAGAAATTTTCCTTGCTTTTGGATCTCTCACCTTGATAAACATTTATATCTACAGCAGTTTGATCGTCATAGCCTGTAGTGTATCTATTTTCTTTCTTGGTTGGTATAGGTGAATTTCTAGGAATTAACACGGACATAAGATTTTCACCAACCTCTACACCAAGTGATAAAGGAGTAACATCAAATCATGCACAGCTTCATCACCCATGCCAGTTAGGTGAGCAGCTAAAATTCCAGCACCACAAGCAACAGCCTCATCAGGATTCATCCATTGGCATAGTAACTTTCCATTAAATAACTCCTGCAACAATTCTTGTACCTTGGGTATCCTGGTCGATCCACCAACAAGTACCACTTCATTAATGCAATTCTTACTCATATTCACATCCCTCAAACAAGTTTTCACCGTCTGAATGCACTTCTCAAACAAGTCCATGTTCACCTCCTCAAACTTAGCTCGTGTGAACTTCGCAGAGAAATCAATACCATTAAACAAGCAGTCAATGTCTACCATTGTCTGAATAGCTGTTGAAATAGTCCTCTTGGCCCTCTCACAATGAACCCTCAACCAACCTAAAGCCTTAAGGTTCCTACTAATATCTGCTCTGTGCTTTCGCTTGAACTCTTGAACATAGTGGTTAACCATTCTGTTATCAAAATCCTCACCTCCCAAATGGGTGTCACCACCTGTGGCTCTAACCTCTATGGCTCCAGCTTTATCAATGGTTAGAATAGAAACATCGAAAGTACCACCACCCAAGTCAAATACTAGAACATTCATCTTTCCATCTATACTAGCTCTTTTGTCAAGCGCATAAGCAATTGCTGCTGCTGTTGGTTCATTAATCATACGAATAACTTCAAGTCCAGCAACCATTGCAGCATCTTTTGTCTATTGACTTTGTGAATCATTGAAATAAGCAGGAACAGTTATCACCGCCTTTTCAACAGTTGATCCAAGATATGTCTCGGCAACCCCTTTCATCTTTGCTAAAACCATGGAAGATATTTCTTCAGAAGTAAATTCTTTCCTTTCACCCTTGTAAGTGACTACTACTTTTGGCTTGTCATCGCTCCCAGCGACCACTTTAAAAGGCCATAACTTCATGTCTGCTTGAACAATCTCATCGCTTGCTCTTCTTCCAATCAACCGCTTAGCATCTATTATTATGTAATGCAGTAAAACAATGGTTAGTTTAAGACTAAATAACTGAAAAAAGCTAACATATTAAAACAATGAACAGTGACGAACCAAAGATTGTGTTGGTTGGGTTATAAGCAGCCTGATTCTTGGCAGCATCCCCAACCAAACGCTCAGTTTTATTAAAGGCGACATACGATGGGGTGGTTCGGTTTCCTTGATCATTTGTAATGATCTCAACGCGGTTGTGCTGCCAAACAGCCACACAAGAATAAGTTGTTCCAAGATCAATACCAATGGCTGGGACTCTACCTCTTGAAAACATTTTCTGATGAAAAGAATACAGGTTTAGATTGAAATGCACAGAATATGCACAACCTCACATCAATCATAATTTATATTCAAATCTGTCTGTTGAGGTACCAACCAAAAGTTACAGATCTTGTTGTATAGTAACTGCTTATTGGGTGACTTATCAACTTCCTATACAATGAAAATTGTACATTGCCTCTTAGGAACCCGTTATCAATTTATGTGTCTTGAGTGCATAAACAAATTCAACCTCAATCGACACTAATAAATGTATGCAATTTTGTGGTCATTGGAAACTGTATAGTAGTAAAATATTAATGCCCAAAGGCATGAACAATTTGAAATATGCATCCCAAAGTCCTGCTAGCTGTTTTAGCCTTTTCTAACTCACCGCCTAAAATAACTAAAAGCATGGTCGAATTTGGTTTTATTTTGCTAGTTAAATTACAAAACAACAAAGAAAACAAAAAGAAAAAAAATGATTATGATCTTTGTAGCTATATCTTTTATGTAGTTTATTAACGACTCTAGTTATACAATCGGGTCGTAAAAGGATGGCTAACCCGCTTAGTAAACTTTAATGTGCATGTATCAGGGTATAACCTTTCGACACAATGAGCTGATTGAGTCAGGTTCGTGCAAACCAGTCAAAAAGTAAGTTCTCTAAAAAGACCACTTCTAGAGAAACATGCCGCTAATCTGCCAATTTCTTACAGACCACTTCTATATGAAATTCTCTAATTGCCAAACTCTTAAAGAAAACTTCCGTAAATATATTTGAATTAGTCAGGACCAAAAGTGTAATTAACTTCATATTTGAAAGACACAGCAATTATTTGTTTCAGATTTTTTTAATTTTTTATTTTGTTGCAGAATTTAGCATTTGTTAGTTCGAAGTATGTGTTAACAGGATGGTAAGGAAACTCATGACAGAACCATGCTCCAGTTTTGAGAAATTAGTTATGGCACTCCCTTTGTAAACTATGTACTTTCAATTCACTTCATGAAATAACTGAAAGATGTTCATCATCTACCAGCTTCTCCATGGAGGTATGGAGCTGCTTAGAGTTGATGGTTATATCACCAGCCTGCATGTTCAGTACGTCAATACTTCGAAAAAATAACAAAAAAACATTACATACAGATAATCTACCACACCTGCATATTTTATACATTAATAGAGACAGTATGTATATTGAGTACTGACAACCCAATAACTGTATGTTTAAATTTAATGCAAAGTTAAACTTGATTCAATGTCGTCAAGCTCCGATTGCGTAATTGTTCACCTCATCAACTTGATGTTCTATGTCCTCTAAGCAAAAGGTGTGCCCCATCTTACTATGTTTCAGTCGACTTATAAAACATCACATTCACAGATGTTGGATATAAACTTATAAACAATTAATGGTCTAAAGCTTGATATTTTGGCCCTCGCCTTTCTATCTTGAAGAACTCATAAAACAAAGTAAAAAAGAACTGAAAACATGCAATAAGTACATGTCTGATAAAACTATAACCAAGTGATAAAGTACTAGAATTAGGGACACACTACAACATTCACTGGCATCCCCAGCGACATATGGGGATTCCCCGACATGTCATTGGGAAAATATATCAACGACATGTCATTTGGGAATCTAGCTGGGAAGTCTCGTGAGGATTGTATCCCAGCGACAATCCCAGCGACGACGTGGGTCCCACTCAAATTTAAGTCAAAGAAGCGGTGCCCTTTGTGGCACATTATCCCAGCGACATGTCATTTGGGAATAATCGAATTAAGCAAAATGATTAACACACTAATTATATTGATTAAGTATCCCGGCGACATGTCGTGGGGATACTATGGTTACTGTTGACAAGTCAACGAGTTAGCCTACTATCCCGGCGACATGTCATTTGGGGAAACTTGGTTTTTCGTTGACTTGTCAGCGTTTAGCGTGTTATCGGCGACATGTCGCCGGGAAAAATCTGCATTTTTTTAATGCGACTGCGGTAAGACGATTTCAGATTTTTCCGAATTTTCCGGAAAAATCTACCAAATAAACTGTACCAAAACACATATAGACTCGCCACAACTTGTACCAAAACACAAATACCATATAACGGATCAACGCAATACAAATAGATCACAACTTTTACATAAACACGACTCAAAAGTCAATATGTGCATTGATAGATAGGAAACAAGTGTTTAAATGGCGCCAAGATGAACCTAATAATATATAACACAACTACCTAAAGTACCAATGTAGCATACTAATAATATATAACACAACTAGCTAAAGCTAGTACCAATGTAACATACTAATAATATATACACAACTACCTCTCGCCGTTGTTATCCTCATCACCGCCATTCTCCTCGTCATCACCACACCCACCACTCCGCTAGCACCACCCGAGTCATACTCCCGAACATATCCGCGTGTCTGTTGTCGCTCGAGGAGACTCATCATAAAGCTTACATCTTTGGTGACTTTCTCGTGGGCGGGCATACTTGGCTGGATGTGGCCCGTGATGGCAATCTGCGACCCACAGGAATATGCCCTGAAGCTTACCCCTCTTGCCAGCGCATTGATTTGATCCTCCGTGTATTCACCCGTGGCCTCAAGCTTTTCATCTCGTCCTATGTAGTGACAAAAACACAAGATAGTAAATATATTAGTCGGGTTGCTACATTATTTCTCGATAATTCATTAAAGTGTGTTTTGAAACAAAACTTACATATATCCCATGGTCCTCATCGTTAAGGAATACCCCATCAACGTATGTGTTCGCCAATAAGTGTCGATGGTGGCGGGTATTCATGAGTCTCGATGCTGCATCTGTACATACACACGCATATAAGATGAATAATTTTAAAAGCGACAAATCACAACACACCAAAGCGTATAAATATATATATATATATATATATATATATATATATATATATATATATATATATATATATATATATATATATATATATATATATATATATATATATATATAATGTTTATTACCATATATATATATGTATATATGCATGTAAAATAATTATAATGTTTATTACCATATTATCTCGAAGGCGAGTCGGCGTTCGGGATCCCATCTAGATATGACCTTGCTCTTTTCTTGGTTAAGCCGATTTGTAGCGGCTCGAGAAATGTTCTTGGGATCATTCCAAAACTTAATGTACTCATCCCAATCACCATTGTAATTTCCTCGGGACGTGCCCGCCTAATCGCCTCCGCATCGTAATCCCGGTGGTGGGGTCTACCTTCCAATGTTTGGCTTTGAAAGAAGCCTTGTTAGTATTGTAGGCTTTTGCGGTGCGAGTTTATGCCTTCGTAGATCCGGGGCCGTGGGAGGAGTCGATGTGCGGCCCGAGGTCAAATAGGTCTGCAATCATATACAACAAAAGCGAAAAAGAGTTAGAGATATAATTTATATATTTATTTAAATTTGTTTATTTATTTATATGATATAAATAAATAAGCGAATTTAGATAAATATACACAATTAAATAAATGAACACGATAATGAAATAAACATAAAAGGATAATCGACCCCAATATACGAAATGATTCCCGCTTCTTCTCCTTGGGACCTTGTCCCAAGAAGGGTAGTAAAGCGGCACCTTCCTAACGACCTCCCTATGTAGTTAGACCAATGCGCCGCATGGGGCCGAGAGGTTTAAGGTTTGTTTGTCACCCGCCTCAAAAGTGATCGACACGGGACCTTTTTCGCTCACGATTGCCTTGTTGAAAGGTTCCGGGTCTTGTCGCGGTATTCACTGCCTTTGCCTGCCGCCCAAATTGGGCTTTCGTTTACCTTTGCTCGCAAAATCAAGTTAGTGATAAAAGTCATAAATATGTATCAAATTTATGCTTGTATTACAATACTCGGAAATTCTTACCTTTGTTAATGAAGCTTGCCCGAGAACCGGTGGAGTGCGCTGATGCGGAGGGACGATCCTCCCGCCACCGTCACCGCCGTGGGACCGTGCAACATCTGTCGACATCTGTACAAGTACAATTAGCATAAGATATAGAAATTCATGAACAAAATAATATAAGCATGCACACATCCAAATACATACACATCCAAATAAATATACACATTTAAACAATCCACAACAATTTCATTCATTCATTCAAATATATAAGTGTATTTTGCAAGTTACAACTCAAGACCAAACGGGGGACTTTCCGAAATTAATTTCTAATAAATTAATTTCGGACGGGTTTTCTATAGGATGATTAATTTTAGGCGGGATTTTCCAAAATTAATCACTAAAATCCTAAAACAACTAATTATTATAAACTATAAACGGCTCATATCAACAAATAATAACTATAAACTAACAAAATAATATAAACGAGCACATGTCAACAAATAATAACTATAAACTATAAACTACATATCATTTCACTTTTTAACATACATACCATTATTTTAACATACATACCATTTCACTTTTTAACATACATACCATTTCACTTTTTAACATACATATCATTTCACTTTTTAACATACATACCATTATTTTAACATACATACCATTTCACTTTTTCACCAAATAATAACTATAAACTAACAAAATTTAAACAACTAATTATTATAATTATAAACGAGCACATTTCAAGGCAATTGAACTAATAATAACTATAAACTAACAAAATTTAAACAATAAACATTCCCAATGACATGAATAAACATTCCCAATGACATGTCACCCGGGATACCAAAAGGAGGAAAAAAATTATTACATACCTTGTCTAGCCTCCTCGTAGCCTCTTGCAAAAAAAAAAAAAAAAAAAAAAAAAAAAAAATTAACTTTCCAAGTTAACAACTTACAACAATAATAATCGCAAAAATTATAACATACCTCGCTCTTGCTCCTCGTCGACTCTTGCCAAAAAAAAAAAAAAAAAAACTTCACTTTTTAACTAACAACAACTTACAACAATAATAATCGCAAAAATCATAATATAATTAACTAATTTAGTTGAATAACATTTAAAATTTGTAAAACAAACCGTAACGTGTGGTGGTGGTGATGGTGGATGCGTTGGTGGTGATGGTGGATGCGGTGGTGGTGATGGTTGATGATTGTTGGTGATGGTGGATGCGTTTTTGCTGCAGAAATCGCCACAGGAAGGAGGAGGATAAGGTTTTTTTTTTTTTTTTCGTTTTCTGCAGTGAAGAAGATATCTAGATCTACTTTATGATAAGGTTTTTCCCCGGCGACAATCCCCGGCGACATGTCGCTGGGGAAAGGTATAGTTTTTGTCGTTTAGCGTAAATGGCGCGATAACGAAAATTTTGGTGGGTATGTATCCCCGGCGACATGTCGCCGGGGAAAACTATTAATTTTATTTTTATAATCCCCGTGACATGTCGCCGGGAAAACTATTTTTTTTTTTTTTTTTTTTTTTGGTTAAAATTTAATTACTTTATGTTGTTAACGACTTCAAAAGAATACGATTTTATCTTTTATTTTATTATAATCCTAAATATTTTCCTTTCTTTTAATATAAACTCGGGAACAAAGAGTTACCATTCGGCATCTTTATATTCTTATATGAGAGTTAGATTTACAATCTAGTAACGGGCTAGAGGAACAAGAACATATTACATCAAAATGTTGCATGCAATATTTAATTGGATCAAGAAGCCAAACGATGCATAGTTGAATGTGTTTTATAAATCTATGATTCACCGAAGAATAATTATGGTTACACATTAGACGTTCAACGGATGAGTCGGTATGTTATGCTTACACATTAGACGTTCAACGAATGAGTCAGTATGTTATGGTTACACATTAGGCGTTCAACGGATGAGTCCGTATGTTAGGGTTACACATTAGGCGTTCAACATCCGAGTCGGTATGTTATGGTTACACATTAGGCGTTCAACGGATGAGTCGGTATGTTATGGTTACACATTAGGCGTTCAACGGATGAGTCGGTATGTTATGGTTACACATTAGGCGTTCAACATCCGAGTCGGTATGTTATGGTTACACATTAGGCGTTCAACACCGAGTCGGTATGTTATGGTTACACATTAGGCGTTCAACGGATGAGTCGGTATGTTATGGTTACACATTAGGCGTTCAACGGATGAGTCGGTATGTTATGGTTACACATTAGGCGTTCAACGGATGAGTCCGTATGTTAGGGTTACACATTAGGCGTTCAACATCCGAGTCGGTATGTTATGGTTACACATTAGGCGTTCAACGGATGAGTCCATATGTTAGGGTTACACATTAGGCGTTCAACGGATGAGTCCGTATGTTAGGGTTACATTAGGCGTTCAACGGATGAGTCCGTATGTTAGGGTTACACATTAGGCGTTCAACGGATGAGTCCGTATGTTAGGGTTACACATTAGGCGTTCAACGGATGAGTCCGTATGTTAGGGTTACACATTAGGCGTTCAACATCCGAGTCGGTATGTTATGGTTACACATTAGGCGTTCAACGGCCGAGTCGGTATGTTATGGTTACATTAGGCGTTCAACGGATGAGTCGGTATGTTATGGTTACACATTAGGCGTTCAACGGATGAGTCCGTATGTTAGGGTTACATTAGGCGTTCAACGGATGAGTCCGTATGTTAGGGTTACACATTAGGCGTTCAACGGATGAGTCCGTATGTTAGGGTTACATTAGGCGTTCAGCGGATGAGTCCGTATGTTAGGGTTACACATTAGGCGTTCAACGGATGAGTCCGTATGTTAGGGTTACACATTAGGCGTTCAACATCCGAGTCGGTATGTTATGGTTACACATTAGGCGTTCAACGGATGAGTCGGTATGTTATGGTTACACATTAGGCGTTCAACGGATGAGTCCATATGTTAGGGTTACACATTAGACGTTCAACGGATGAGTCCGTATGTTAGGGTTACACATTAGACGTTCAACGGATTAGTCCGTATGTTATGGTTACACATTGAACGTTCAACGGATGAGTCGATAAGTTATGGTTACACATTAGGCGTTCAACGGATGAGTCGATATGTTATGGTTAGACATTAGACTTTGAGCGGATGAGTCGGTATGTTATGGTTACATTAGGCGTTCAACGGATGAGTCCGTATGTTAGGGTTACACATTAGGCGTTCAACATCCGAGTCGGTATGTTATGGTTACATTAGGCGTTCAACATCCGAGTCGGTATGTTATGGTTACACATTAGACGTTCAACACCGAGTCGGTATGTTATGGTTACACATTAGACATTCAACGGATGAGTCGGTATGTTATGGTTACACATTAGGCGTTCAACGGATGAGTCCGTATGTTAGGGTTACACATTAGGCGTTCAACATCCGAGTCGGTATGTTATGGTTACACATTAGGCGTTCAACGGATGAGTCCATATGTTAGGGTTACATTAGGCGTTCAACGGATGAGTCCGTATGTTAGGGTTACATTAGGCGTTCAACGGATGAGTCCGTATGTTAGGGTTACATTAGGCGTTCAACGGATGAGTCCGTATGTTAGGGTTACACATTAGGCGTTCAACGGATGAGTCCGTATGTTAGGGTTACACATTAGGCGTTCAACGGATGAGTCCGTATGTTAGGGTTACATTAGGCGTTCAACATCCGAGTCGGTATGTTATGGTTACATTAGGCGTTCAACGGCCGGTCGGTATGTTATGGTTACACATTAGGCGTTCAACGGATGAGTCGGTATGTTATGGTTACACATTAGGCGTTCAACGGATGAGTCCGTATGTTAGGGTTACACATTAGGCGTTCAACGGATGAGTCCGTATGTTAGGGTTACACATTAGGCGTTCAACGGATGAGTCCGTATGTTAGGGTTACATTAGGCGTTCAACGGATGAGTCCGTATGTTAGGGTTACACATTAGGCGTTCAACGGATGAGTCCGTATGTTAGGGTTACACATTAGGCGTTCAACATCCGAGTCGGTATGTTATGGTTACACATTAGGCGTTCAACGGATGAGTCGGTATGTTATGGTTACACATTAGGCGTTCAACGGATGAGTCCATATGTTAGGGTTACACATTAGACGTTCAACGGATGAGTCCGTATGTTAGGGTTATACATTAGACGTTCAACGGATTAGTCCGTATGTTATGGTTACACATTGAACGTTCAACGGATGAGTCGATAAGTTATGGTTACACATTAGACGTTCAACGGATGAGTCGATATGTTATGGTTAGACATTAGACTTTGAACGGATGAGTCGTTATGTTATGGTATACGTATTATTATTATTATTATTATTATTATTATTATTATTCTTATTCTTATTATTATTATTATTACCATTACTATTATTATTAATAAAGTCAAACGGTATCCCCGGCGACATGTCGATGGGGAAAAGTGCAAAATAAAATTTTAAAGTAATCAAAGTAACACTAATTACATATTTTAAATAATCAAATGAATCCCCGGCGACATGTCGCTGGGGAAACATGTAAAATAAAATTTTAAAGTAATAAAATTAACACTAATTACATATTTTAGATAATCAAATGAATCCCCGGCGACATGTCATTTGGGAAAACAAGCGGAAAAGTTCCGCCACGTTGCACGATGAAATTTTCGGTCAAAATATAACAATGGTATCCGCGACATGTCGCCGAAAACCTCTCCATAATTTAGCTGACTTTTCTTCGAGACTTTGTGCCACGTAGGATATATTTTTGTCGTTTAGTGATGATTCCCCAGCGACACTTGTCGCCGGGGAAAACAGCGATGGGGAAACTGGTAAATGTGGTAGTGACAGTGACAACCAGATAGTGTATCTTTGACACTTGTAATAATTACCCTTACTCGTTCTAATTAATGTTCAGCTTGAGACGTTTGCATGAGTTCTCAAGTTCCACTCTCTTGTTCTTCAATTCATCAATTTCAGCATTTGGGTTTTCATCAAGCCACTCGAGTGCCATCTCAATCTCATGCTCTGTGTCAATCAAATCTCGTGCACTAAGTCCCACCTCTCTAAGCATCAATCGAACATTGTTATCCTTGATCCTGGATCTTAAGCTACAAATATATTTTCCTAAATCTGTATGAGCATTCGCCTTGTTCATATGTGCTTCATCTTCAATCTTATATATTTTAGCATCTCGAACCATCTTCTCGATCTCCACTTTCGAAAGATCATCTTTGTTGGTAATCTTGATTGCATTCTTCTTGCCCGTAGTTGTCTCTCATCTATCTCATAGCATACGATTACCTTCACGTCCCCTCTGGGAGCAAGAGGAAGGCCATGCAGTGTAAAGTCTCCTAATAAATAGTTTTCCGAACCCTTTGATCTCTCACCTTGATACACCGGAAGACGCATGGAAGTTTGATTGTCTTTAACAGTAATAACCTCTGTTTCTTTCTTTGTTGGAATAGGAGAATTCCTTGGAATCAACACACGCATAACATCTCCCTGCAGCCCCACACCAAGTGACAAAGGAGTAACATCAATTAGCACCAAAGACTGCATAGCTTCATCACCCATGCCACTTAAATTTGCAGCTAAAATTCCAGCACCACAAGCAATAGCCTCATCAGGATTTATCCGTTGGAAAAGTAACTTTCCGTTAAAGAGGTCCTGCAACAACTCTTGTACCTTGGGTATCCTGGTCGATCCACCAACAAGCACCACTTCGTCAATGCTATCCTTACTCATATCTACATCTCTGAAACAAGTTTCTACTGTCTCCATGCACTTCTGAAACAGGTCCACATTAACCTCTTCAAACTTGGCTCGAGTAAACTTTGCAGAAAAATCAATACCATTAAACAAACAGTCGATGTCGATTGTTGTCTGAATAGCTGTTGAAATAATTCTTTTTGCTCTCTCACAATGAACCCTCATCCTACCTAAAGCTTTATGATTCTCACTAACATCCACATTGTGCTTTCTCTTGAATTCCTGGACGAAATGTTTCACCATTCTGTTATCAAAATCCTCGCCTCCCAAATGTGTGTCACCGCTAGTAGCTTTGACCTCTATGACTCCACCTTCATCAATGGTGAGAATCGAAACATCAAATTAAAGTACCACCACCCAAGTCGAAAACCAAAACATTCATCTTACCATCTATACTAGCTATTTTGTCAAGCGCATAAGCAATTGCTGCTGCTGTTGGTTCATTAATCATACGCATAACTTCAAGTCCAGCAACTGCTGCAGCATCCTTAGTTGATTGGCGTTGTGAATCATTGAAATACGCAGGAACAGTAATCACCGCCTTTTCAACAGTTGAACCAAGATATGTCTCGGCAACCCCTTTCATCTTCGATAAAACCATGGAAGATATTTCTTCAGAAGCAAATTCCTTCCTTTCACCCTTATAAGTAACCACAACTTTAGGTTTGTCATCGCTCCCGGCCACCACTTTAAAAGGCCACAGCTTCATGTCTGCTTGAACAATTTCATCGCTTGTTCTTCTTCCAATCAACCGCTTAACATCTATTATTATGTAATTCAGTAAAACAATGGTTAGTTTAATACTAAATAACTAACAAAAGCTAACATAGTAAAAACAATGAACCGTGACGAACCAAAGATTGTGTTAGTTGGGTTATAAGCAGCCTGATTCTTGGCAGCATCCCCAACCAAACGTTCAGTCTCATTAAAGGCGACATAAGATGGAGTGGTACGGTTTCCTTGGTCATTAGCAATTATCTCAACACGGTTGTGCTGCCAGACAGCCACACAAGAATAAGTTGTTCCAAGATCAATACCAATGGCTGGGACTTTACCTCTTGAAAACATTTTTTGATGAAAAGATAATACTAGTTTTTAGATTGAAATGCACAGAATATGTACAACCTCACATCAATCATAATTTATATTCAAATCTGTCTGTTGAGGTACCAACCAAGAGTTGTAGATCTTGTCTAGTAATTGCCTATTGGGTGACTTATCAACTTCCAATACAATGGAAAACGACATTGCCTCTTAGGAACCCGTAATCAATTTTTGTGTCTTGGGTGCATAAACAAATTTAACCTCAGTTGACACTAATAAAAGTATGCATGTTTGTGGTCATTGGAAACTGTAGCAAAATATTAAAGCCCAAAGGCATGAACAAATCGTAATGTGCATCCCAAAGTCCTGCTGTTTTAGCCTTTTCTAACTCAACGTGGTACTCTAAATATACCAAAATAATTACATAATCATTGACTTGTTTTTTGATTTTTAATACACCAAAATGATTATAGAATTGTTTTTTATTTTCACTTTTTAGTTATTATAAATTAATCATTGTTTATCTTTATAATTTTTTTTCTTATTTCTTATTTATTTATTTTTATACTTATTTTTTATTTTGTCATATACATATGTCATATATTGATGCAGCGTACGTGGAGGACAACAGGGAGAATATATTAGGGTTGAGGAAAACCTCAGAATGTTTTATTAATAATCAAAAAGCTGCTTCAAAGAAACATTCATGCACTCTTTAAATAGGTAAACCCTAACCTATAGAATGTAAATAAATTAAAAAACAAAGTCCTAAAACTTTCAAAATATGACAAAACAGTCCATAAGTGATAAAACACGACTTTAACCCACTTAACGACCCTTCCTGGCCAAAGTTTGACGCTTCCGCTGAATCTTATGATGTGCCCACTTCTGCATAAAATCTTCCTCGAACTGACCCGCATCATTTCCTCCGGGGTGGAGAAGATTCGACCTCGAATCTGGAACCGCAACGTCATCATCAGAAGAAGAATCACCCACAAAAGGAATAAGATGTTTCACATTAAAGACATCAGAAGTTCGAACATGGCTAGGAAGCTGCAAACGATAAGCATTGGAATTAATCTTCTCCACAATCTCCACGGGACCAATCTTCTTTGCAGCCAGCTTGCTATACTCATGGGCTGGAAAAAGCTCCTTAGTCAGAACAGCCCATACAAAATCGCCAACTTCAAACTCAACAGTACGGCGTTTGAGATCCGCTTGTTCCTTATATTTAGCATTAGTTGCCACCAAATGGTCATGCGTCTGTTGATGGACCTGATGGAGCTGTGAGATAAAATCCTCTGCAGTAGCATGGGGACGCACCTTGCTGGGCAGTGTGAGTAAATCAAGAGGACCCCGCGGGGATAAGCCATAAATCACATGGAAAGGGCTGAACCCCGTAGTACGATTAACAGCATGGTTGTGGGCGAACTCAGCCTGCGGCAACTTCAAATCCCAAGACTTAGGATGATCACCAACCAAACTGCGCAACAAATTGCCTAAAGACCGATTAACAACCTCAGTTTGACCATCCGTTTGAGGGTGGTAAGCACTACTGAAGTTCAGTTGTGTGTTAACCATACGCCACAAACTCCGCCAAAAATGGCTCACAAAGCGAGTATCCCGGTCAGAAACAATAGAAGCCGGAAGACCATGAAGGCGATAGACATCACGAAAGTAAAGTTGAGCAACAGAAACAGCATCAGATGTACGTTTACATGGGATAAAATGAACCATCTTAGAGAAACGATCGACCACCACATATATAGAGTCACTGCCACGCTGAGTACGAGGAAGACCAAGGACAAAGTCCATGCTAACATCAGACCATGGCTGTGTCGGAATAGGAAGGGGCAAATATAGTCCAGCATTGGTGGATGAACCTTTGGCAAGTTGACAAATACGACAACGAGCTACAAATCTACCAACCTCTTTTCGCATCGACGGCCAGAAATATGAACTTGCAATCAGTTGAAAAGTACGATCACGACCTACATGACCCTCAATGTGAAGTTCCTGAATGATCTTCAATCGTAGACTACAAGCTGGAATGCATAACTGAAGGCCGTGGAACAGAAACCCATCCTCCAACACAAAATCCGTAGGTTCACCATGTTGGATTTTTGTAAGCACCTGAGAAAAGAATGGATCATCCATGTAAAAGTCCACAAATGAGTCAAAGCCAGGCACATGAATGCGCATCTCTGCCAAAAGGCCATGGCGACGACTCAAAGCATCAGCCACACGGTTTGAAACACCAGCCTTATGCTTGATCACAAAAGTAAAGCTTCTTGAAGAAAAGAAGTCCGGGACGATGGCGATGTGAGATCTTATCTTGACTCCCAAGATGTTTGAGGAATCATGATCGATATAGAGAACAAATTCAGCGGAAGAGATAATGGCGCCAATGTTTGATTGCTTGGACAAGCGCATAGAATTCAACATCATAAGTAGTAAAGCGAAGTTTCAGACCGAAAGCTTCATTTGAAATAAGCTACGGGACGCCCAGATTGGCTAAGGACAGCACCAATCCCAGTTTTTGAGGCATCACAATGAAGCTCGAAAGGGAGAGTAAAATCTGGAAGCACAAGGATAGGTGCAGAGATAAGTCGACGTTTAATCTCGTGAAACGCCATGTTGGCTTCAGCAGTCCAAAGAAACTTGGTTCCTTTCATGCAATCTGTAATAGGGGCCATAATACCACTAAAGTGAGGAATAAAACGGCGATAAAAGGACGCCAACCCATGAAAGCTACGAATTTCCGTGATAGAGGAAGGTTGGGGCCATTGTTCAACAGCGAGGACCTTGCTCGGATCGACCTTAAGACCATCACGAGAAACCACATAACCAAGAAACTGAATAGAATCCGTCATAAATGCACACTTGGCGGTAGCAGCATAGAATTTGTCTCGTCGGAGAACCAGTAACACTTCGCGCAAGTGTTCAAGGTGCACCGCATGATTTGCACTATAAATCAAGATGTCATCAAAATAAACGACAACAAACTTCCCAATAAAAGGGCGAAGAGCCTGGTTCATCACACGCATGAAAGTGCTAGGAGCATTGGATAACCCAAATGGCATGACCAACCATTCATATAAACCCTCACGAGCCTTAAAAGCAGTTTTCCATTCATCTCCCATGCGAATACGAATCTGATGGTAGCCACTTTTGAGATCCAGTTTGCTAAACACACAAGCACCACCCAATTGGTCCAACAAGTCATCCAACCGGGGAATAGGAAAGCGGTAACGCACTGTAATCTTATTAATAGCGCGACTATCAACACACATACGCCAAGAACCATCTTTTTTTGGGGTAAGGAGGGCAGGCACGGCACATGGACTAAGACTCTCACGAATGTGGCCCTTAGCCAGTAATTCTTCAACTTGTCTACGCAACTCCGCATGCTCTTTCGGACTCATGCGGTAATGGGGTCGGTTGGGGAGAGCAGCACCCGGGACCAAATCAATGTGATGTTGAATATCACGCAAAGGGGGTAAATCTGATGGAAGAGATTCAGGAAAAACATCCGCAAATTCATGTAATAAAGGTTGTACAACATCGAATACGACGACTAGCATGAAGCTGGATAAGAAAGTAAGACACACCACCACGGACTCATCCATAGCAACCTCAAAGGAACACGAGACAACAAGGTCGTCGAGAAAAGGATGGAGTTCTTTGAGGCGAGAATCGCCTTTGGGCTTATTTGGGACCAAAATAATCTTCTTTCCACGAAAAAGGAAAGTGTATGTATTAGAGCGACCATCATGTTGAACAGTATTATCATATTGCCAAGGACGACCAAGTAAGAGATGACACGCATCCATAGGAACCACGTCACAATAAGCAGTATCCTGATAAGTAGAACCAATGGAAAAATTCACTAGTACACGTTTTGAAACAACAACATCCGTACCGTGACTGAGCCAAGAAAGGCGATAAGGCTTAGAGTGCGGCTCAGTAGGAAGGTTGAGTTTGGAAACAGCAACCTCGGAGATCACGTTCTCACAGCTCCCCCCATCAATAATAAAAGTGCAAACCTTCCCACCAATGGTACAAGTCGAAGTAAATAGAGTATGGCGCAACCAATCGGTGTCAGGAGCACGAGGAGTTAAGAATGCCCTGCGCAGCATCAAAAGAGGACCAATATCACCAGACACATACTCTTCTGCAACATCCTCCGGGTACTCATCATAAATAGGAGAAGAATCTGAAATTGGGGCAGAATCCGACTCTTGAGCCTCCGTGAAAAGTCCACGATTAGCAACTTTAGGACTTCGACAATCTGATTGCCGATGACCAAACTCACCGCAATTAAAACAGCGCAAGCCTCCGCTGGTACGCCCTGGAGGGAAGTTGGGAGGACCACGAGCAGGGGTAGGGGTCTGGGTGGCAGCCTGGGAGGGAGGTGTTGGGGTAGAAGATCCTGTAGCACTAGCCGAAGGGAGGGGTTGGTTAAACCCCCCGGGTTTACGACGATTCAACTGTTTTTCTGCCTGAGAAGCACGTTGATGTGCCTCAGCGACTGTCAACGGATCAAACATATTAAGAACATCCTGGAGTTGAAGACGAAGACCACCAATATATCGAGACACCAATTGAAAAGGGATTCATTAAGATCAAAGCGCGCAAGGACTCATAGAAATCATTGTATACGCATCGACGGATCGAGTTCCCCTCAAGATTCTCGAAAGCGCGGTACAATTCTCTCAAAATTGTATGGTAAAACGCGGCTCGAGCATATTTCTTGAACTTTTCCCAACTTGAGATCTTAGACTTACCGCGAACACGAATCTGTTTCAACTGTTGCCACCAAGCATGCACGACCACGTAGAGCAATTGTGACAAGAGGTGCGCGTCGATCATCGAGGACATTCTTGAAATCAAGAATTTCGTCAACTTGGGAAAGCCAATCGATAAACTCCTCCGGTTTGAGAGAGCCATCGAAGTAGGGATCTCGACCTTGAAACTCGCTCCCAGCGGTTGGCGAACGCCCGAGATCGATTTCGGGAGCACCAAACGGGTTATCTTTCGTAATGATAACATCGTCATCGGGATGGTGTAAATTGGCGAAGTTATTCATCCGTTCGATCAATAATTCAACCCGGCGAAGATCGGCGTTTTGCCTACGAGGACATCAATAGGAACATCATCGGGACCATCACGGCACCACGGCGTTCGCGGCGGGGCGGCATAACTCAGGATCGACTGGAATATGATACCAATCTGATGCAGCGTACGTGGAGGACAACAGGGAGAATATATTAGGGTTGAGGAAAACCTCAGAATGTTTTATTAATAATCAAAAAGCTGCTTCAAAGAAACATCCATGCACTCTTTAAATAGGTAAACCCTAACCTATAGAATGTAAATAAATTAAAAAACAAAGTCCTAAAACTTTCAAAATATGACAAAACAGTCCATAAGTGATAAAACACGACTTTAACCCACTTAACGACCCTTCCTGGCCAAAGTTTGACGCTTCCGCTGAATCTTATGATGTGCCCACTTCTGCATAAAATCTTCCTCGAACTGACCCGCATCATATATCCATATATATACCTATATATAAGTGAACAAACACTATAATTTTAATTGAAATAAACAATTAGAAATGCAATATAAAGAAAGTTACAAAATTACTTTGTTAGATCAATATTTTCCAGAATACGATAATAATATTTGCGAAACACATTTTGACGACTAACGTATGTGGCCTCCGGCATTTCTTCCATGAGTTAGACTTATAACTGTTAATACATATATCGTCATTAAACGTTATTTATATTTTATGATCTTTACCTAAGTTTTGTTAACGACAAAAGTAAATTTAATTTTTATAAAGCTTAAAGTTTGTCAAGTTTAATAGATATTAAAACAAGCTTTTCAAATAATATCTTCATCACTCAAGCATTTACATTTTGATTAATCATATTATTGATATGACTTTAAACCATAATGTATGTTAACATTTTTAGATCAAGCATGTTTTGGTTTCTTAAAACAAAAACATTACATATGTATTTACATTTTAACATATTTCTAAAAATAGAAAACAACACATGACATCATGTAGTGCATCATTGAAATCTCTAGAAGATTTCACTAGATATTTTGTGTAGATTTAGACTCTACATATCTTACACAATTTTGGATAGATATGGTTGACTTTGGTAAGATTTTGGTGATCTTGCTGTCACCCCGGCGGCACCAAAACTTTACACGGTCGGAACCCTTTTGAGGGATCTGTGGTGTGTGGTGCCTGCTGATCATTTTGGCTATAAATAGCAAAGCCAAACCAAGTTGTTTCTCATCCCTTTCTAGCATATTCACATACATTCATTCTCTCTAACATTTCTAACTCAGTTTCATATAATTATAGTGATCCTCTTTTGTAGCAAAGAAGATCAAGGCATATTCAAGCTTCAACAAATAGTTGGAAGTCTTGTTTGTTTGTTATTGTATGATCTAGTGTTGATTCATACATCATTGTTGTACCAAACCATCATAATCTTGTGAGTGTGAGTGGTTAGTATTTTAGTCCTTAAAATACATTGTGTGTGGGAGTGGTTGTACCCTTGAAAAGAACTCGACATCTAGGTTAGTGTCGGAAATAGTGTGTAAGCGAAGTGTAAAGGTTTCTCCGCCGGTGAAAGGAGCTTGTTGACTAGTGAAGTTAAACTCTCGAGTGTGAGACTCGGGGAGTGGAGTAGGGCAAGGAAAAAGAGTCCTTGTAGACCGAATCACTATAAACAACTTGTCGTGGTTTGATTGTTTCTTTCCTTATTTGCTCTTTATATATATTGCTTGCATATTGATTACTATTCACTAACAAATCTAAGATCAATATCAATTGATCTTTCAAATAAGTTTCAAAACAAAGTTTTTAATCGGTAAACTATTCAACCCCCCTTCTAGTTTTCCACAATAACAACTCTTACATATGTTGAGGCAATAACCAAACCCGTGTTTGGCATTTTCATCCATTTTACAGCTTTTTTTACGGTGTTATAGATTTTTTTATAACCTCTCATTCCATATATGTACTTGTATTTTTTCGGTTAAAATCTAACTTCTGCACCAAATTAGACCAAATACGAAGCTACTGATCTTGAGAGAGACCGAGAGCGTCTCGCATATGGATGCCTCTATATATGTTGTGCAAGAGGATGATTATGTTTATCATATATCACACTTATCAACCAACCATCATATATACTTGATTGAATAATTTCCTACCAACTTGAATGGACAATTAATCTTTTTGGTAGTAGAGATCTACGTGTTTCTTTCACTTTATATTCAATACCTCACGAGTGAAAAATAGTGATGTCTCCACAAAAAATTCAGCACTTTCACTTAGGTTGTTTCCATTAAAAAAAATGACATAATTAAGGTTTTATAAAAAACGCCCCACCCCAAACGCCGTTTTCCAAACCACAAAAGATAAGTATAAAAGTTTTATAAAAAAGGGGTTGAAAATCTATAAAATAGAAGAACATAATTAAGGTTTTAAGAGAGAATTGTAATCCCACCAAAACCCTAATACCCCTCCTCTTCCTTGTTCGGCGGCGACATACAGCTGAACACAACGCATTCGTGTGTTGTATTCTCAAGCAATTGGATTGTTCGTTTGTTGTTGTCTTGAGCAACCGCTAGCACGCATAATGTCTAAAACATATCAATAGTTAAATTTAAACGAAATTAACTTCAACACACATATGTCTAAAACATGATATCTATAATTAAATTTAGACGACATTAACTTTAACACCGAGCCAATTAAATGAAGTCAAATAGTTCATAAAAAAATCTAGTCAAAATGTTAATCATTTTTTATAAATAATGAAAATTTTATGTAAAACACACACTTACACAAGTATTATAAGTATATAAGTATAAAAGCTTTATATTTATTTGTTATTTACCAGGGTGATCTCCTTAAAAAAAAAAAAAAAAAAAAAAAAAAAAAAAAACTTCATAAAAAAAAGGGTTGTAATTTTATTACTCGTACAAACTCTCTTAAAATGATTAAATTTATCAATTCAAAAATTATTATACGAATTTGTTTTTAATTATTTGATGTGTCAATTTAGTTTGGTTATGAAATGAAAATAGTAAAAGCAGAAACAAACCAAAACGTTGTGATTATAAAAATGTAAAAGTAAATTAGAGTAATAAAACAAAAAAGTTAAACATGAAACGACTTATTCACCATATCAGGTTTGGCCTATTTAATTATTATTGTATATTACAAATAACGAGGATTCCAATTTTTTTTTGAACATACGAGGATTCCAATTTACGATGGGAGGCTATGACTCTAGGATCGGTTACTTTTCGGTATGAATAGTAGTACCCAACTCAACGCCTAAAATAACTAAACACATTCACTACAACAATCGGATGGACGGGCGAAGAAGCTTTCCCCGGGGACACAAAGTCCCCGGAGAAAGTCGCTAAACGAGAAAATTGGATCTGACGTGGCACAAGGATCCGCTGACCTGTTGTTAAAAATTCAACTGGTAGTTTCGGCGAGGACTTGTCCCCGGCTAAAGTGGGTGAGCTTTTAATCAAAGTTTGACCGAATAGTCAAAATTCTGCGCCCATTTTCCCCGGGGACAACTCCCCGCAGAAAGTATGTTTTACGTTCACCAACTTTGACCAAAGTCCAAAAGCAGGCTAATTATGCGCGCGAAAATTCCCGCCAAGTCTTTCCCCGGGGGCTTGTCCCCGGCAAAAGTTATATTTAAAAATATGCTTACCCTTTATTGCAACTATTTAAAACGTACGTATAGTTCCATCGTCTGTCGTTACAAAATAATACTGGTAAAAGGGAACAAATCAAGGTCGTTAAACATGATACGTATACCGTAGCACCTATAGTCGGGTCGTTAAACATGATACGTATACCATAACACCTGTAGTCGGTCGTTAAACATGACACGTATATCATAGCACCTATAGTCGGTCGTTAAACATGATACGTATACCGTAGCACCTATAGTCGGTCGTTAGACATGATACGTATACCATAACACCTATAGTCGGTCGTTATACATGATACGTATACCGTAGCACCTATAGTCGTCGTTAAACATGATACGTATACCATAGCACCTATAGTCGGTCGTTAGACTTGATACGTATACCATAACACCTATAGTCGGTCGTTTAGCGGGATCGTATACCATAGCACCAATAGTCGGTCGTTAGACATGATACGTATACCATAACACCTATAGTCGGTCGTTATACATGATACGTATACCGTAGCACCTATAGTCGTCGTTAAACATGATACGTATACCATAGCACCTATAGTCGGTCGTTAGACTTGATATGTATACCATAACACCTATAGTCGGTCGTTAGACATGATACGTATACCATAACACCTATAGTCGGTCGTTATACATGATACGTATACCATAACACCTAAAATTGACCAAACCTTTTTGACTAATAATTCTTCGCGGCAAAATTCCTGCCAAACTTTTTCCCGGGGACATGTCCCCGGCAAAACAATTATCCAGATAAATTACATGATACGTATACCATAGCACCTATACTCGGTCGTTTAACATGATACGTATACTATAGCACCTATACTCGGTCGTTTAACATGATACGTATACCAATAGCACATATACTCGCTCGTTTAACATGATACGTATACCATAGCACCTATACTCGGTCGTTTAACATGATACGTATACTATAGCACCTATACTCGGTCGTTTAACATGATACGTATACCAATAGCACATATACTCGGTCGTTTAACATGATACGTATACCAATAGCACATATACTCGCTCGTTTAATATGATACGTATACCATAGCACCGATACTCGGTCGTTTAACATGATACGTATACCAATAGCACATATACTCGCTCGTTTAACATGATGCGTATACCATAGCACCGATACTCGGTCGTTTAACATGATACGTATACTATAGCACCTATACTCGGTCGTTTAACATGATACGTATACCAATAGCACATATACTCGGTCGTTTAACATGATACGTATACCAATAGCACATATACTCGCTCGTTTAACATGATACGTATACCATAGCACCGATACTCGGTCGTTTAACTTGATACGTATACCAATAGCACATATACTCGCTCGTTTGACATGATACGTATACCATAGCACTGATACTCGGTCGTTTAACATGATACGTATACTATAGCACCTATACTCGGTCGTTTAACATGATACGTATACCAATAGCACATATACTCGGTCGTTTAACATGATACGTATACCAATAGCACATATACTCGGTCGTTTAACATGATACGTATACCAATAGCACATATACTCGCTCGTTTAACATGATACATATACCATAGCACCGATACTCGGTCGTTTAACATGATACGTATACCAATAGCACATATACTCGCTCGTTTAACATGATACGTATACCATAGCACCGATAGTCGGTCGTTTAACATGATACGTATACTATAGCACATATACTCGCTCGTTTAACATGTTACGTATACCATAGCACATATACTCGGTCGTTTAATATCATAGAAAATTTTTATGTTAAATTTAAATTGATTTGTTATTAATTTAGTTATTGAAAATAATAATAAAGTTTTTTTTTTTTTTTTTTTTTTTTTTGATATTTATGTTGCTTTTAAACCTTTGTCGGGACATGTCCCGGTAAAACGTTCGCGAAATTTTATTTTTCCTCCCATCTTTTGCTTTATCCACCATAACCTTCCCGGAGACTTGTCCCGGAAAAAGTCAGCTAAAGACAAACATATCCTTCCCGGGACACGCCCCGAGAAAAGTTTCGAAAAATTGACCTCAATTATTAACACATATCTGTTTCATAAATGAGATAAAAAAAAAAAAAAAAAAAAGCGATTCTTGCCGCCCACTGTACCTCCTTCATCACCTCCATCACCGCACCACCCTCCACCACCGCACCACCTCCATCACTGCACCACCTCCACCACCGTCGTTGATATTCATTTTTTCACAAATGAGATGGAAGTTAATCTCATCTGTTTCACAAATGAGATGAAAAAAAAAACCCACCAGTAACGGTTTGAACATTGCCTTATTTTGTTGGTAATATTTTGTTATGCGTGATATTATTCCATATATGTCTTCTTCTTTTTTTCAGTTGGCAATATTACTCCATATATGTCTTTTTTTTTCCGGTTGGTAATATTTTCTTAGGACCAGTTTTTGTGTTGCTAGTTTGGTTAAGCTTTGTGACTCCTAGTTTGGTTTTCGCATTCATAGAAGTAGGCTGTTGAGATGGAAGTTAGTTGCTAGTTTGGTTAAGCTTTGTGTAACTACATGTATAAAAAAAGTAAAAGTGAAAAGTTGTGCCTGCTAGTTTGGTTAAGCTTTGTGACTGCTAGTTTGGTTTTCGCATTCATAGAAGTAGGCTGCCGAGATGGAAGTTAGTTGCTAGTTTGGTTAAGCTTTGTGTAACTACATGTATAAAAAAAGTAAAAGTGAAAAGTTGTGCCTGCTAGTTTGGTTAAGCTTTGTATTTGCTAGTTTGGTTTTCGCATTCATAGAAGTAGGTCTTTGAGATGGAAGTTAGTTGCTAGTTTGGTTAAGCTTTGTGTAACTACATGTATAAAAAAGTAAAAGTGAAAAGTTGTGCTGCTAGTTTGGTTAAGCTTTGTGATTCGCTAGTTTCGATTTTAGTTGCATATTTTCTTATATAATAAGTAAATAAGCAGTTTTAATAACACCTCTAATTCAGCTTTTATTTGCTTGCGATATAAGTAGCAATTTCCATGTAACTTGCACGGGTAAAAGAGTACATGAATTCTAGTGTTTTGTTAACGCTCAATAATATAGTTTTAATATGTGCTTTGCTTTTTACTTGTAGGAATATAATGTCACCGTCACCGAGTGCAAACCGCGACCACAAATGAGACCAAAAGGTAAGATATGTCTTTGCGTATTTTAAATAGTTTAGGGTTTTAGGTAATGAGAACTATCCAAGCATCGGATATCAAAAGACCCTTTAAACCATTAGGGTTGAATTGGTCATTTAACAAGGCCTCGGCGGGATTGGGTATGTTGTTGTTGTAGGGTAGGAGAGTAGGATGGTGGATTTTGGGACCTAAACCAAGATCTTGGCAAGGTGTTGGGGTCCACCCCCTTTCATGTGCAATAGCACTTTAACTATGTTAATGAGATCATGTTGTTTCATCTGCTCGTGATACAAAAGATTTGATCATGTTTGCTTAAGACTTTTTGAACACTGTGTCTAGGGTTGAGGGTTGCTGAAAACAAATGAATGATGTTAGTGTGTCTAGTTAAAGTGCTATTACACCATTTCGACAACATTTCATTGTTATATTATTGTGGATATAAGAGTTTGAATTTTTAAACAACATTGTTTGATCATAATGGATTTTTAACTTGCACGCCGGAAAGAACTAGACATCAATGGCAACTCTATGCTCAAGGTAGTATAATCAGCCATTGTATTATATTTATCAAACAAAAAAATGAACTTAGCGGCGGTGACACGTGGCTTCTCGATGGTTTACGCGAGGAGGTACACTATTTTTGGTCCACAAGATACGTGAAAGTGTATAGCCCGTATCTTGTTATGGTTTGTTATGGTTACACGATGATGAGGTTGAATCTTGAAGGGTAAAAGGTGGTGCAAAAGGGTTTAGCTTGGTTTGAGAGTGTTTTTATTGTGTGTTTTTAGTGTGTGTTTTTTGGTGAGAAACTCCATGAGTTTGTGTGAGAGAGAGGGGTTAGAGATGATAAGAAGAGGTATGAAATGGTGTGTAATGATAGAGATATAATGGTGGCGAGAGATATGAAAGGGTTTGTGAGGGTGCCTCATTAACTCCACTTCACTCGCCATCACTATCATTACAAACCCTTTCATCTATCTTTTTATAATCTCCGACCCCTCTCTCTCTCACACACACATGGAGTTTCTAACCAAAAAACACACACTAAAACACGCATACGATTATGAACTCTCAAAGCGGGGCTAAACCATTTTGCACTACCTTTTACCCTTCAATATTCAACTCTCATCATCGTAACCATTACAAACCGAATAAGAAACGGGTCAGACACTTTCACGTATCTTGTGGACCAAGAAACCGTGTACCTCCTCGCCAGAACCATCGAGAAGCCACGTGTCACCGCCGCTAAGTTCATTTTTGTTGTTTGATAAATATAATACAATGGCGGATTATACTACCTTGAGCATAGAGTTGCCATTGATATATAGTTCTTTTTCCGACAGGAAAGTTAAAAAAATCCATTATGATCAAACAATGTTGTTTAAGAAATTCAAACTCTTATATCCACAATAATATAACAGAATGAAATGTTGTCGGGAAATGGTGTAATAGCACTTTAACTAGACACACTAACATCATTCCTTTGTTTTCAGGAACCTTCAACTATATACACACTGTTCAAATAGTCGTACGCAAACACGATAAAATCTTTTGTATCACAAGCAAATCAACACAACATGATCTCATTAACCTAGTTAAAGTGTTATTACACATGAACGGGGGTAGACCCCCAACACCCTGCAAAGATCTTGGTTTAGGTCCCCAAATCCACCATCCTACCCTAATTGTTAAAATGACCAATTCAACCCTAATGGTTTAAAGAGTCTTTTTGATACCCGATATTTGGATAGTTCTCATTACCTAAAACCCTAAACTATTTAAAATACGCAGTTAAGCTTTGGACAAACCCGAAAAGCGTAAGATATCGAAGTCAATCGACAAAACCACTGGCGAACACGAGTTCGAGCCTTATGTGTTAGGATATATTTGTAGAGAATAACATGTTTATGATTCCCGTTAAATGGATTATACGATAGTTTTGGACCATTTGCGTATAGGTAGCTTATGTATAGTTTTGGACCATTGGCGATTTTAGGTTATTGATTGTGTTGTAGCAATTTGGACCATTTGGTTATATATGATATTATGTTTAGCGATTTTGTGTTGTTGTAGCATAAAATAGGTTGAAAACAGGTTCTTACATTGTAGATTTTTTCGGAGAAATTCGGGAAAAAAAATCTGGAATTACCCATTTTGCAGCATTTTCCTGCAAAATGGGTCAAATCTTTTCACCGGGACATGTCCCCAAAAAAGACATATATTTTAGGTAGTTTCCATTTCCCGAGGACATGTCACCGGACAAGAGGTTCTGAGATAAACTTCAGGTTGTCATTTTCCCGGAGCGTGTCCCCAAGAAACACCGTGCCACGCCGGACATGTTTGACCGTGACAATCGGTCATGGACCCACAACTCCCGGTGAAAGTTGTGAACAGTCCCGGAAAAGTATCCCAGAAGGCATTGCGGGGTTTTCGTGAGGACATGTCCCGGAAATGGTATAACAGGGACATGTCCCCACCGAAAGGTCTGAAACGTCACCTGCGAAAGCGACGAATGTTGTAGTGATTGCATGGTCGAATTTGGTTTATATTGCTAGTTAAATTACAAAACCACAAACAACAAAGAAAAAAAAATGAAAAAATAAAATGATTATGATCTTTGTAGTTATGTCTTTTATGTAGTTTATTAAAAACTCTAGTTATACAATCGGGTCGTAAAAGGATGGCTATCCCGCTTAGTAAACTTTTATGTGCATGTATCAGGGTATAACTTTTTGACACAATGAGCTGATTGAGTCAGGTTCGTGCAAACCTGTCAAAAAGTAAAATCTCTAAAAAGATCACTTCTAGAGAGAAAAAAGAAACCTTTAATCTTCCATTTTTTTTACAGACCTCTTCTATATTAAATTCTCTAATGAGGTGAGATCCATGCAAAACCCAAGTTATCCAAAGAACAAATGAGAAGATCTCAACCATCCAACCTTCTTTCATCCAATGGTCCACATTCCATCTGTAAATAACAAGGAGGGGTATATTAGTAAAATCACATGTTACAATAAAAGCAAAAAAATATCCCAAATCCTCTCATTTAACATTCAACTTTCTCTCATAAAAACCCAATTCCAGATCCGAAACCACACCACCACCGAAATCATTAACACCACCACGAAATCATTAACACCACGGAGAACATTGAAACCACACGGAATAATGAAACCACCCGGATTCATTGAAACCACCACGGAATCAAATCAAACCACCAATCTCGCCATCACAAAGAAACACCTCACATCAAACCATCGCCACGGAATCAAACCGCGGAATCAAATCTATTAAAACCGTCACCATCACATCAAACCGTACGAATCACCATTGAACCACCATCGATTAACCGGGAAATAATGCCGCCAGTAGACAAAACTGATTTAATTGAAGTTCCAGTGGATGAAAGTCAAGATAAAGAAGATGATGTCAATGAAACCACTGGTAAATTCCTTAATCCAATTCTTGTTGTAAAAATCCCAAATCCCATGGGATTCGAGGGTTTACATGTTTTTAGATTCAAATGTTGTTGTAAAAATCCCAAATCCCATGGGATTCCAGTGTTTACATGTTTTTAGATTCAAATGTTGTTGTAAAAATCCCAAATCCCATGGGATTTCAGTGTTTACATGTTTTTAGATTCAAATGTTGTTGTAAAATTCCAAAATCTCATGGGATTCCAATGTTTACATGTTTTTAGATTCAAATGTTGTTGTAAAAATCCAAAATCCCATGGGATTCCAAAGTGTTTACATGTTTTAGATTCAAATGTTGTTGTAAAATCCCAAATCCCATGGGATTCCAAAGTGTTTACATGTTTTTAGATTCAAATATTGTTGTAAAATCCAAAATCCCATGGGATTTCGGTGTTTACATGTTTTAGATTCAAATGTTGTTGTAAAATCCAAAATCCCATGGGATTCCAAAGTGTTTACATGTTTTTAGATTCAAATGTTGTTGTAAAAATCCAAAATCCCATGGGATTCCAGTGGTTTATATGTGATTAAATTCAATTATTTTTTAAAAAAGCAAATCTCATGGGATTCAAGTGATTTATATGTGAATCTTATGTGAATCCCATGGGATTTATATGTGAATCCCATGGGATTCAGCATGAAAATATAAAAGGTCTTCATTGTGAGTCCCATGGGATTTATAACAGAATCTTATGTGAATCCCATGGGATTCAACATGAAAATATAAATCCCATGGGATTCACATATAAATCCCATGGGATTCACATTTTTTTAAAATCTTAATCCCTTAATATTTTTCTTTTATATGCGATTCTATGAGATCACCAAGACCAACTTTATATGAACACACCGAGACACGGGTGGATCGATATATTGGGAGCCTCATGTGGAAGGAATTGTTGTACCGTAAGAGGGAAATACTATGATACTATAGAGGAAGCTATAGATATGTATAGTACCTATCTGTGAAGCGGAGGGTTTCAAATTAAAAAGCGGGACAACGATTAACAAAACTGGAATTGTACAAGCCAAGTACATCATGTGTAACAAAGAAGGAGCTCCGGACATATTAATGTAGACACTTTGGATCCTAAGCACACGAGAAACAAAAAGAAATACAACTCTACATGTAACAGTTGTCAAGCTCGATAAGGTTAGAATTGGATATCGCTTCGAAAATACAAGCTAATTAAGTTTATTGCAAAACATAATCATATGCTTATACCAAAAGAGTATAAACATTTTACAAAAAGCAAAGAAAATGACCGAGTTAGAAAAATGTTTGTTGTTAAAGCAAAGAACAAACAAAATAGGTGCAACACGGCTCACAACTTGTTAACGAGTATGAAAGGTGGATATGAATATGTACATGGGACATCTTCGATTTTAAGAATCATCACGGATATTAATATTTTCATAGGCGAAAGTGACGACAAATGCTTATAAATAAAATGGAAAATGAAAGTTGTATGTGCCAAACTTTACATTTCAAGATAAGGTAGAAGAAAGTGAGTTAGTCGCAATGTTTTGGCGGATGAAGTTGCAAAATGCAATTATAAGGAGTTCGGAGACATAGTATCTTTTGATGCAACATTCGTGAGTAATAAGTAAGTGTTTGTTTTAATATAATTTATTTTGATGAAAAATCACATAAGATTACATTATAAATCCCATGGGATTCATATCGTATCCCATGGATTCATTTAGAAATCACATGGGATTCTGTATGAATCCCATGGGATTCAAGAAGAATCCCATGGATTCTCTGTGAATCCAATGGGATTTCTATGAATCCCATGGATTGTTTTAAATCACATAAAGATACTTGACAAGTAAAATTATTAAAAGACATGGATAATAGAGAATCCCATGGGATTCAAGAATAACATTTGATTTCGTCACTAAAACTTATGTTATTTTTAGATACAACATGGTGTTTGTACCATTTACCGTGTCGATAATCATAAAAGTGTGTCACGCTTGGTTGGGAATGCTTTTAAAAGAAAACATCGAATCCTACACATGGCTACTAAAGGCATTCATGATCGCTTTTCTAAAGAACCAACGATGGTGGTGACGGATCAAGACGGGCAATGAAAAGAGCCATTGAAGCCGTTTCACTAAATCAAAACATAGACTTTGCATGTGGCATATTCATCAAAAATTCCAAAGAAAGGTAATTTATTGAATGTTTTATCTCGAATCTCATGGGATTCTTCTCTCAATCCCATGTGATTCGTGTTGAATCCCATGGATTCTTTCTTAATCCCATGAGATTCATTCGTAATCATATGGGATTCTTCTTTGAATCTCATGGGATTCTTTCTCGAATCCCATGGGATTTTTCTCAATCCCATGGATTCTTTCGAATCCCATGGGATTCTTCTCTCGAATCTCATGGGATTCATCTCGAATCTCATGGGATTCATCCGAACCGACGCTGGTTTACATGTGTTTATCATTTTATTTACTGATTTGTAAGGAAATATACAATGAAACCGATTTCAAGAAGCGTTTAAACAAGATAATTTGGAATATGTTCATGGAACCGATGGAATTTGAAGAGAAATGGGCTAAGTTGATTGAAGATTTTGGTTTGCAAAACCACAAATGGATGGCCAAAATGTTTAAACTACGAGAAATGTGGATTCCAGCATATTTTATCACCTCGCCTTTGTTTGGATTGATGAGAACGACATCAAGGTTTGAGAGTGAAAACTCGTTCTTCAAAAGTTTCACAAGCCCAGGAGCGACACTTGTTAGTTTCATGATGTCCTATGAATCAGCAATGGAGAGACAACGTTATATTCAAGAACATTTGGACTTTAAAACACTAGATGCGGCTCCAAATGTGAAACAAAGTTAGCAATTGAACGTCATGCAAGAAAAGTTTATACTAGGACAATATTTCTACTTTTTCAAACGGAAATAAAAGAGGCATGCCGGACTTGTGCGACACAGAACTAAAAATAGACGAACGTTCTGAGATTGTTATTGTTAGAGACAAAAATCCGGCAGCTTATAGAATCCTTAATAAGGAAGTTGCAAAAGAACTAGCAGATGAAGGCGAAACGGTAGCAACAGAAATATTTGTAGACTACAAGGTATATTACTTTCTCGTATAAACTAGGATTAATCAAGTAATCCCATGGGATTCATAATCAATCCCATGGGATTCAGTATGAATCTCATGGGATTGTATAATAGGATTGACTAATAATTATAGGTATTCACTGGGAATCCCATGGGATTCAGTATGAATCTCATGGGATTGTCTAATAGGATTGACTAATAATTATAGGTATTCACTGGGAATCCCATGGGATTCTATTTAAAATCCCATGGGATTCTGTTTAAAATCCCATGGGATTGTCTAATGGGATTGGCTAATAATTATTGTGTTTTAAAAGGTACCGCGAATACGTAAGATGGGTCGGTGGTGTGTAGTTGCGACATTTTGTACGATTCGGTTTCCTATGCCGACACATATTCGTGTTTTCAAGAATCGTGATATTAACTTCATTCCAAAACAATATATTTTGAGGCGTTGGACAAGAGATATCATACCACCGATTTGAGAAGGAAAAGAAAGCAGATATGGTGAAACAGATGAAGAAATTCAAAGACTTACAAATGAGGCAACGTTTAGTGGATGAATGTTTGTTTCGGTTGAGCAAAGACAAAGTGAAGATGGGTGCTTTGTAGAAAAGTTAAAGACATTGAAAATGTAAGTGGAGACCGAGGTGCCAAATCCTCCTTCAAGAAATACAGAGATGTAATTGGTGATCATTTTCTATTTCTAACCCCGAGAAGAAAATAGTTAACAATCCAACAAAAGCAAGAAATAAAGGGAATATTTCGTAAGCGAACGAAATGAAAGGCGAAAGAGTGAAAGAGAAAAGCGCTTCAAGTTAAAAAGAAACAAATGAAGCCTTGTGGACATTGTGGAGAGAAGACTAACTTGCATACGAAAACAACTTGTCCGATGAACCCAAAGGCAAGGCGAAAGGCGAAACCAATCGATGTTTGAAAAAATTAATTTACTTATTTTTTGTTAGTTCTTTTATTGTTTTCTTTTATTGTTTTCTTGAATATATAGATTGAATATTCAAATTATATTCGCTTAATTCACATATTTGTTATTTATATTCGCTTAAAAACTTACTCGTAATGTAGGGAGAGATAATCTGAATGGATCACAATGAATCCCATGAGATTCGATTAGAAATCCCATGGGATTCACAAAAATCCCATGGGATTCAAAATAAATCCTATACTTATATTCTATTTAAAAATTGTATGCATAATGCATGGATTCACAATGAATCCCATGGGATTCACAATGAATCCAATGGGATTCTCAGATAATTCACATAAAAGATAAAAACAGTTAACATTATAAAACTCCATCATAAACTCTCAACTGTTATAACATTCTCAAAATGATCTACCATCTACCATCAATGCACATGTTTTCAAAAGAACATTCTCAAACCGATCTAACATCAATTAACATGTTTTCTAACATTCTACAATCAACGATCAACTATTGATAGCTTCAATCGGATCAACGGCTAACTTTTCGCCTTTTTCGGAATCACTGCGTTTTTCCTATTCTTAATAGCTTCCACAATTATGTTCATCTTTTCTAGACGAGGAAGTTTATCAAACTCTTTGCTAGATCAATAAGCTTACCGAATGTATATTAATCTCATGTAACAAGATTTTGGTAGCAAACTTGAATCTCGATCGCCTCAACATATCACCTGCGCCAACTTGTAACCATCTATTTCACAAAGAACTGGACTCGGAAAATGTTTCACAATCCCATTTTGTAGCGGGTTCATCATGGTAACATTCCATATGTAGCATTGTGAAAATACCACAATCACGGAAATTTTTCTTGGTTCTCCATTTTAGCTTTGGGATTCTTGGTTTAGCTTTAAGAATGTTAGCATGCTTTTGTGACCATAGAGCTTCAAATGTCGGGAAAACAACTTTTCTACAAAATTATTAAAAAAGATCATAAATTACTAGAATTCTAGGAAAATGTCAATAGCGATTCAAATGGAATTATGTATTAATCCCATGGGATTATGTTTAAATCATAAAGTATTCATCAAAGAATCCCATGGGATTCAAGATGAATCCCATGGATTCATACGTAATCCCATGGGATTTCTAATGAATCCCATGGATTTCTAATGAATCTCTTTAAAAGCAGTAAAAGTAAATACTTACAAGTACTAAGTTGAAAAAAAATACTTACTAGTAGTTCACATGTTTTTTATATTTGAATCATAAGTTGCTCCCGAATCATCGTTATCTAGTATTGTTATCGATATTGTTCGTAAGGTCGATCACGATGACGTAAAAGTGGCCACCATTGCAAATTGAAAAAGCCTGCTTTAACAAAACAAAAATAATAAAATGAATCCAAAGTAAAAACACAAACATCAATTTATAAACAAAAAAAAAAAAAAAAAAAAAAAAAAAAATACCAAGTCAATGCCGCCGAGATCCAAGCCATCAACATTATCTCCAAACTGAGCTAAAATTTCATCTTCAAAACTCTCAAATTTATTGTCCTCAGACGCCAATGTTCCATCAAACATAGATTTTACCTGTATATGCAATTTAAAAGATCATGTTATGATTTGTATTGCTTTGGGGGTGTTTGGTAAGTCAGATAAGATGATAAGCACTTTATTAAACAAATAAGAAATTTACTAAAGCAAATCAAAGATAAATACTTACAATACATCCTGTTGGAAAAAAGTGCCGTGATGGAGAACCATGTTCTTTAAATCTCTCTTCATAGTTTAAAATAGCACTCCAACAGACAACAACATTTGAATCAATCCACAAACCGGGTGCTAACGTTTCCATTTGCAAACGAATGGAAAACACCGTGAACTTCAAGATTCGTAATCGATTCAAAATGTTCTCACTATATGAGTAAACAAGAAAAGAAAAACATCTTCGTAATCGGTTTGAGTTTAGATGATCCATGGGATTAGATCGAATCCCATGAGATTCAATATAGAATCCCATGGGATTCAATATAGAATCTCATGGGATTCTCGCATGTAATCCCATGGGATTTGATGTTTTTTTATTAACTATATTAAAAATAAACATGTAAACTTACAACTTGTCGCCTTGCATTGCAAACAAACTATTTCCTAGAATAAACTCCAGCTTTGTGATTTTGGATACAACCTTTGTCTTCTTATTCATATACGGAGATAACAAGTACGAAGAAGGTTTCACCTCACGTTTTCCAGCTCGAGTAGCGATTCTTTCAGGAGTCATTGGATTCGGCATCATTGGATCCGGACCTCCGTTGAGCTATTCTTGCTGAATACAATAAAAAGATTTAATTAAAAAGAAACAAAATTTTCGTAAAAAAGAAAGAGATTCAAGAATATTACATATGCGTGCTCAGCAGCTATACACATGATAATCTCATCAACATTATCTAAGTTATTTTCTATCCATTGTGTTAACCCCTCCGGTGTGCACGTGATCTCAGGCTCATCCTCATCCTTCTCAGCCTCATCAACTTCCTTCTCAGCCTCATCAACTTCCTTCTCAGCCTCATCCTTCTTAGCATCAACTTCCTTCTCAGCCTCAACAACTTCCTTCTCAGCCTCATCAACTTCCTTCTCAGCCTCATCCTCTTTTTTATCAGATTCATCATTCTCAACCTCATCAACTTCCTTCTCAGCCTCATCCTTCTCAACCAAATCTTCATCTTGTTTATCGGCCTCATCGGCCAAATCTTCTAAAGTTACCTTCTTCCCATTCTTATCATCGCCATCATCATCCTCTTCATCATCATCGCCATCCTTCCCACTACCATCAGCATCATCATCCTCTTCATCATCGCCATCCTCTTCATCATCGTTATCCTCATCATCCTTCCCATTACCATCAAGATCATCATCCTTATCATCGCCATCCTTCCCTTCATTGACATCCTCAATTAATAGCATCGGTTGCTTGAAAATATTAGAATACTTTTATATAGCTCCTCCAACTTTGCATCACCGGGTAATCGACATTGCTTTCATGAAATAATCTTCTACAACAAGTCTTTCATCACAAATCAACTCTAACTTTTTTCAAGTTTATTAAACAAACTCAAATAAGAAACATTGTAATAGTCATAATAAAGCTCATTGCAATGAATCCCATGGGATTTCATTTCTAACTAATTGCATGTGAATCCCATGGGATTCTCTCGTGGTTGTAAACAAGAAAAAGAAAACATCATTTCAAAAAACATTGAGTTTGTATGAATCCCATGGATTCATAACAGAATCTCATGGATTCACTTCAAATCTCATGGGATTCATAATGAATTCAATAAGATTTGTAGTGAATCCCATGGATTCAGATTGAATCCCATGGGATTCTCAGATTCAATCCCATGGGATTCACACCGATATCATTTAATAACTATAAATGTAAAACAAATAACAAAATTTTAAAAGGAACCTCTTTCAAAAAAGAATCTTCTGAACCGCCACAAATAAAACCTTCAGTCTCTTGAACCTCAGATTCAGCCCATTCTGGTTGAAGTGGTAGCAACCAAAACATTCTTCTTTAAGTTCTAGATCCTGCCGTTGGGACATTAAGTATGAAGACCAGCTTTTGATTGCAGGACGTGTCCGGACAACAGGAATCTTTTCATGCTTTGTAGAATCCAGATACAAAAGTCGAAAACAAAAAGTGTAAAGAAGGTTATAACAAATCACACACAAACACATTTAATAATCAAAAAATAGAGTTCAAAACTTAGAAACTTACAACAAGGAAGGTATATGGACCAAGATAATGATTAGATGTCGTTGTTGGGACTTTATGGCGTTTAAGGCGTGAAAAATAAAGTCACACCAATCAATAGCCTTAACATCAAGATCTTCACGCAATCTTAACACAACATCCAAACATATCTTCCCTTTAACCCATCAACCTCACCCATCAAGTTTGCAAAAAGGGTACAGAAGTTGACTTTAAAAAGGAAGTCGGCTTCCCGAGACTCGATCAATTTATTAGCAATGTCATTAACACGGATATCCTTGAGTTTTTTAGGATGAAACTGACCGATCCAATTCATCACAAAGTCATCATTTTCTGATCTAGCATCTAGAGAAAAGAGAGATTGACCACCAAATAGAACACCTAATATCTCATGAATTTTTGAACTAGTGACCTTGATTGACTCGCCCTTCTCCAAAACCAACTCACAACTTCCTGGTGAAATCTAGAAATTACATACCTTCCCAACCTTGAAGGAATGTGATCTATTTTACACTTGTGTAACGAACTAAACCGATGTCACCAAAACCGCTTCATATCAACCTTAGCGTCACGGATGGCGAAAAAGTGTCAGAGGTGTTGTCCGTGAATGAAGAATCGAAACATGGAAACATACTTTTCATGCGCTTCCTCTTCGCCACAACACCTTCTTACCTTTCTTCTTCGACTTCCCTCTTCATCATAATCTTCCTTCTTTACAAGCTTCTTATCATCAACATCATCCGAATTCTCCTCTTCTCTTAGACAAACCCTTTCCTTCAAAACCTTTTTGTATCTTCAATATCATCACAATCTACGTAAAAAAGACATTATAAATATGTTGGTCAACAAAATCCCATACTAATATTATATTTAAAAACTTGTATGCATAACTCTGATGGATCAAAATGAATCCCATGGATTCACAATGAATCCCATGGGATTCGTGTAGAAATACCATGAGATTCGGTAGAAAGCCCATGGATTCACAATGAATCCCATGGGATCTGTGTAGCATCTTGTGGTGCGTGTAGCATCTTGTGGTGCAGGCATTACCTTTGCCTGCTCCTTTGCTCCTTACCAACCGCCTTCTTACCCTTCTTACCCTTTGCTCCTTCACCTCTTCATCCTTCTCCGACACCTCCTTTTGAACAGTGCCTTCTCCAACACCACCTCCTTTTGGACTAAAACTGCTTTATCAAAACCAAGTAAAACTACTTTATGACTTCTAAAATGCAATTCACTACTAAAATTAGAAGAACTTCGCCTTAAACCGATTCAACATTAGAATGCTAGATGTGCAACAATAAACTCAAGTACATATAATGAAAAACCAATTTGAAACAGTAGCATAATCGTGGTGTGTGGCATTACCTTTGCCTGCTCCTTTTGCTCCTTACCAACCGCCTTCTTACCCTTCTTACCCTTTTGCTCCTTCACCTCTTCATCCTTCTCCGACACCTCCTTTTGAACAGGTGCCTTCTCCAACACCACCTCCTTTTGGACTAAAATTGTTTTATCAAAACCAAGTAAAACTACTTTATGACTTCTAAAATGCAATTCACTACTAAAATTAGAAGAACTTCTGTCTTAAACTGATTCAAAACTGATAATTAACATAAATCTCAACATTAGAAATCCCATGAGATTCAGGTAGAAATCCTATGGGATTCACAATGAATCTCATGGAATGCTAGATGTGCAACAATAAACTCAAGTACATATAACTGAAAAACAAATTTGAAACATGTAGCATCTTGTGGTGCGGGGCATTACCTTTTGCCTGTTCCTTTTGCTCCTTACCAACCGCCTTCTTACCCTTTTGCTCCTTCACCTCTTCATCCTTCTCCGACACCTCCTTTTGAACAGGTGCCTTCTCCAACACCACCTCCTTTTGGACTAAAACTGTTTTATCAAAACCAAGTAAAACTACTTTATGACTTCTAAAATGCAATTCACTACTAAAATTAGAAGAACTTCTGTCTTAAACTGATTCAACATTAGAATGCTAGATGTGCAACAATAAACTCAAGTACATATAACAGAAAAACCAATTTGAAACAGGTAGCATACTGTGGTGCAGGGCATTACCTTTTGCCTGTTCCTTTTGCTCCTTACCAACCGCCTTCTTACCCTTCTTACCCTTTTGCTCCTTCACCTCTTCATCCTTCTCCGACACCTCCTTTTGAACAGGTGCCTTCTCCAACACCACCTCCTTTTGGACTAAAACTGTTTTATCAAAACCAAGTAAAACTACTTTATGACTTCTAAAATGCAATTCACTACTAAAATTAGAAGAACTTCTGTCTTAAACTGATTCAAAACTGATAATTAACATAAATCTCAACATTAGAAATCCCATGAGATTCAGGTAGAAATCCCATGGGATTCACAATGAATCCCATGGAATGCTAGATGTGCAACAATAAACTCAAGTACATATAACAGAAAAACAAATTTGAAACAGGTAGCATACTGTGGTGCAGGGCATTACCTTTTGCCTGTTCCTTTTGCTCCTTACCAACCGCCTTCTTACCCTTCTTACCCTTTTGCTCCTTCACCTCTTCATCCTTCTCCGACACCTCCTTTTGAACAGGTGCCTTCTCCAACACCACCTCCTTTTGGACTAAAACTGTTTTATCAAAACCAAGTAAAACTACTTTATGACTTCTAAAATGCAATTCACTACTAAAATTAGAAGAACTTATGTCTTAAACTGATTCAAAACTGATAATTAACATAAATCTCAACATTAAAAACAGATTAAAACTATACCTTTTTGTTGCTTGACCTTCGGTTTTTTTCTGTCTTCTAATTCAGATAAAGACAAAATCCTTTTACGCTTCACTTCATCTTTGGACTGAACTGGTTCAACCGACTCCAGTTTATCCAACTTAAATGTGAGAATCTACATAAAAAGACATGATATAAATATATTGATAAAAAAAATACCATGATACAATCCCATGGGATTGTATGGAATCCAATGGGATTCATTAGCTGATTTAGAACAGTTTAACAAACTAAAAAAAGGAGCATGCAAAATCCTCTTAATAAATCCCATGAGATAAAAAATATACCTTTTTTCAGTTTTTTCTGATAGACCTTTAAACTCTTCTGTTTATCTTCAGTCTCAACTGGCTTAACCTTAGCCGACTTATCCGACTTATCAACCTTAGCCGACTTATCCGTTGGCTTACCAACAGCCTTCTTACCCTTCTTAGCCTCTGCATCCTTGGCTCCTTGGTCCTTGGCCTTATCCCTTGCTCCTTGGACTCGTGATCCTTCTTTGACATCACCTTATCCCAAGACCTTCTCCTTTTGAACAGTGCCTTCTCCAACACCTTCTTAGCCAAGACCTTGTCTTTTCAACCAAAGACTTTCTTTTTTCACCGCACCTTGTCTTTTTAGCCAATGACGCCTCTTTTGCGGCTTGAATGATATCCGATTTTGTTAACCACTTTACGTGGGAAATCTGTGACAACACCTAACATAAAAAATTAAAAAAGTTAGATATACAATAATCTGCATTAATCGCATTTTAATTTCATTTATGTCTCATTTGAAAAGTTCCAATTTAGTTACTCCCTCTCGTACTGTAATTATTACCTTCACATTCAACTACTAAACAAGTCGGTTTGGTTTAGTAGCAAAACGCATATATACCTAATCGACACGCTAGACTTGTCACGTGTCCTCAATAATATACCTAACTTAATTAGTTTACACAAAGAAGCACGCATATTCTACATTACTAATTACACGTATTTAGCAAATGCTAGACTTGTCACGTGTCTCAATAAGCATACATATACCTAATCGACACGCTATTTAGCAAGTGCGTATATTCTACATTACTAATTTTTTCTTGAGTCACGCAATCAATTACAATAAGATTCATATATTTCGTAGTATACATACACACACATATCAACGCTAATAGCTAACTTAATTACATCGCTAGCAAGCAACATACATTCTACATTACTAATTAAAGTATCTCGCAATCGATACATGAACTCAGACACAATCAAACACGCCCGCTTCAATCATCTACTCATTCAACTTATACTTTTCCTTACAACTTAGGTAGTCCCATACACATATATACCAAGCATGTACGTTCTGCATTATTCTACAAGCTACTAATCACACATATTTAGCAAACGCAAGTATCTTAATATGCATACAGCCATACATATACCTAGCTGATTACGCTACTAAGCAAGAGCTTATATTCTACATTACTAAACGTGAGAGTCTCAATAAGCATACATATATTTACCAAATACCACTAACTGGTGCTAGTTTCGCCAAACATAGCATTAACTTCATAACACCCCTCGTTTAGCAGTCTCCTCATAAACTCTAAAATAAGCTGACAAATTAAGCTCTAAAATAAGCAATATAATCTGATTCCTATAACACAAACTTTAAGCCATCACAAATTTCAGTCACAACTATTCAATCAAAAAATAAGCAACTGATCTTAATTAATCAAAAAATAATTAAAAAAATGAATTTCGAAGCTTACTTTCATTAGGAACGTTAGATGAAGCAGCTTTTGCCACTGAATCACCTTTAGATAGGGCAATCTCTTCTCGAATATCCATTTTAATAGAATAATTATGGTTGCGCGGTGGTTTTGGGGGTGGTTTGGGGGCGGTTTGGCGGTGGTTGGCGGTGGTTAGGGTTTGAAGTGGTTTGGGGATCTGAAAAGTTGAGAGGATCTGAAAAGTTGAGAGTGGGTTTGGCGGTGTGTGTGTTTTCACGTATAATGAGAATGTCAAATTACAAAATTGACCCCTTTAGTATAATTTTAGTTTAAAATGTAGATTAATCTAATCCGTTGGATTCAAATGGATGGATGGTTGAGATCTAACCATTTGTTCTTTAGATAAAACTTGTTCCGTATGGAACTTTTCTCATTCTCTAATTGCCAAACTCTTAAAGAACACTTTCGTTCCGTAGATATATTTGAATTAGTTCAGGACCAAAAATATAATTAATTCATATTAGAAAGGCACAACAATTATTTGTTTTAGATTTTTCTTTTTATAATTTTGTTGCAAGGCGTAATTCATCATTTATTAGTTCAAAACTTGTGTTAACAGGATGGTAAGGAAACTCATGATGTAACCATGCATACGGTGCGCTCGATAAATTAGTAGTTATGGCACTCCTTTGTAATTCACTCCATGAAATAAGTGAAAGATGTTCATCATCTACCAACTTAACTTAAAACCAACATATAAGTGATCATAGCAAATGCTCCATGGAGGTATGGAGTCGCTTAGGTTGATGGTTATATCACCACCGCATGTTCAAGACATCAATACTTCGAAAAAATAACAAAAAAAACATTACATACATATAATCTACCACGCCTGCATATTTTATACATCAATAGACAGTATGTGTTGGTTTATGGATATATTTAATATGTGTATGACCGGATTCGAACTCAAGACCACGGGATTGCACACTTTACGTATGAGACTCGATGTTTAAATAATTAATATAAAATATTATGTTTAATTATTAAATTCACAATAAACGACTAAACGAGCGATAAGCACTTATCGAAAGTGACTATTGGTCGTTAAATGTCAACGGGATATGAAGAAAAGTAAACAAGCCAAGAGACGATTTTAGGAACACTCTTTTGGGCTTGTTTTTGGCCGAAACTATGGAATTCCACATCGGAAACCATAATAAACTTGACATCTACCATAAGGCTATAAATAAATTCTCTTGTATTCATCCTTTGGTACACTAGATTTCAATAGAGGGCCAAACTTCTTCTTTTCTTCCTTCTTTACTTGGTCGACGAGTGAATCCCCATTGTAAGGGATTTACGAGTGACCTTGAGCATAACAAAGGTGTTTGGTTATTCTATTGTGATCAAGAACTAGCATTGCATCGAATCGCTAATAGTACGTGTGTACAAAAACGTGGTGTAACACACTATTTTTACATCAATTGGTTTGAATTGAAAAGCGGTAAGGGTCAATTCGTTAAACCACATAAACCCTAATTAGGGTTCTTGAATTGAAGAGATCTACCAATTGCAAGAGGTACGTTACGCATCTTCGCTTAATTAATTATTGTTATGATTCTAAGTCTTCCTGTGTACTGTGGTGTCTATATAATTCTATTTGTTTTCATATATCTTAAACTCAACATGGCATCACGAGCCTTGTATAACAAGTAATTAATTACTGAAACACATAAAATAAATAAACATGATTGTGTTATTAATTGTATGCATAGATCTAGGGTTTGCAAAACCTAAACCCTAATTTTTTTTGGGGGGGGGGGGGGTTTGGTGCCCTAATTAGGGTTTTGTAAACTAAAGTTTTAATTGGATTAGAAACCATAGATTGCATGCAATTTTATGTGTATTGTGTAACTCTATTTGATTGCATTAATTGTTAAGTGTGATTTATATCCATGATAATTACATGCATGTTTTATCATGGATCTGCTTTTATTGTATGTTTTACTTGGTTAAGTGATATACACTAAATATTATGATAGATCTAAAATTGGGGAAGACCTCAATCATTATTATTTAATCAATTATGCGCTATGTGGTATATGTTTTAATTTTGACTTACCCAATCGATGAATCGATGCATGTGGCTCACCTTGTACATAGCTGAAAACGGATGAAAGTCTTAATTAAATATATACATATTGACAGATCTAGAATTGATTATTAATAGGATTTATCAAAAGGTTTGCATGTGGCTATTTGATATGCATGACTTATTATTATGTTATGCATTCATTGTTTATTTGTTTATTTTAAATACTTGCTTGTTTGTTATGTGTAACAAGGGTATTTTATAAGAAAAATAAACCGACCTAAACAATGGTGAAACATGTATATTTAAGCATAGTAATCATAATCGCTTAATTGATTGATTTTTGCACAAAATAGTTAGAACGGCTCACCCATTAATGACAAACTGTGATGGGTACAAGGATGGTACGATTAAATTGTGACCTTAAAGAAGAGGGTTTTAATATGCTTCACAATGACCGATTCTTCGCTCGCTTGTGCGCCTTAATGGAGCTACCAAGTATTCCTATATGTGTGCATAAAATCTTAAGGGTGAATTACTTTAAATTCTACTACCACTTTTGTGGTAATTATCCCAATAACTTGGGTCTTATGACTCATGCAAGAGTAGGATATAGTGGTAATTAAAGGTAATTCTTTAATTGGTGTAACCAATACCGATTAAAGTTTGATGATGAAAAGCTTAAACATTAAAACAAGGATATAACTGTTTTAATAAAAACATTATGCTACGAAGATGAATGCATGACATCTTTGTACATATTTGATTTGACATCAAAATTATTACCCTTAATTTAAGTTGTATGCCATCCAATGAAACGGAAACACCTGAGATTACCTTTTATTTGCGTGAGAACGTGATTTAGATCGTAATCAAAGGGTAAAATATCCACGTGTCGTGAGAACGGGCATGGATGATTTTGCGCTTAAGTTGGACAACTTAATTGAGTTTTGTAGTGAGAACCGCAACTCAAGGCATAAGATGGGGATAAAACATGTTTACATGGCAATTAAAATTGGCTAAATGTAAATCCCATAAATCTAGGAATTGCAATTTGAAAATTGGCAATTGAGGCTCGACTGCACCATTTTGAATAATTTCATTACTAGCGCATCAACCGATGTGATGAAACTATGTCAATTTGGATCCTAGTTTTCAAGTGAAAATTAAATGGTTATATGTTTATGAACCATGGGTATTTAATTTTCTTGAAAAGGTTAATTATCGAAAATACTAAAATTGAATTTTGTAATTCTTTTGAATGTATTAATGCAACCTTTAACCGTAAACGTGGTTTAGTCTTTTATTTGTAAATTAAATCCATTCTGCTTTCAAAAAAATGTTTGATCGAGAATAATTTACCGAAAAGACAAACAAAGTCTCTTTTCATGGGAGAAGAATGAGACTCAATCCTATTCCTTTTCATGAATGCGAAAGGTATAATAGGAACATTTGAATTGTCTAAATTCTAATGTAACTCATAGCAGTGAATTGCACATCTTATTTTCCGCAAAGATTTCATTACCCTGATTTGGTGAATGAATCCTTTTGTAACAAACATGAATGTTGGTTAACTGGAAAACATGTATATGAGTTACTAAATTAGAAGTTAGACTATTTACCGCAAAAATTGGTAAAAGGCAAACTAGGATTATTTATCTAGTTGTTTTGCTTTAACCTTTAAAGGTGCTACATACCTTTATGGGCATGGTAGGCCAGTTAAGGAAGAAATTGCATACCAAATTTTTCGAGTTAATAACATTGATGGATATTCCATCATTCATAGAGTAGAATACACCTTTTAGTACCTTAGTAATGATTACGTATGGTTCTTCAAAGGTGTAGGAAAGTAAAAAGCAAGCAAGTTGTTTTCACTGGTTATGAAACACTTACAATGTTGTCAAATTCAGTGGGAGCATTTGTGTTGCATTACTGAATAAGAAGTTGTTATAATGATTTCTAATTCAGTGGGAGCTACAAGCCTTATTTGCTGCGTAGTAATCCAAATTATCTCTTGAATATCATGTAGATATTTACTTTCCAATTGTAGGCACTTATGTTTTTAAGGATTGTCATGTGTGTTTCCTTACTAAACAATATAGTCCTACATCTACATGTTATATCTATGACACAAATCATATTAATCAAATAAACGAACGTGTATCGTGTTGTTTATATGCTACATGATGTTGTTCCATGCACAAGTGGGAGAAATCTTTATTGTGTGCAAGGTACAACACATATTAATGTGATTTAAATGGATTCTCTTGACTGTAAAGTAAGAGAATAACGTTCTAATAGGAAGTATACATTTAAATATGTATGATTGCCCTATTAAGAACTTGTGTCAAGATGATAACAAAGACTACTTTATTTTAAAAATTTATGTCATTCAATATTTAAGAAACACTTGTAGATACAATTTATGTTACGTGAGAACGTGAACTAGATTGTAGCCCAAGGTAAAATACCCACGTGTCGTGAGAACGAGCATGGATGATTTTGCAGTTTCTTACGTTGAACTTTTCATGGAATGACATAATTAAATGAAGTAATTTAATACTACTTTGAATTTAAGTATTCGTTGAATGACTTAAATATATGTAGTAAATATTAACTTGAAATATTAATTGAAACCTGAGGTGGTGTTCATAATTACTTTAATTATAAATGTTTATGATTTTGTAAAGTCACAAACATGAAGTTTTTTAATACAAGACTTATAATATAAAGTAAGACGTTAACTTGCTATGTTTTAAGACATATGCATGAAGTCAATGAGTTGATCAATGACTTATAACGTATAGTGGGATTATAACTGTTATGTCTTTTGACTTGGTCAAGAATACTTGTGTTATAATACATGCAATTGACTTGGTAATTCTATTGTACCATTAAGTTTTACTTTGTTGGTAAATAGATAAGCCAAAGGTAGATGGTTATCTTAAATATTGTTAGATTTTCTTACAATATTAATTCTAAGGAAATACCATAGTTTTATAGTATGTTTAGTTAGAAGAATCAAAATCTATTGGCATTGTTTGATTCAAGATAACTATAGTTTCTTCCAAAACATTATCAAGGTTAGTAGATTGAGTATAGATTGGATATACTCAATAAGACTCCAACCTAGAAGATTGATAAGACACCATTTGTTTATGGAATGTGATGAATCACATTAAGTCTTATAATGAAGTTCTGAATTTGTTAAACTACTTGTAAAGTGAGTTGTAACAAATTAAAGTCAGGAACTGTAAATGTTTTTGTAATATCTCAAAAGAGAACAATGTATTGTTGCTCTACTTGCTAAACTATTTAAAGGTAATCTTTAAATTGTTAAAGGCAAGTGGGAGTTTTGGTTTAGATCTTGAAAGATTAAAGTTACAAAATACATAATCTTCTAAAATACACTTGCAAATATCATGATGAGGCTAAACATGTAAATGATAAACCTCAATATGATGGAATTGTCATTCATAGATCCGTAAGGATATCTCAGATATTTAATATGTCGAGGATTATGTGTTACGTGATCATGGTAAGCTCGTTAATCATGATGATGAATTTACCAAATGTTGAATTGTGGTAAATCAATCATACTATGAATGTTGAGATGTTGTCCATAAAGATAATCAATTTTAGATACTTTGTTTATCTAAATGAAGATGATTTTCTTCAAAAGATGAAAACCCTAGTGGTTTAAATCTTTGTGTAGAAATCATATGGACAATATTGTACACGTATTTAATGTATGTCTAGTGATAATAATATTAATCATACTTAAGCAATTAACTATGATTGAATATTCTTTCTTAGATACATTAAATAGAAGTATAAAGATTATAATTGTTATACTTAGTTTCATTGAGATGAAGGTTTGACAATGAATATCAAAACTCTTTGTTTTGGAATTACTTTTGCGAGGACGATAAGTAATGCAAAGGAGTTTTATGAATTCAAATAATCTTTGAATATGTACAAACTGCAAGAATCCATAAATGGATATATGCATGCATCTAGAGATGATTCTTATGTTTAATATTAAATCCATGTTTGATTTAATAATTAAAATAAGATAGCTCGTAAGTATTCCTGAAAGCTAGTGGGAGTATTATTTTTTAAATCTTATATGTTGTATGGGCAACTACATTCCACCTAAATTAAGTTTTTTGGGAATGAAACTTCGTTTGTAAGATTTGGAAATAAGACATACAACCTTGGAATATATGTTTATTATTATAAACATATGCGGTAAATAAATGAGTCTAATAAAACATGATGGATATAAAATGAGATCTTAAAGTCTAACTTGAAGATTCATCATGTACATCATGTTGTAAGATTATTGTGTCATGCTTGATTATAAGATGATTTGACAATATTGAAAGTTGTTAGTGTAATAAATATTTTTAAAAGAAATATGTTTGGATTTAGAATCACATTACACAGTCTGGAGATGCTCCTAGATTCTATGTATGAAAATATGGCAATTATTTCATAATTGTCATTGCCAACAAACTTGAGTTTTGGTAGGCACCAACATTACACTATAATTGTTCGAAGTTTACGGATGTTTAAAGAGCATATTGTTGTACACAATGATGCTGGTATAATTGAGATGACACTCAATTCTAGTCATGGTATCTTTGATGATGACCATGTTGACTAGTTATGCTCAACTAAGAGCATAGTTGCATTATACATTAAAGAATAAAGAATACTTTAAAACTTTAAAGTTTTGAAAGATTATTGTCATAAAAGGGTGGTTCAGGTTATCACGCATCTTATGGAATGATATGACAATATCAAGATATGTGTAAACATATACAAGAAATTCACTTATTGAATTCTTGAAATAAGTATTCTCAAAATTCCGATAGATCAAAGTTAGTTGAAATTATGCCCTGTCAACAAGTATGATTATCATGACTTGAGGCAAAATTCATTAACTAAGAATTATCATGCATTGATCTATTTAGTATTTGGATAAAAGGATATTGTAAACATTATTATTAAAATGAAATAAAGTATTTTGTTATGTTTATTATTCATTTATTATGATGTTATCCTATATTTGCATGTTTAAATCCTTGAATAACTTAAGTTATTCTAAATAGTCCGTTGTCAATCAATACCATGAGAATGATATTGAATTAAGACAAATCTGAGTATTAGTTAGAATATACTTAAAAGTATATTGATGCGTAGCATGACTAATTTCAGATGATATTCAATGAATTGAGTATAGGACTTATCCCAACCACATGATGGTACTTTATGGATCTTAGTCATTAAGTACATCATGAATATTTATCCTCCGACTTGAGATACCGTAGATATGTCATGGATGTAGTGCATTTTTGAAGCAATCTAAAGCTATACGTGAATCGGTAGTTATAAGGGTTGTTTTCGTAGTGTTGTAAATTTATGAATTCGCTCGTAGTCAAACGGATTTGTTTCCTTCAAATTTATTTTGAAGTATAATACTGTTGGGCCCCTCGTAGGGTTGTCAAGATGTTTGCATGGCCATGCCCAAGGTCTTCTGGAATATGTTCAGAGGAATTGGTAATCTTGATAAATCATATAAAGCGAGAAACATAATAGTTAATCAAGAAATGAGTGAGATCCATATTCTTATTAACATGGTATTAGAAACAAAAGGATAAGTATGATGATGAATCATTAAAAGGTTTTTTTCCAGGAAACCATACTCGAGTTGTTCTGGGGTCATTGGCGTGTTGCTAGATGCTAACCAATGTCATTACGCATACTAAGATATCTCCAAGTGGGATCTGTTGGTTTATGGATATATTTAATATGTGTATGACCGGATTCGAACTCGAGACCACGGGATTGCACACTTTACGTATGAGACTCGATGTTTAAATAATTAATATAAAATATTATGTTTAATTATTAAATTCACAATAAACGACTAAACGAGCGATAAGCACTTATCGAAAGTGACTATTGGTCGTTAAATGTCAACGGGATATGAAGAAAAGTAAACAAGCCAAGAGACGGTTTTAGGAACACTCTTTTAGGCTTGTTTTTGGCCGAAACTATGGAATTCCACATCGGAAACCATAGTAAACTTGACATCTACCATAAGGCTATAAATACATTCCCTTGTATTCATCCTTTGGTACACTAGATTTCAATAGAGGGCCAAACTTCTTCTTTTCTTCCCTCTTGTTCTTGGTCGACGAGTGAATCCCCATTGTAAGGGATTTATGAGTGACCTTCAGCATAACAAAGGTGTTTGGTTATTATATTGTGATCAAGAACTAACATTCGCATCGAATCGCTAATAGTACGTGTGTACAAAAACGTGGTGTAACACACTATTTTTATATCAATTGGTTTGAATTGAAAAGCGGTAAGGGTCAATTTGTTAAACCACATAAACCCTAATTAGGGTTTTTGAATTGAAGAGATCTACCAATTGCAAGAGTTACGTTACGCATCTTTCAGTTAATTAATTATTGTTATGATTCTAAGTCTTCCGTTGTGTACTCTGTGGTGTCTATATGATTCTATTTGTTTTCATATATCTTAAACTCAACAGTATGGAGGTATGGAGGTATGGAGTTGCTTAGAGTTGGAGGTATGGAGCTGCTTAGAGGTGAACAATTACGCAATCGGAGCTTGACGACAGTGAATCAAATTTAACTTTGCATTAATTAAATTTAAAAATACAGTGATTGGGTTGTAAGTACTCAATATACATACTGTCTCTATTGATGTATAAAATATGCGGGCGTGGTAGATTATATGTATGTGATGTTTTTTTGTTATTTTTTCGAAGTATTGATGTACTGAACATGCAGGCTGGTGATATAACCATCAACTCTAAGCAGCTCCATACCTCCATCGTGGCTCCATGGAGCATTTGCTACTTGATCACTGATACGTTGGTTTTTATGTTAAGTTGGTAGATGATGAACATCTTTCAGTTATTTCATGAAGTGAATTACAAAGGGAGTGCCATCTCAAACTTGCTCGAGTAAACTTTGCAGAAAAATCAACATACATCAAGTGAGAATGAAAAAGTTCTAAAGTGTAAATTGTGAGTTTTATCGGTATGCCGTTCTTGTCACAACAAATTATTTTGAGACACATTGTTGGTTTTATCGGTATAGTCGTCGTTCTTGTCGTGAGAGAAAACTGGTTGCTGTAGAAACAAACAAACCTGCGAGGCTTTTGTTTATAGTAATTGTGAAGCATGCAGAAACCGGAAATTGTTTCCTGTTTAGCTTGAAAGGCATACGTGTCAGAAGGACTCATAAGCATGTGTGGTCTACCACAAACTTCTATAACTTTACCACCTTATATGATTCTTGCCTCTATATTAATCTTTCTGGTTTTTAAGACATGCAGCGCAAACTTCTAAAATTTTACCACCTGATATGGTTTTTATGTTCTTGTCGCAACAAAACCAAGAGTACTATTCCATTCACCCAACCACTACCCGAAAACAACAACTACCAACCCATTTCAAAGCTATTGAGAATACTATTCCATTTCACCCAACCAATACCGTGATGATTTTCTTTGAAAACCCATAAAATTCTTCAAAGAAAATTATATGACATATTTTCTAATTGAATAAATAAAACGAATCCAATCTCTTACAACATTGAATAATCCTAAAGAAGGAGACAATTAAGTACCAAATGTTCCATACCTACAGCTGCTTAGATTTGATAATTTCATGACCTGCAATCCTGCATGAATGTTCAGTAATACTATCTTGAAATGTACCTTAATATCTTGAACACGCATATAAAATCCAGAAATACTGCATACATATAATCTTCCATAGAAGTTCTTGTATCGAATTATTTGAAAAGATCTAATTAAGGATAGGACAAAATACTAGTTCTAGAGACAGTGAAAATGGTTTGATGAACTTCAACCCTGCAATGAACCCAATCTAAGTTAAAATGGTTTGATTGACAGTCCAAGCCAAGTTCGACCTTGTTAAGAATCTGAAAGAACTTCATCCTGCAGTAAGCAAATATACATCAGTTAGAAATATTCCATCACGTTCTGCATGCTTGCTTTGCATCGTTATATTGCAAGATTCAGCTAAAAAGGGGGTGTGTGTGATTGTTTTTTTCCTGCTATGCTGCTTATTTTCAAGTAGAACTTGCATGAATCCAAACTACTGCTTATCTGCATATTCTGAAATAACATAAGCAGTTTCCAATAATTTCAAAGTGCTTAAGTGAGAAGGAACTAAAATTATTCTTTTTAGAGTTGACTACATTTTTGGTCCTTGTAGTTTGCCAGTTGTAACACTTTTAGTCCATTAGTTTGAAAAGTATGGGGTTTGGTCCAACGGGCTTGGTCCATTTTTTCGCTGACTACAACAACAACAACAACAACAAACCCAATCCCGCCGAGGTGGTATGGGGAGGTAAATGTAGACAGATCATACCCTACCCTGTGGTAAACCCGTGGGTAGAGACTGCTTCCAACGAGACCTCCGGCAAGTGCATGTGTGCGGGTGAGATAGTAAGGAAATAAGAGCAAATGACAAAAAACAATATGCAAAACGCAGACAAGGAAAGCATACCGAACAAGCAAACATAACATAAAGGGAAGAAAGAAACTGCGCTCAAGCACACGCAAAGTAGCCAACATCAAAGCGCAATAAAAAACAAAGAGCCAAGGCACACATAAAAGCAGACCAACTAAAGGGGCAGCACAGAGCAAAGCCAAACAACACACAGGCCAAAAGCAAAGGCAAAAACATGAAGCACCTAAACCAAAACGCATGGAGCAAGAAAAAGCAGGCAAACGGCAAACCTAAGGGGGTAACAACAAAGCAATGCAAACCACGCACGGGGTCTAAGGCTACGGCAAAGCAAAGAAGAGGCCAAAAAACCAAAAACACAAGGGGCAAGGCAAAAGGGACGACTAAAAGCCAAACACCCAAAAACAACCTAAAAAACACAGAGCACCTAGAAAACTACCAACAAATCCTAATTCTATCCCTCCACCCCCTCCTATCCGAGATCATGTCCTCGGTTAAACGAAGCTCCATCATGTCTAGCTTAAGTCTATCCTCCCACCTGAGAATGGGTCTACCCCTCCTTCTCACGCCATCAGCTACTAGCGCTTCGACCCTTCTAATTGGCGCTGAGTGTGGCCTCCTCCTGACATGACCGAACCACCTCAGCCTTCCTTCTCTTATTTTCGAAACAATATTCCCGACCTTAAGTTTTGCTCTGAAAACTTCGTTCGGGATCATGTCAAGCAAGGTTTTACCACAAGTACATCTTAGCATCCTCAGTTCTGCCACCTCTACTCTGTTAGCATGGGCCTTTGATATGGGCCAACATTCAGAGCCGTACAAAATAGCAGGTCTCATCGCCACATTATAGAAATTTCCCTTTAACTTAAAGGGGATGTTCCTGTCACAAAGAACTCGACGCCGCCTCCACCTCGCCCACCCCGCCTAATCCGTGGGTTACGCCCTCATCTATCCTCCCCGAGTTGTGTATAATCGATCCTGTATCTAAAGACTCCTTGGGTGGCGTAATCCGTCACCGATATGAATATCAATTTGTTCGTGGTGACTGCCTCGATCCTCCCAAAATCACATCTCAGGTATTCATTCTTCTCTCTGCTCACCCGAAGACCATTGTCTTCAAGAGCCTCCTTCCAGTGCTCAAGTCTGATGTTTAACCCTTCTGCTGATTCTGCCACCAACACAACGTCATCTGCAAAGATCATGTTCCACGGGATGCCCTCTTGTACCCCTCGAGATAACTCATCTAGGATCAAGGCGAATAGGTAGGGACTAATGGCGGATCCCTGGTGGAGCCCAACTTCCACAGGGAAAAACTCTGAGATCCCTACAGTGGACCGTACACGAGTCTTAGCTCCCTCGTACGTATCCCTAATGACTCTCGCGTATCTCTTTGGGGTTCCTCTGTCGATAAGAGTTCTCCAAATCAACTCGCGCGGGACACTATCATAAGCCTTTTCAAGATCAAGGAACGCCATATGCAATTCCTTTTGTCTTTCTCTATACTTCTCCATGAGACTTTTGAGAAGGTGAATAGCCTCAATCGAGGACCTTTCTGGCATAAAACCAAATTGGTTCTCGGACACCCTCGTCTCCCTTCTCAACCTTCTCTCAATAACTCTCTCCCAAAGCTTCATGGTGTGGCTGAGAAGCTTAATGCCCTTATAATTGCTACACTCTTGTACATCCCTCTTATTCTTGTAGATGGGGATGACTTCACTGAGTCTCCATTCGTCTGGCATCTTATCCCCGTAAAAGATCTTGTTGAAGAGGCAGGTCAACCAATCTAACCCCCTATCCCCAGACACCTCCAAGCTTCTATGGGGATTTGGTCCGGCCCTACCGGTTTGTTTCTTCCCATCTTCTGTAGTGCGACCTTCACTTCTGATTGACTAATCCTCGAATAGTAGCACTATGTTCGTTGGCTAGGGTTCTCTTGTTCCGCGCTGCCTTCAGCACTTCCTTCGTTGAAAAGAGAGGAGAAGTACTCTCCCCATCTCTTCCTAATATCCTCTACGTTTTTTTTTCGCTGACTGTTCATTCAAATTAACGGTGTTAGAAAAAATGGACCAAACCCGTAACCGGTGTTCATTTTGGACCAATCCCGATACTTTTCAAACTAATGGATTAAAAGTGTTACACTCAGCAAACCACATAGACCAAAACGTCATTAACTCTCCTTTTTACCTTCATATCTGGTTTATAACCTTTTTATTCATAGATTTGCTGGAAACTTTTAAACAAACAGTCTATTACTTTTTCAAGAACTATTGTAAATTTTACAAAATAAGCAAATTCAAACACTATTATCCAAAGTGCTTATATTTAGGCAGATTAAGTACGTAGTACTTATTTAAAAGCAGAAACAATAAGCAACCCCAAACACCCTCATGGATTGAATGTTGAAATCGGCTTAAATATAGTATGAATCCAATGTAGGCTATGACTTATTATTCTCATATGTTTAGACTGCAAACTTACAAAAATAAACTTCAGGTACGCAAGTGCATACCCAAAGTACCAAAACTAGTTAATCGCCATATCCCATTAGAAACTAAATATATCAAACACCTTCAAACTTTATTGTAGTATAGAACTACAGATCGGCCAACATAGCAGAAATAGTTGCCCACAGAAGTGCCCTGATACGCTAATAGATACTATAAGTCCATAACCATCGGTGGTGATATCTGAAGAAAAGATGAAAAGCTAAATATTTTGTAAAATTATTTAAAGAGACCATGAAGGTATAAATTGGTCACATGCATTATTTTGCAAGCTTTGTCTAATTTTGTGTTATGCCAGAATCCAGTTAGACAGTTAAAAAAACATTTTTTGCAAGCTTTTCTAATTATGTATTGTGTCTGAAGGTGTGTTCCTTAATTTACAAACCAAAAAAGTACTCCAAAATGAGTGATCGAGTCCATCAACCAAAGGCCTTTTGGCCTATACCGGTATATGAGTGGCCCATCAACCAAGAGGTCGTGGGTTCAAGGCTAGTTGTAGACATATGTGAGTTATTATGTGTGAGATAGGTAATGTAGTTGGTAAAAATTGCCTTTCAAAAACAAATGAGTGGGTTAGCCAAACAAGCTACAAAACGCATTTAAAAGAGACCCGATTTTCCAGAGAGGAAAAAACAAACAAATGCAAGGTATTAATCAAATATATTTGAAACATACTTGGAAATTGCAAAGTCCAAATCCAAAATGCACCTATATGAGGCAAATAATCTAGTTGCCCCATAAGCTGCATATGTATCAGTTAGTATTAAGCACATAGCTTGTGTAATCAAACCTTGAGAAGAGCTGTAAGTTTCACAGTCGGAGAAGCCTTGTCGAATTTCGACACTTCACTCATTATCTCTATTGAATTCTCATTATATTTGACTTTGTTATGCCAGCTAAAAACCAGTTCCTCTAAAGAGTTTCCATGCTCCAATAACAAACGAGCTATATGCAGTTTCTGCTTTTCTCCATTCAATTCAAGAAACTCACCCTATTTAGATGCTTAATCAAGATTCCCCTTGGTTCAACTTCATCCAACTTCCAGTATTCCGGCCTTAAATATTCCTAGAACATCAAAACAGGATTTAGTTATTCATCTTAAGGTTGCAAAAAACCCCAACTGATGTTTCGAATTTTTAAAACTGTATCTATTGTCCCACGTATGCTAACTCTAGTTATTTACTCTCGTAAAGGAAAACCTTAGGATCCCAAGTTCGAATATTTTTCATCCAAAAATATAATTTGTTTCAAGTTGTTGTCTATGTTTTAAATGTAGAGATGGAAAACTTGACCACGTTAATGTGAAAATGATTCAATGTGGGTAAATGATTAGAATCCCCTAAATCCTTCATACAAAAAATAATACTATTGTTCCATTAATAACTATAGTAAATCATCATTAAAGTATAAAATATAAACAAATTTTGAAAGTGGACAAAGAAGTGTTGGCAGGCAACTCAACCTGACCCACTTTGACCCATACAATTGAAATACCCGTTTTTATCCGAACCATTACCCAACCCACCCATTTTTCGCCTATGATACAGGGTTTTTCTGTCTCAAATTCTATTCGAGATTATGTATCCTTTATATGTCTATGTTAAAAAAGCTAGAAATAACAAGTACACTGGATAACATGTTTGAGTAAGCTATAAAGATTCGATATTATAATACAAACAAAGTGAATTAAATTTGAGATGAGGCAGAGTACCTTTTGAATGATCAAATGGAGAGACTCCAGATTCGGAGAACATCTAAGAATCCGGATGATTACATTCATGGCGAAGGCATCTATTGTTGTGGTTAGCTCCAATGTCTTCAGATTTGGAAAACATGCAGGGAAATTTCCTTCATGATCATGAGCAGCATCAATGCCCTATCATAATGACAGCAAGCATACATTTAGAATAAATATTCATAGTTAGACTCCATGCCTATTGGTTGCCAACTTAAAGAACGCCGGTTAAGAAAAGTCCATTAACCACCCAAATAACTATCAAGGTATCAAAAAGCGGAATGACAGACGGATGCTAGAATGTTCATCATAACCTCAGATATCATTAGTGTTTGTGAGCCAAATCATACCAAGTGGTACATCAAAAATAAACTGCAGATTCCTATCAAGGAGGTGGAAACAGATGGAACGACTTTTATGTATGGTGCTAACTATAATTTGGTACAATTATATTCATAAAAATTATTGCACCCTTTTCATTTTCACTGACTAAAGACCAAACGTTCAGTGTACCTTCCACATAGGCACATAATATTTTCAAACATCTCAAAATATCATATTCTTTCCAAGCTACCAAGTTCAGAAATATAATTTGGTACAATCTAAATAAACACTGTTTAGCTCAACAACCCTCAATGCACGAAACTTTGAACTTGTACCGTCAGGCAAACGCAAACCATTTCTATACAACGACAACCTTAACACCTCCAACGAATCACACGTTATCAAACATCTAGGAAATTTAATAGCCGAATACTTATTCTTAGGGGAAAACATTAACTCAAGTGACTTAGCATTCCGTTACAGACGCTTTAATCCACTTTTTCACAGTAGACAATTTGTAGTTTTCTAAACAACGAAACGAAAACTATCTAAATCTACTGTTGCATTGTTAGCTAAAGACCAAGTTACAAAGTCTTTAAATATTTTCTTAGGTACCTAGAAGGATTAACTGAAGAGACATTTTATCAAACTGGTTGTGTGCAAATGATAGATGATTTTAGGTCTAGTTTCTTTCTTCCTTTCTTTCTTGGGAATTTCATCTATATCCTAGAAAACTTTACAATTACATCAATATCCTTCTAAAATTGATAATTACATCAATATCCTTTCAAACTTACAATATACTCATACATACCCATACACACAATTTAATAATAACAAAATTATTTTAGTATTTAAAACTCCTATCTAAATATCAATAAAATGTTATGTTACATTTATACCCTTCTCTCCTTCATCACAGGTTTTGTTCTTTGGTTTTCTTTTTTTCTAGTAAAATTTGGTTTATTGGTGATTTACAAGAGATGGATATTTAGTTCTGTTGTCATGATTCCACCGCTCTAAAGTCCTCTAAGAAATTGTTTTGTCTTAATTGTGACTCCATTTTTGCATTTATGACAAGGGATTCATAGATATTCAAATGAGATCTACATTCTCTTGCGCTTGTACTGGTTCTAATAATCACAATTGAAATAATCAATATTAGTTGAATCTCAACACAATTTATAATATTCAATTTAGAACATTGAAATAGCGACAAATCAATAAGTTGTTTTTGTAAATCACCGCAACACATGTAAATATGAATCATAGTGTCTTGTTGTAAAGCAATTTTTTTTTGAAAGAGGATATTGTTTCAAGATTAATACAACCCTGCTTATGATGAAGGAGAGAATGGTATAAATGTAACATGACATTTTATTGATATTTAGATTAGAGTTTTAAATACTAAAATAATTTTTTTATTATTAAATTGTGTGTTTGGGTATATATGAGTATATTGTAAGTTTTGAAAGGATATTGACGCAATTATCAATTTTAGAAGGATATTGATGTAATTGTAAAGTTTTCTAATGATATAGATGAAATTCTCCCTTATTTCTTTATGGGTTTGGGTTTTCTTTCCAAAACAATCGGGTCATTGCTTAATATACTTTGAATTAAGAGAAAAATTCATTTTGGTTATGCGCTCAGCTCAACAGCTCGACTCTGTCATTTTTATGACATGTGTCCTTGCAAGTACAAGTGTTAGGTGGAGATATTTTTTTTGCTTTTGCCTTAAATGACTATGCATGAATTTTTAGCTTATTTTGACAATTTTGACCAATAATGGACCATGCATGAATTTTTGATATATTTTAAGAATTTTCTCTTGAATTAATATATTTAATTATTTATATTTACTTTTGTATCAACACCATTGTTTGTTATATGTATGTCACTTTCAAATTATGGTTCAATACCCTTAAACATGTGTTTCCCTCATTCCTTATAGAAGAGGTGGGTGTGGCACATAAAGTCAAATAATTATACGTATCTTGACTGCATGTACTACTATACAATATTTTTTAATCTAAATTGGTGGGCCACTTTTTACTTTAATATTATAATAATCATAATTACGAATCCAAAATAATACACTCAATATATAAAGCAAACAATTTTTAATACTATTATTCATTTTTCCTTTCCTACTTTTCTTTTAAACCTATACTAATTCCAAATCCAATGCCAAACCCACATACAAACCAAACGGACATAAAATCAAAATGAAAATAGTAGATTAACACAATGGCATAGTGTTATTCTCATCTTTAATGAGATGCATTTTTATTCGATAGTAAATGATAGTTTAATTTAATATTTTAAATTTTAGTCAATTATTATTTAATCTTGGTTTTGTTGGCAATGATTTTACTTTAACTTTATCTGACCATCTTTTATACAATAAGAGATTTTTGAGAGTGCTATAAGAATGTTGATACTTGATACAATTGAAATTAGGTCAATGAGTTAAGTAGTTTCATTAGCTAATAAAAAGCCAAAATTATACTTGCAAGTTATTTGTTTATAGTTTTGGGATAAATTGAAAAAGAAAAAATAAATGAAATTTTATAGCTTTTGCCTTCTGGCCTTTATCAACACAGACAATAGATAAAAACCAAAATAAAATGAATTGTGTTCCCATAATTTATTGGTGTGTTAACTTATCGTTTTCGCAATGAGTAAGCTTATAATCCAATATCTCTCGCATTAGCATGATAATTGTCAAAAGTTTTAACCAATTTAAGTGGTTGGAATATAAATGTAATAATATTTTAATATGACAGAAAAGAAGTGGCATGAACAAAAATTATGACGATTTTAATCTTATAATTTTACACCCAAAAGTTAAAAAAATGTGAAGAAAATAACTACAGTAAATAAAAGTTTACTCTCGTGACTTCAAATACTTTAACCAATTAAGAGCATCTTCAGTGCACCTATCTTATTTCAAAAACAATTGTCACAAAAGGTTATTACTACAAAGATTTGTCTTTGCAGTTTTTTCTCCTGGTAATATTAGTAATAAAAATAGTTACATCGCGTGAAACTAAATTTACTTCACCAACCATTAAATAATTAAAGAACGCCAAGGTCATTAAGTAAAATAGCTAGCTTTCAATACAAATAAAAAAATTGCCTTTAAAGAGAAATTCTAGTCTTGAGCCGGAGAGTCTCGTTTATTTCACGGCTAGGCCTACATTAATATTTGAGATAAAAAAAATTGATTTTTCGTTAGAAGCTCTAAGAGGGTTAAGTACCATGGTGTATACGTCGGGCCAAGCCTACGTGGCTGGCATTGTGGCGGCGCATGGCACCAGTGGTCGTTTACACCATCAACGGTGCCATGCCTATGACGAACGCCAAAACCAATTTTTCTTTTTTTTAGATTTAATGGTTTTTGTGGTGGGTTTATGTTTTGTTTGTGTAGTGTTTATGTTTGGTGTGTGTGTTTGGTATTTAATGTGTGTGTGTTCATGGGCGGAGACAGAGGGGCACACTTTAAAAATTGTAATGTAAAATTTTTTAAAATATTTGATTTTTCTTTTAATTTGCTTCTCTTAAAAACCAATTTATAGTGTATTTTTAGAATTTATTAAAGTGTGCTCTTTGAACAAAACTTTCTGGCTTTGTCTTTGTGTGTGTTTGCACAAGCATGAAAGGTTGAAAAAGGACTTTTTATTTATTTATTTATTTATTTATTTTTATTTTAGTAATTAAATTGGTAGCATGTCATGGTAACTGATGCTTTAAAAAGGTCGTGAGATTGCCTTGTTTCAACATTTTAGAAACTAAATATAATACTTTTTTTTTGGAGATTTTGCAGAAACATTTTTCTTCTTTCCGAATATCTTTAGGGTGGTGGCAATGGGGCACGGTATGAAGCCAAACCGATCGGCAACACCGTTGCCACCATTGAGGTATTAATCGGTATGGAAGGCTTTCAGCAATCTATACCGAAATGGTATGGAAGGAGCGTGTGTTTGTGTTTCATATAATTATGAATATAATTAAGTGAGGTATGGAATCATGGTTGCCACTAGAAAAGTATGGTGAGGTATGAGATTTGGTGGAATGATATTATTGGTGGGTGGTGAGGTATGAGTGAGTTATGGATGGCATGAATGCCACCACCCTTAAAATTCATGCTCCACCTAATCTCTAAGAGCACAAGGTATGCAAGGACCCAATAACACGTTATTGGTATGTCATCTCAGCGCCACATCATACATCTCCAAATAACGGGTCAATCACTCAAACACCCTGCCTCATAACACACCACTAACATGTTATTAGGTCCCACAAAATACCCCACTAAAAATACCCTTCCACTCACAATACAAAAAACAAAAAAAGACAAAAAGACAAAAAAAAAAAACACACACACAAGTTTCATTTGGCTTGAGTTGATAGAGTGACTCAAATGTATTTGGCATGTTATGGTGGTATGACAATGGCATGACATTGATCTAAAAAAAATGTGTTTGGCATGTTATAAGTTATAATATACCTCATACCTTGTGCTCTAATGATGGTGCACTGTTTTCTATAAATAATACTACAAATTCTATAAGTGCGATTTTTATACTAGGATGCACAAAACTCTACAAGAATGATACACGAATGTTATAACATTTATGCGACAACTATGCAATGTAAATTTTCGAGATTATCAAATTAATGAATGTAGTGATTTGTAATAATGCAAAAAAGAATAACCAAGAAAGGCAATGAACATTTACGGGCTCGATCTGTTAGTTAATGGGCTTTGTGAGAATTTGCTACTTGCAATCCTATAATATGATGAAAAATTTGTTTAAAAGAAAGCAACAGCTAAGTACCAAATGTTCAAAGAGCGTGAAGGTTTAAAAAAAGGGAAAATTCTAAGAATGTATTTTTCGCTCAAGGTGTCATCACTTTTTAGGAAAAAAGTTTGGGTATTTCCAAAATAAACTTTGAGACTTGCGACTTTTCTACTTTTCATATAAGCTTGACAAGTGTCCTTCAAGTTTGTGTACCCAATCATTTTTTCGACTTTTACAACTATGATTTTCCAAATGACCGAATCTAAGCGACGCTTTTAGAATCTAGCGAAATTTGGTTTTGTCCTTTAGTTAAAAAAGTCAAAGATACAAAAATATTTTTTATACATTTAGTTCTTTTCCGAGGTTGAGCGACTTAAGCGTAAAAACATAAGCGACTATTTTCTCAGACATTAACATTACCTAAAGTCTTGTTTCAAAAGTACTTTACAACTTTTTTAAATTTTACCTGTTTTCAAATTTTTAACCCAAATACAAACACACACAACCAACACTACTACCAGAAAAAACACAATTGAAAATTGTGAAATCCTAAATCAATCCCTAATTATTGAGTAAATTAAACTCGAAAATGGCTGACATTCCCAAATATTTTGATGCTAAGGTAACTGTTCGTTCCAAGGTACACTTGTTTTCGGAAATTAAGTCTAAATTGTCAAGGAATCCAGATTGAATGAGGCTGTTCAGAGCAACTGTTTTTGGGCCATGGTTAGATATTCCTGACCTAGGTAAAGGCAATCATATTGTTAATTTCGTTTTACAACACCAGGTATATATCGACAAACTTGTTGATTCTTGTCCCCCCATTTTATACAAAATTGGGAACAATGTATTGAAATTCGGTCGGGAACAGTTTCTATTGATGACTGGATTTCGTTTTGGTCGTTTGCCTCCCCCTGTAGAAATTGCTCGAAGTCCTTTTGCTTTGCGTGTCTTTCCTGAAAAACAATTAATAAGAAAGGTAACTGTAAAAGGGATTGAGCTTTTAGATTTGTTTGGGAATGACACGGTTTTTTCAAAGTTATCAGCTGAGGATGCGGTAAGGGTATGTCTGTTGCTAGTCGCTGAGGTCGTGTTCATAGGTCGTGGACCTTGGTACATTGTTGACAATCATTTGTTGCAATTAGTTGAGGATTTTGGGGCATGGAATGCATATCCATGGGGAGAGTTCTTGTGGACCCGTTTTTACAAAAATTTAGCCAATGTGGTACCCCGCCATTACAATGCTCACTGAGAGAGAAATTGCAACAAAACCCATCTACAATTGCAACATATAATATTTATGGCTTTTCTTGGCTTTTAAGGTTAGATGTGTATTACATTTATGAACATCTCGCTTTTGTTTACTAGCAGTTCATACAATGCATTTATAATTTTCGTTTATTTTAGATATGGATTCTTGAGAGTTATCCCACTAGCGCTCATGGTGGAACAAAGACCGTCAAAGATACCACGTTGTTTTGTTGGTCAAAGGGTAAAACATTTGCCAAACGCCATTATGCCCAACTTTTTGGTCCCTGTAAGCATTTCCATTTGTTTGTATTTGTCAAATAAGTTAGGACTTCGTTATATTTGTTTTAACTTTATAATTGTTTGTTTACTAGGGTTCTAATCCAGTCTTGGATCTTCTTCCAACAAATGCGAAATGTTACAACCATGTTTTGCACCAAGTAATGCATATTTGAGCCAGTTGGCTAGTCTACTGTTGATGATCCCACTAATGAGGTAAGTTGGCTGCTTGTGCAAACCATGGTTGTATTCACGTTGACAATTGACCATTGCACATTCTGCTTCGATCTTGCTTTGTAGGTGCACAAGGGGTGGTGATAATCGATACAGATGTGGCGTTAGGTGATAAAGATGTGGCTATAGTCAATAATGATGTGGCAAGAATCGATAAAGGTCAAAGTTCCAATCGACTTGACGATATTAACAATAGACTTGTCAGTGTAGAGAAGCTCTAAAGATACAACCCCGAGCCAATAAAGATACAACCCCACCAAGCTAGACATTAATGTGGGAGTCCTTGATGAAATTGAAAATAGACTTGCCGTTGTTGAGGAAGTTCTAAAGATACAACGTCCAAAGGTGAACATGGTAATGTATATTACAACTTATATTACAACTTCTTTTAAAAACTTGTTGGAGTTGACCTGATAATGTATACTTTGGGGGGGTTGTTTTGTTAATTTGATGTATCCACTGCTAGCGTACATCAAACCCCTGCTAATGGTTTTCAATCCACTGCTAGCGTGTTCCCGTAATGTATCGTTGGGGGTGTTCAGAATTTGATGTATCCATCGCTAGCGTCTATCAAACCCTTGCTAGTGGTTTTCAATCCATCGCTAGCGTGTTCTCGTTAATCTATCACTGAGGGGTGTTTTGTAAATTTGATGTATCCACTGCTAGTGTCTATCAAACCACTGCTAGTGTCTATCAAACCACTGCTAGTGTCTATGAAACCACTGCTAGTGTCTATCAAACCACTGTGAATCCACTGCTAGCAGGTTTCTTTAGTAGTATAATTGATTGTATATTTTAAATATCAGACTTCAACTCATACGCACGGCAAATCGGATGAGGCTTGTTCTGGACAAAGTCCCATTGATAATGAAAACTGGAATGGTAGTTCTAGTTTCTTTGATCTTCGTTCTCGTGATGTTCATTCGGCTGATTATAATAAGGTTATGTTCCTTTTAGTAGTACTTTTTTATTTTATCGTTTTTTGGTTACATACCTAAATCAGTTTGGTTAACTACAGAATGGCGACAAATCGAGTTGTGTAAATGCTGAAAACGAACAAGCTGGTCTTACTTATATAGACCCTGCCGCTTTTCCATCAACTATGTCGCAGCTCGTGGAATATTGTCTTCACGACGGACCATTGCCGTTAGATGATCACATTCCAGATCATGATCCCGATCATTTGAATTTACCTAATTTGAATGAAACGCTTTCAATCGGTCGTTGAAGCACGTATATATAAATTCCACCGCATTATCTATACATGTTTGATATAGTTGGTCATCCATATAGATGTGTTATTTTTGTATAATTACTGGGAAACAGATGCGACTAGATGAACAGTGGAGCTAGAAGATGATTTCTCTGCTTATTGTCTTCACGACAAACAGTTGGGATAGATGAAGAAAACCCCTGAAAACAATGAAGATGGCGAAACACCGAGTGAGGTGGTGCTAAGTGGTGATGATAAACCCGAGAGGCGGTTCAAGCACATGAAATACGAGCTCATGAAGGTGTGTTTAATGTTGATGGTAAGTCCGTAAAGGTCGTTCACGGTAAGGAAGATGCCATTGTTCATTTGCACTGGCGATCAACACTCTCATGATCATGAAGTACTTTTAAATGCCGATGATAAAACTATAGAGGTGTTCAAGTTAATGAAAATGTCATTGTTAATTGCAATGTTGTTGATGAACACTCTCATGATCGAGGCGAGGTCACAAATGGCGTGGATGGGGACGAAGCATACAATGTTGATGTCCACGTTAAAGAGAAAGAAACCGGGTTGAGTTACCGGTTGCAAATCGATTGTCAACCAAGGCGAATAGACAAAATTGATAATGATTTGTGAAGGCAAGACTGAAGATGATTCATACCTCGACGGACAAGCCAAGAAGCCTTTGCCTACAGCTTCTGAGGTACAGCTACATTATTCATTAAAGTTACCACATGTACTTCAAAAGTTTGATGTTATTTCAATGATGAATTTTTTCTGTACAGTATGTTTTCATGCGGGGTAAAAGGAAGAGAAACGCAAGTAAGTTCAGACAGTCACGTTATAATGCCCTACCAATAAAGAAAACTAGAAAGGCCAAAGTTACCAAAGAGAGTGATGAGAAAGTTACCCAAGAGAGTACTCCTGTTTTGAAAGAAGATGATGACTCAAAAAGGACAAAGCAGGTGGGCAAGTGTTTGCGGGAACCATACGTGAATCTCCTCCCACGACTCCACAGTTGTCAAACGACGCTCCAAAAGACCGAGAAAGATATTAATCCACCACCGGTGAAGATAATCATTGGAATCATGGGTAGAGGTATAGAAGAACTACATTTACAAATGACATCTTAAAGACATATACATTAATCTTGTTTTAAAAAATTTCGGGATCGTCACGTCACGAAGGTTGCGATATCAACAAAATTACTAAACCGGTGATGTATGGATACCTTTATAAAAAATTTGAAGTCATCGATAGCTTTCCTTGGGGTCTTGGCGACATCGTTGTTGATCGAAAATTTTGGTTGGCTTTGTTGGGTTATGGAAGAGGCAATAAAAAGGATGGCTAGGAGATGAGGTAGCTACAGATTTTTTTTTGAATTAGTTTACCGGTATTTTGCTTATAAAATTTTTCCGCAACATCCGGATCTCGGGTTGATCTAATGTGGCGATTCAGCGGGCAATGCCGATTGGGCTATGGCTGGACCATTTTCTCTTCCTCTATCCTTGAAGGGTCTATGCGTGCCTACTACGCCATCGGTCAACGCTATCCATTGCCATGGTCTAGTGTTGAGAAGGTTTGTATATAAAGACCATACTTTCTTCTATATATTTGGGTAAATATATGTACATGGTAAAATGTGATGAATTATGACAAGGATTATTTGATCACATTTAGGTATACTTTCCCGTTAACGCATCCGAAGTGCTTGGTTTCTCGCCGAGTTGCAAATTGCACGGAGTTATAACAATTTATGACACACTAGGTACGCGTAACCCGAGACGAGAGAAAAGAATTTAAAATGGAGGGTCACTTTTGAGAGAAAGCTACCACAAGATTCTAAACTTGTGTAAAGTTCTTCAAGCTAAATCAATATCTGTTTCGATTATAAGATCACATTTCGAGTTGCGGATGATGTCCCTATACAAGCCAATGCATACGGTGATTGCGGAGTTTGGGTATGTATTTTTTGCACAGCCGGGTAACAAATTAAGTATGAAGGTTGATGACCCTCTTCAAATTGCTTTGGCGATCGAGCATATGGTGGAGTACTTTTGGAATTATAAGATGTCTGTTCATACAAGTGATGAATAAAGATGCATTTCATCTATTTGGGTATGGCTTGTATGTGGTTTTAGACTTTGTTGTTCAACCAAATGTAACCGCAATATGGATGTACGTGAAGGGCATCAAAGACAACTTCTTATGCATGTATGTGTAGCGCAACTTGGTATATTCCTAACACCCATGCATACCATCCAAATATACGTGTTGTGATACTTTTGATTTGCAACAAACATTTTGTGTTAATTGCTAAACGTTTGTTTTTACAAACATCCATTTGATTTGAAAAACGACTACATACAATCTTATTGGTAAAAGACTATAACATACTTATTACATAACACTTATTGGTAAGCAGTTACCATAACCAAACTACGAAGATCAAGAGAACAACCAAACTGAAAACCAACACAACTTTGTCATTAACCTCCTCAAACTTGGCTCGAGTAAACTTTGCAGAAAAATCAACATACATCAAGTGAGAATGAAAAAGTTCTAAAGTGTAAGCAATACTTCTTTATATACAACATTGTTAGTTTTATCGGTATGCCGTTTTTGTCGCAACAAATTATTTTGAGACACATTGTTGGTTTTATCGGTATAGTCGCCGTTCTTGTCATGAGAGAAAACTGGTTGCTGTAGAAACATCAATTAGCTCCAAACCCTGCACCGCTTCATCACCCATGCCAGTTAAATTTGCAGCTAAAATTCCAGCACCACAAGCAACAGCCTCATCAGGATTTATCCGTTGGCAAAGTAACTTTCCATTAAAGAGGTCCTGCAACAACTCTTGTACCTTGGGTATCCTGGTCGATCCACCAACAAGCACCACTTCATCAATTCTATCCTTACTCATATCCACATCTCTGAAACAAGTTTCTACTGTCTCCATGCACTTCTGAAACAGGTCCCCATTAACCTCTTCAAACTTGGCTCGAGTAAACTTTGCAGAAAAATCAATACCATTAAACAAACAGTCGATGTCAATTGTTGTCTGAATTGCTGTTGAAATAATTCTTTTTGCTCTCTCACAATGAACCCTCAACCTACCCAAAGCTTTATGGTTTTCACTAACATCCACATTGTGCTTTCTCTTGAATTCATGGACGAAATGTTTCACCATTCTATTATCAAAATCCTCACCTCCCAAATGTGTATCACCATCAGTAGCTTTAACCTCTATGACTCCACCTTCATCAATGGTGAGAATTGAAACGTCAAAAGTACCACCACCCAAGTCAAAAACTAAAACATTCATCTTACCATCTATACTAGCTCTTTTGTCAAGCGCATAAGCAATTGCTGCTGCTGTTGGTTCATTAATCATACGCATAACTTCAAGTCCAGCAACTGCAGCAGCATCCTTAGTTGATTGACGTTGTGAATCATTGAAATAAGCAGGAACAGTAATCACCGCCTTTTCAACAGTTGCTCCAAGATATGTCTCGGCAACCCCTTTCATCTTCGATAAAACCATGGAAGATATTTCTTCAGAAGAAAATTCCTTCCTTTCACCCTTGTAAGTGACTAACACTTTAGGTTTGTCATCGCTCCCAGCCACTACTTTAAAAGGCCACAGCTTCATGTCTGCTTGAACAATTTCATCGCTTGTTCTTCTTCCAATCAGCCGCTTAACATCTATTATTATGTAAGTCAGTTAAACAATGGTTAGTCCAAGACTAAATAACTAGCAAAAGCTAACATAATTAAAACAATGAACAGTGACGAACCAAAAATTGTGTTGGTGGGGTTGTAAGCAGCTTGATTCTTGGCAGCATCCCCAACCAAACGTTCAGTGTCATTGAAGGCGACATACGATGGGGTGGTCCGGTTTCCTTGGTCATTTGCAATGATCTCAACACGGTTGTGCTGCCAGACAGCCACACAAGAATAAGTTGTTCCAAGATCAATACCAATGGCTGGGGCTTTACCTCTTGAATACATATCTAGATGGAAAAAAAATACTAGTTTTAATTGCAATGCACATACACATTATGCGCTAAATAACATCTTACAATCATAATTTATATTCAAATCTGTCTGTTGAGATACCAATCAAAAGTTGCAGAATTTGTTGTCTCATAAGTGCTTAGTGGGTGACTTATCAACTTCCTATACAATGGAAAAGGTACATTGCCTCTTAGGAACCCGCTATCAATTTATATGTCTTGGGTGACTTATCAACTCCCAAAGTTCTGCTCTTCCAAAAAATTTACAATTTCATGCATGTAATCAATTAATTCACCTTTTCACAAAGAAAGTTAGGCCTGGGTTTGAGAATGTTCCGGGTTACTTAACTACACAGAACCATGAGATTTAAAAGCAGCTACAAAATCGGAGAGCAACTCTACTGATATATAGCCGAGTACTCTCCATTCAATATGATAAAAAATGGAGTTTATTACATCAGGAATGGGTCTTATAATTACCCTGTGCCGTACTACCCTAATATAAAACAAACACAAGTGGTTGATTTATCTATATATAAAATCTAAGGGCAAATCGCATGAAAGTGTACCCAACTTATACTCAATTTCAATTTAAGGTACTCAACTTTTTTTATCCCAATTTAGTGTACCAAACTTTTTTTTGATTGCAATGTAAGACCACTAGCGGGTTTCCAAGTCATTTAGCCGATTACCAAATTTTCCGGCGACCTTTTCCGATGACCCACCACCACCACCTTCATTTATCACCACAACCACCATAACCTAGCTTTCTCTTGCTTTGATTATTATGGATGCTGGTTAAATAAATATGGCTAAGAGATGGCTAGGAAGTTTACTGATGCCTAGCTTTCTCTTGCTTTGATTATTATGGATGCTGGTTAAATAATTATGGCTAAGAGATGGCTAGGAAATTTAGTTATGAAGCTATGATTTTTGGTGTATTATGGATGAATGGGTGTGAATAGTAAGGAGATGTTGCAGTCTGTATAGATAAAGAAAGCTGCATTATTTCTCTGCATTGTTGTAACACAGATAGCATTTTAGTGTTGTTTGATATATGATAGGTTTGAATAATGTTGTTGGAGTAGTTTTCACTAATTGGGAGTGTCCAATTCAATTGTATTTCTATTAAATTGTTTATAATATGTTTTGATAAGTAATACTCCCTCCGTCCCAAATTATAAGTCCATTTTGACTTTTTCAAAGTCTTTTTACTTCAACTTTGACCTTAAATATTTTTTTCCGTGTTATATAATACTTGATGCAAAATATATAAATAGACTTGTGTTTTAAATGCATTTTTATTGGTATATTTTTCATCAAGTATTATATAACACGAAAAAAATTATTTAAGGTCAAAGTTAATAAAAGACTTTGAAAAAGTCAAATATTTTATAATTGGGACGAGGAGTACTGTATATTTTACCCTTTGAATAAAAATAATAAATAAAACTAAAATAGTCTTAAGTGGCATAACAAAAATACACCCAAACAACCAAGTGCTTTTCTAATTAAATAATGAACACATTTCAAAATTTTCCAGGGCCGCAGGTTCTGTTTGTCTAGTTTGACCGACCTACACATCAAACTTTTTAACCAATTCAGAGGATCTTTGAGGTATCTACGTACCTTATTTCAAAAACTATTGTCACAAAAATGTTATTAGTTCAAAAACTTTGCCTAGCTTTTTCTCTTTGTACTTCTAGTATTAAAATAGTTAGATTCTATGAGAATAATTTTGCACGAAAGTAATTTCCCTCAAATGACTAGAAAAACCTCAAGTGCATTAGGCAAAAATAGCTTTCACTCCAAATGAAATAATGCCTTTAGAAAATCTCTTGTGAAAAAAAAATTTTGTTTTTTCATTAGAGATGCCCTAAAAAGGTTGTGAGATTGTCTTGTTTCAACTTTTAAGAAACTTAGTTCTAAAAAAAAAACTTTTTAGAAACTAACATAATATATCTTTTTTGGAGAATTAAGATTTTGTGGAAACTATTTTTTCTTTCAGGAAGATAATAATAGTTAACTAACTGGCTATGCATTGGATGGATTGATTCTGAAAGAAAAAAAAAGCATGAAAGTATACTTGGCTTGGTTGTGGTGGTGGATTATGGTGGTTGTGGTGATAAATGAAGGTATTGGTGGTGGGTTATGGTGGTGGTGGTGATAAATGAAGGTGGTGGTGATGGGTCATCGGAAAAGGTCGTCGGAAAATTTGGTAACCGGCTAAGTGACTTGGAAACCCGCTAGTGCAGTGGTCTTACATTGCAATCAAAAAAAAGTTTGCTACACTAAATTGAGATAAAAAAAAGTTGAGTACCTTAAATTGAAATTGGGTATAAGTTGGGTACACTTTTATTACATCAGGAATGGGTCTTATACCCTGTGGCGAACTACCCTAGTATAAAACAAACACGAGTGGTTGTTTTATCTATATATAAAATCTAATGCATAATCAAACTAACAATGTAAGATAATTTACATATACTTTAATTTCTGTATTCAACTGCCAAGTTAAAAACTCTTTTACAAGCTGACTGAAATCCATGGAAGGGCTGCAGTCAAAACTAATTTTTTAAAACACTAATGGACACTCAATGAACTTTGACACATTATAGTTATTTAAAATAAAACATTCAGCATGAAATAAAAATGACCAAGGTCCAGGGCTATATATCCTAATTCCCGTCTTTTTTTTTTCATTTTCTCAGTTCTTCTCCACAACACGGTTTTTGCTCATTAAACCTTCGTTAACACAGTCTTGATCGTTATATATCCTAACTAGTTTTATTCGGCAATCACCCCGAAAAGCACATATTAACATTTCTTAAGCATCTTCACCAATGAAAATGGTTTATCGTATAATAAAGTCAAAAATCAAATAACCTAGCTATTACTTCTGATCAAGAAACAGTTGGTTATAGTACGTAGTTTACTACCAATTATAAACATACATCAATCAATCAACATGATCAACACATTACACATTCAAAGACATGCAACTAGCTAGTAAATTTATATATATGAATTATAGTACCTTATTTGCTTGAAAACGTATCTCTTCCCTTATGCCTTGTGCCGACTTTAACAAACTTTTAGGGTTTATGAAATGATTATAGAGGAGATTTTCAAATATATTTCACCCATAAATCAACTTTAAATTTAACTTTCAAAGGTGTCAATACAGACCCTACGGTTTACGTTATTCCAACGTTTGACCTCAACTATGAAATTTAATATAACTGGTGAAATTTGATCAAATTATTTATTGAAATATTGTAAGTAACTTTATTTGAAACCCTTCATTATGATGGAGATTATATTTCATAATCGTTTTTTTATTTTTTTAAGATCAGACTACTTATTTGAAAATATATGTATATGATCAGTCTTTGATTTTAAGTCATGGGGAGCAACTTTCACATTTTCTTTAATGTGCATTTGTTTTGACAAAATTATGTCCTTTATATATAAGATCCAAATTGTGTTACAATGTATACTAGATTCAAAGCACGTCCGATGGACCGGCTAGCTCTATTATACTTGAAAAAGTTAATTCACATCACATGTATTCATAAGTAGTACAATACCCGTGCGTTGCCCGGCTATAACGATTCAATAATTAAAAAAAAAAATACTTAGAAGTTGTGAGTATATTTTATAAAAGAAATACTCAAAAAAACATACACATGAACACATGAAGTGGGTTGCCATTGCTATCAACAACAGTCCTCGAAGTAATAACGGTTTGTGGAGTTGGTCGGGATGATACACACACATGGTTAGCATCGAAAGTCAAACCTAGAAAGACAATGTTACATAAATGAGACATATATCCATGTTGTAGCGAGTAAGAAAGTTACATGTTCATGTTTACTCACCTGATGTTATAGCTACTATGTTTGAGCGAGGAGGCAGAGTATCAACATTTCCGATATCATGACTTATATGTTGTCTAACATTGCGAGAAACGGATGGAGAATCCACTCGAGATAGAGACATGCCCCGACGTCATGGTTGTGTAGTTGTAGTATTACTGTTAATGTTTGTAGGCTGTGTGCCTAACTGCGGACGACCTCGGCCTCTCCTAACTTGAGGTGTTTGATAACAAGAGTTCATGTTTGATGAGACGGCATGAGGAGGTAATGGTTGCATATTTGGTGTTGACGAAGTATAACAATTTTATACCTGGTTACTATGTCCATTCACGTTTGCATTTGGATCATGAATCTCATTTAGTTGCCTCTTCATTTCTATTAGATACAATAATAACAATATATGAAATGTTTGTATTTTAATTATGGGCCAACTTCGATAAATGAACCACCAGTTGATTTTATAATTACATAATGTTATGGCGCCTAAATTTGGGTAACTTATAAGTATGAAATTTAAAATTATTAATTTGATAAGTAACTATGATAACCTCACCTGAAATAAAGGTTAGTTTAAAATGTGAGTTAAACATTTTAGGGATAATGTTGACTAATCCAAATTAGAGTATCTTTTATCCTAATATATTGTGTTGCAAATTTGAGTTAAACATTTGAGTGATAATGTTGACCACTTCAAGTTTATATCAATCTAATGTGTATTCCAAATGCGTGTTTTAAAAACCGGTTTTTTTATCGACCCGGTTAAGTCGCCGGTTCACCGGGTCACTAACAAAATTCCCAAGTCTCAAACTCTCAATAACGTAAAAATGAAATCCTCACCACACAAAATGCTAATAAAAATGCAAGCGAAGGACACAAAAAGATAGGAAAATTACAGTCGATCATCACATGTATTCATAAGTTTATAGTTTGCCACCTTATTATAATTACTATGAGAAAATTGTATACCTTAGGTGGACCAACGGAAAAGCCACACATTTCACTAATCTACCCAGAATCATAAATATATCTAGTTGTATTGTTCTCATAATGAGATGATCGACTTTAATTTGGTAATATAAAGTTTTAAAAATGAATAAATATTGCTTTTTCTGTAGATATTGTTACTATTAAAACACTCGATTTAAATGACTGTTCAGTTAAAACAATTAATTTTTAGAAAAAAAAATTAACTACTTTACGTACATCTTTTTGTACCCGCTTGCTTCGCATAGGCTACACAAGTGGTACACTGAACACCAACCCAATCTCGATGAAAAAAGGAGAAGCAACTAAAGAGTGCTTTAGGTGTGTGTTGCACCATGCACTCTCGCGTCATGTAATGTCGTATGTATGATAGAGGTGGTGTGGTGATTGACCTCAATGCTAATGCCAGCCCAACCTCTTTGTTTGAAGCTGATTCGAAAAGAGAACAATAGACTTGCAGCTATAGTACAAGAAAAAGCTTATCTTTGATTAACCCCCATAATAGTTAAAGGGGTTTTTTGGTTTTATTCATATTCCGGTCAAAAACTTTATTTCGTTAAACCAAACCCTTCGCATGGGCTCTTATTCTCCTCCTATCCTTAAACTCTTCTTGAACTCTTCTTGTATTTATACTACACATTATGACTATAACTAACTTTGACTATTGTTGACTAAGCTACACCACATTACACTATTACAGACTGTATACAAGAAAGAGAGTACAACAAAACTATAAATTGTCACACTTCTCCAAACACTTGTGGTGATGGAGATAGTTTGTTGATAGCACTGTATTTATTGATAACTTTGGTCTTAGCAGCATCTCCATTAAGACGCTCATTTGTATGGTCGGGAAAGGCTTACTTATCTTATAGTTTAGCGGCTATATATGTCTTTGGTGTTATTACTAACTTACAAAGCATAGTTTAAGGTTGAGATACTACATATTACTACTTTAAATAAAGAATAATCGGTTGTAATTCGAGTGTTTAAAGAAAATCAAAAGAATTGATCCATTTGATTTGAATAAGAAAAATAAAAATAACTAAAAAACTAAAAACCCGGAAAGCTGGTGTAAGTTATAGATATAAATGTTGATCAAATTAGTTAAGCATTTTAATTAAGCGGTTATTAAACTTGAGGTTTAATCAAATGGGTAAAATAATGTTAAGTGTTTTAAACTAGAATTGAGATTCTATAAAGTTTAAATTAAACATGATTGGTCATGTTGATGTTTTGTGAGAAGGAAAAAATGTAGGCCCTTTTAATTTGTTACTTTGATTATAATTAAATTCAAAATCTCACTTAAAATAACACTAACACTACCTATCATATTCAACTTAAAACTTGAAAGGATATATATCCTTTAAAATAATAGTCAAACAAAGTTTAAGATATAATATTGTGAGAAATAATTAAATGGTTAAATCATAAATACTCAAAATTAAAAGATTAAACCTTTAAATACCCTTCTCTTTTTTTATTTATTTATTTTTTTAAAATTTCTCCTTCTTCTTTGGAATGTATCATTCTTGTCATTCTCAATTCAATTATAGTCAAACACGTTTTGTTCTTATTTTCTTTTTAAGGATAATAGATATAAACTAAACTAGTTAAAAATTGCAGTCTCAAAATTTGGCTTTCTATATTAAAATCATTTTTTATATATTGGCCAATCAATTTACCCCCATAATCACACACTGAAAGCTTTGTTTTAATTGGAGGTTGGTGTGACCATTTATTGTTCGAAGTGGGTAAACTAAAAATTTGATATCTCTCACACTTTGTGATAATTGTCAAAAGTTGTTATCAAATTAAGTGGTTGAAATATAAATTTTGTATTTTTTTGACATGATGAAAATGAAGTGGCATAAAAAATTGACGATTTTGCTTTTCTAGTTTTACACTCAAAAGTTTTGCTAAAATACAAAAGTTAAGTTGCATGAAATTACAATAGTCATGTATCTTGGAAAGCTTGATGTTTAGTTATCCCGAGATAATTTTATTCCTTTATAGGCCTTGGTTGAGGTAATGGAGGATTAGTTCTTGTCTCGTTATACTCTAAAAGATAGCTTTTACATAAAGTGGGTATCCTGTTGTGTTGAGTAGTATGAACTAGTAGGGTAGCATATGATATTTAGAATAGTGAGGAGTGTAAAATGATCATATTTGGTCCAAACAACGTGCTACCACAAGAGGTTAGGAAGGTTCCCATATAGGGTGTGTTCCCATAATCTGATGCCATCTACTCTACTATGATGGAAATGTAGGATTTTGGTATAACTCCTATTATGAAGTGGGATGGATGGGCATAGCTCACATATTGATGCCTAGCTTTCTCTTGCTTTGATTATTATGGATGCTGGTTAAATAAATATGGCTAAGAGATGGCTAGGAAGTTTACTGATGCCTAGCTTTCTCTTGCTTTGATTATTATGGATGCTGGTTAAATAATTATGGCTAAGAGATGGCTAGGAAATTTAGTTATGAAGCTATGATTTTTGGTGTATTATGGATGAATGGGTGTGAATAGTAAGGAGATGTTGCGATCAGATAGATAAAGAAAGTCGCATTATTTCTCTGCATTGTTGTAACACGATAGCATTTTAGTGTTGTTTGATATATGATAGGTTTGAATAATGTTGTTGGAATAGTTTTCACTAATTGGGAGTGTCCAATTCAATTGTATTTCTATTAAATTGTTTATAATATGTTTTGATAAGTAATACTCCTCCGTCCCAAATTATAAGTCCATTTGACTTTTCAAAGTCTTTTACTTCAACTTTGACCTTAAATATTTTTTTCCGTGTTATATAATACTTGATGCAAAATATATAAATAGACTTGTGTTTTAAATGCATTTTTATTGGTATATTTTTCATCAAGTATTATATAACACGAAAAAAATTATTTAAGGTCAAAGTTGAAGTAAAAAGACTTTGAAAAAGTCAAAATGGCCTTATAATTTGGGACGGAGGGAGTACGGTATATTTTACCCTTTGAATAAAAATAATAAATAAAACTAAAATAGTCTTAAGTGGCATAACAAAAATACACCCAAACAACCAAGTGCTTTTCTAATTAAATAATGAACACATTTCAAAATTTTCCAGGGCCGCAGGTTCTGTTTGTCTAGTTTGACCGACCTACACATCAAACTTTTTAACCAATTCAGAGGATCTTTGAGGTATCTACGTACCTTATTTCAAAAACTATTGTCACAAAAATGTTATTAGTTCAAAAACTTTGCCTAGCTTTTTCTCTTTGTACTTCTAGTATTAAAATAGTTAGATTCTATGAGAATAATTTTGCACGAAAGTAATTTCCCTCAAATGACTAGAAAAACCTCAAGTGCATTAGGCAAAAATAGCTTTCACTCCAAATGAAATAATGCCTTTAGAAAATCTCTTGTGAAAAAAATAATTTGTTTTTTCATTAGAGATGCCCTAAAAAGGTTGTGAGATTGTCTTGTTTCAACTTTTTAGAAACTTAGTTCCAAAAAAAAAACTTTTTAGAAACTAACATAATATATCTTTTTTGGAGAATTAAGATTTTGTGGAAACTATTTTTTCTTTCAGGATAATTTTTAGAATTCATGCTGTATTTAATTTCTAACGATGGTGCACTGTTTTTTATATTATGATGATGCTACTGAGATTTTTATACTCTCATTCACCAAACTATACAATAATGATGCACCTTGTGATACACGAATGTTATAGCAACCTATAACTGCCACAAACAGTTTATGTTGTAAAATGACGTCGAGCTTGTCGCATATTAATAGCATTAGTTATTTTCAGCAATAGTTTCTTGACATAGTCATAGCTTTAACAGATACCTTAACATTCAAAATAGCAGAACAGTACATAAACCTGATCTCCCACGCACTCAAATTCAAAAATGAAAATTTTAAAGTTTAGAGACAGTATGTTCCAGAGTTCCACATGGTGTACTTTCACTTACTTTTTTAGAACAAGGTTTAACTTGAACCGCCTGCATATATCGTCAAGCTCCATTTCCTTGTTCTCCAGCTCATCAAGTTCAGCATCACAGTTTTCATCAAGCCACTCAGTCATCCCTTCAATCTGATGTTCTATAGCTCCCAAGTCTTCTACACTAAGCCCTAACTTTCTAAGCCTCAATCGAACTTTATAATCCTTCATCTTGGCTTTTAACTTATAAACATAGTCATCCAAAGCTTCATGGGCCATAACCTTGTTCATGTAAGCTTCATCATCTTGCTTATATCTTTCGGCATCTTCTATCATCTTCTCGATCTCCACTTTCGACAAACTACCGCTATTAGTTATCTGGATTGAATTATTAATGCCAGTAGTCAGTTCTCTAGCTGAGACGTTCAGGATCCCATTAGCATCTATTTCATAGCATAGTCGGATACCCGCGCACAGCGGCGGCGATAAGTATAGTTATATGTGTTTGCTTACACGTTTAGTGAATTCGTTTCACAACACTTCGAATGTATATGTGTTACTTGTATGTGTTTGTTTAGGTTACCCGTAGCTTTCCGTTACATCATTATTCCGCATATAAAATACTCTCGCAATCTCTTACATGTCAAACACTCCCCAAAAATATATTTGACGAATCAAGATTGTATTGATTGAAATAAAGGTTAAAGTTGTAAAATTTGAATTAAAATAAAATAAACCCACTAAAAATATAAAAATAAAAACTCATAAAATATATCAAAATTGATGTTGAATTAAAGAGCATAAAATTTTAGAAAATATGGTGAAATTAGATTATAAAAAAATAAATAGATAAAAAGATATTTCAATTTGAAAATAAAGATTAATTTTTAATTGAGAAGTGACACATGTCACTTTATAATTGGAGCTCCTTATCTTACTTTTTAGTGGTTAGTAGTTAGGCTTGGAGTTTGTTAAGAATTAACACATGTCATCTCATGATTGGAGCTCCTTATCTTAATTTTTGGTTAGGAGTTAGGCTTGGAATGAGGTTTGGCTTTTAAATGCATTATATAGTAGTATAGATACAGTCATCTGAACTACCCCCCGGGGAGCAGATGGAATGCCAGACAGGTATAGTTCTCCCAAGAAATGGTTCTCTGTACATTTTAATCTCTCGCCTTGATATACAGAAAAATTCACTCTAGTTATATTATCATGAGCTGTAATGTAGGTTCCCTCCTTTTTGGTTGGTATAGGTGAATTCCTTGGAATTAACACGGACATAACATCTCCCCTAATTTCCACACCAAGTGACAAAGGGGTTACATCTATTAGCTCCAAACCATGCACAGTCTCATCGCCAATGCCACTCAAGTTTGCAGCTAAAATTCCAGCACCACAAGCAACAGCCTCGTCAGGATTCATCCGTTGGCATAGTAACTTTCCATTAAAGATCACCTGCAACATATCTTGTATCTTAGGTATCCTGGTAGATCCACCAACAAGTACCACTTCATCAATGCAATCCTTACTCAAACTCACATCCATCAAACAAGTTTCCACTGTCTCCATGCACTTCTCAAACAAGTCCATGTTCACCTCTTCAAACTTAGCCCGCGTAAACTTTGCAGAAAAATCAATACCATTATACAAGCAGTCAATGTCAACCGTTGTTTGAATTGCTGTTGAAATAGTCCTCTTCGCTCTTTCACAGTGAGCCCTCAACCTACCCAGCGCCTTTAGGTTCATACTAATATCCACTTTGTGCTTTCGCTTGAACTCTCGGACAAAATGGTTAACCATTCTGCTATCAAAATCTTCACCTCCCAAATGGGTGTCACCACCAGTAGCTTTAACAACTATGACTCCACCTTCATCAATGGTGAGAATGGAAACATCAAAAGTACCTCCACCCAAATCAAAAACTAACACATTCATCTTACCATCTATACTAGATCTCTTGTCAAGAGTATAAGCAATTGCAGCTGCAGTTGGTTCATTAATCATACGAATAACTTCAAGTCCAGCAACCGTTGCAGCATCTTTTGTCGATTGACGTTGTGAATCATTGAAATAAGCAGGAACAGTTATCACCGCCTTTTCAACAGTTGATCCAAGATATGCTTCGGCGACCCCTCTCATCTTTGCTAATACCATAGAAGATATTTCTTCAGAGGTAAATTCTTTCCTTTCACCCTTGTAAGTGACTACTACTTTTGGCTTGTCATCGCTCCCAGCGACCACTTTAAAAGGCCATAACTTCATGTCTGCTTGAACAATCTCATCGTTTGCCCTTCTTCCAATCAACCGCTTAGCATCTATTATTATGTATAGCAGTAAAACAATGGTTAGTTTAAGACTAAATAACTGACAAAAGCTAACATATTAGAAACAATGAACAGTGACGAACCAAAGATTGTGTTTGTTGGGTTATAAGCCGCCTGATTCTTGGCAGCATCCCCAACCAAACGTTCAGTTTCATTAAAGGCGACATACGATGGGGTGGTCCTGTTTCCTTGGTCATTTGCAATGATCTCAACACGGTTGTGCTGCCAGACAGCCACACAAGAATAAGTTGTTCCAAGATCAATACCAATGGCTGGGACTTTACCTCTTGAATACATTTCTAGATGGAAAAAAAATGCTAGTTTTAATTGAAATAAACATACAGATTATGCACTAAATAACATCTTACAATCATAATTTATATTCAAATCCGTCTGTCGAGGTACCAATCAAAAGTTGCAGAATTTGTTGTCTCATAAGTGTTTAGTGGGTGACTTATCAACTTCCAATACAATGGAAAAGGTACATTGCCTCTTAGGAACCCGCTATCAATTTATGTGTCTTGGGTGACTTATCAACTCCCAAAGTTCTGTTCTTCCAAAAATTTTACAATTTTATGTAATCACTTAATAAATTCACCTTTTCACAAAGAAAGTTAGGCCTGGGTTTGAGAATGTTTGGGGCTACTTAACTACACAAAACCATGAGATTGAAACGCAGCTACAAAATCAGAGAGCAACTCTACTGATAGCCGAGTACTCTCCATTCAATATGATAAAAAAATGGAGTTTATTACATCAGGAATGGGTCTTATACCCTGTGGCGAACTACCCTAGTATAAAACAAACACGAGTGGTTGTTTTATCTATATATAAAATCTAATGCATAATCAAACTAATAATGTAAGATAATTTACATATACTTTAATTTCTGTATTCAACTGCCAAGTTAAAAACTCTTTTACAAGCTGACTGAAATCCATGGAAGGGCTGCAGTCAAAACTAATTTTTTAAAACACTAATGGACACTCAATGAACTTTGACACATTATAGTTTTTTAAAATAAAACATTCAGCATGAAATAAAAATGACCAAGGTCCAGGGCTATATATCCTAATTCCCGTCTTTTTTTCATTTACTTAGTTCTTCTCCACAACACGTACGGTTTTTGCTCATTAAACCTTCGTTAACACAGTCTTGATCTTTATATCTCCTAACTAGTTTTATTCAGTAATCACCCCAAAAAGCACATATTAACATTTCTTAAGCATCTTCACCAATGAAAATGGTTTATCGTATAATAAAGTCAAAAATCAAATAACCTAGCTATTAATTACTTCTGATCAAGAAACAGTTGGTTATAGACATAGTACGTAGTTTACTACCAATTATAAACATACATCAATCAATCAACATGATCCACACATTACACATGCAAAGACATGCAACTAGTAAAACAATAATTGTATAAATTATAGTACCTTATTTGTTTGAAAACGTATCTCTTCCCTTATGCCTTGTGCCGACTTTAACAAACTTTTAGGGTTTATGAAATGATTATTGAGGAGATTTTCAAATATATTTCACCCATAATTCAAATTTAAATTTAACTTTCAAAGGTGTCAATACAGCCCCTAAGGTTTACATTATCTCAACTTTTGACCTCAAATATGAAATATAATATAACTGATGAGATTTTATCAAACTATTTATTGAAACTAGGCGAGTACCCGTGCCTGGCGGCATCGGTTTCCAGCGGCAGACAATTAACGATATGCGATATTGTGGTAAGTGTTTCGTAACCTCGAGATCATCAAAAAGAAAATGATTACTAACCTCGAGATCATCATCGATATTCTTTTGATTTTGTATATCCATTATTTCTTACCCTTCATGTTGTGAAATACAAACTTGTTTTGGGTTGTTTATATAGGCGAAATACGAAATGTTGAAAAAACAATTTTCCCGCCCATGAAACAATGAAATGGCTGGCGCAATGTGAAAAATGGAAATACATTGAAGTCAAAATTGAATAGTTACCATGCAAATATCCCATGCAGCAAATACATTAAAATTAAAATAAATACTTTCAATGCAAAACAAACATGCAAGAATAGTTGCCAAAGAAACATAAATTTCGCTCATGTTATGCACTTTCCACTTTTTCACTTTTTCAATATTGACTTGTTGACCATTTTTTTATTTTATGTACTCCGTAGTAAAGATATGCGAGTATCCGTGCATAGGAGGTTCCTAGCGGCAGATAATTAACGATATGCGATATTTTGGTAAGTGTTTCGTATAACGTTCAAAATAGGTCGTGAAAAAATCAAAATGTAATTGCAAATGGTTGTAACGTGCGATAATTCAACTCTAGGAAAAAATTTAACATGTATCAAACAACATATAAAAATATTTAGTGAGACTGAAAAATAATACATTATATCAATTATGAGATACTAACTAACAATGCACGTTACTTGTCACGTAAAACTTCTTTGTAGACGACATTTGAAGTGTAGACTCCTCCTTGACCGAACTCTTTGACTGGCTTCACTAATACCTTTGTAGTTCTATGTGATATCCTCTAACCAAAAAAACATAAAGCTAGCCATGCGAGATAATAGAGTTGAGCAAATAGACACCCACATTAGTCTTATTTTCTTTTCAAAAATCATATCTCTATACGATTATTATTTTCTTTACATGATTGGCAGTATTCTCAAAATATTAAATGAATAATTTAAGTTTCAAATAATGTCAAAGTCAAATATTAGAATTAGCTTCAAACCGTGTTTCAGTTTTTCATATAATTCAATTCGTGTGTTTAATATGTTTTCTATAAAAGTTTTTAACTTTTTAATAATTTCAAGAATTAGTTTCAAACCTTGTTTCAGTTTTCGATATAATCCAACTGAAATGGCCAACAAGATTGACCAGCTCTCATAATCGATAAAAGTGGCGTACAACTTTTAGTCCTTAATGCATGATTATTCATGTGAGAATCACCTTTCAAAATATATACGGGAAAATAGAAAGAGTTAATACATTAGCTGTAGATGTTTCCCATATAGAAAGAATTGTTTCCTATAATAATTGTAGCCAACTCTTATATGTATGCATACACGAGTGAATGCGTAGCAAAAAATTGTTTCTTATAATAGTTGTAGTCAACTCTCAGTTGGAGAATTGTTTCCTATATGAATTTTCAACCGTGTAAATGTGAATGTGTAAACATTGATGTTGGAACGTGTGAATGTGTAGTAAAGAAGTTGCCTATAACTTTTTTAAAGTTTTTACTTTTCTTCAACTCCAAGCCCCCGCACTACCGTCAACACCATTACTATTGAGAAGGGGCGGCTTAACCATTACGGATGCCTAAAGCGAAATTGCAAAACAAGTCCTTATATATTAAAACCGTTTGCAGGAACTTTCGTTTATGTAAACTTTAGCTTCTTGTCTTTTTTACATGTGATGGCTGATCAGTGTGATCAACTATTTACACATAGAAGACAGTCAAAAGATTAAAGCCTCAATAAACCGAGGCCTAAAGTCTTAGTTTTAGTAGCCTTGCCTTGAGCTACCCCTGCCAGCCTTGGCTTGAGCCGCCCCTACCATTTAGCCTCGTCTACCATTCAAGAATCCACCACTATCAATAAGTTTACACCTCCAAGTATTGAGATGGCCTCCTGTTATCACTCAACATCTTCATTTGCCACTTTCAAGAACCAAGGCTCATAACCAATACCCATTATCACATTATCAATTAAAACATGCTATAGAAGTTGCAGTTTACAGCCTTTGAAACACTTATGAAACATCAAACATTTAATATATTTAGCACTGCAAAAGAACTTGAGCAGCCAATCTAACATTTTAATTATGCTAGAAACCAACATTCTTGGCTTCCAATGACACGAAAATTTAAGGAGCCAGCCCAGAATCAAGTATACAGTTGCATCAACACACCTAAATATTCTCATAAGGCAACATGCCTTAGAGATTTACATATTTTGATTATTAAGCTCTTTAATGTAACTTTGCCTTTTTACAAAGAGAGACAAACTTCTCCACTTTGATGAGCTTCTTTGACCCTTTTGTCATATTCATCTTTATTATCTTCGGCTTCAGCTTGTGCTTCGTTCTCACCCTCTTCTTTGTCTTCATCACCGTCTTCTTCCCAGCCCCACCCAAACCCTCCAATGGAACGAGAAGATGCAAGAGCGGATCTTGATTTTTCCACGATTTTCATGATATCCTCCACGCTTTGTGGTGAAAATGTAAGGTTTTTCTTCCTATAGTACACAGTTTGAGCAGCTTCTATTAATTCTCTTGGTAGGCTCTTCAGAAACCATGGTGGCTTTTGATATCTTTTAGGTTGATCCTCTGTCGAACAAGGTGAAAATTTGAGTATAAATATAGCAGTCAAGATGGCGTTCTTAAGAAGCTAATGTGCCAGCCCATGATTGGCAGTTTCAATATCAAAATGAGTATCTTTCCTATTGCATGTTTATGGATTACCAAGTTTTAGGACCTATCTTTTTGCAACAGATCCCCATTTTATAACTAAGAGGCGTGTAATTTTTAGCTAGTTGACATTCCATTTCACTATGTTTTGAAATCAAGTTTTAATACTTTCCAAAGATACAAGCATTTCTTGTGAGATTTCATTTTTCCACTATTCCACTTTTCACTTTTCCAACTATTGACTTCTTGACCATTTTTGCTTTTTATGTAGTAAAGATATTGTAAGTAACTTTTATTTGATACACTTAATTATGATGGAGATTATATTTCATAATCGTTTTTTAATTTTTTAAGATCAGACTACTTATTTGAAAATATGTATACGATCAGGCTTTGATTTTAAGTCACGGGAGCGAAATTCACATTTTTTTAAGTGAATTTGTCTTGACAAAATTTTATCTTTTATATGGCGAAAAATAGGTTGCACCATTTATAAGATCCAAATTGTGTTACAAGTACTCAAGGAGGCAAGATATGATGCATGCCAAATATATATACTAAATCCAAAGCTGGCCGTCGGATGGACGGACTAGTTCTATATTATACTTGAAAAAGTCAATTCACATCACATGTATTCATAAGTTTATAGTTTGCCACCTTATTAGAATTACTATGAGAATATTACCTTTGGTGGACCAACGGAAAAGCCACGCATTTCACTAATCTACCAGAATCATAAATGTATCTAGTTGTATTGTTCTCATAATGAGAAGATCGGCTATAATTGGTAAAATAAAGTTGTTAAAAATGAATAAATATACTAACAATCTGGTTGTATCACATGTAAAAAAGAGTATATTTGTTCAATCAAAATAGAGAATCATTTATTATCTCTTTGTTGGTAAAGTATCTTTGCTATACAAAATAACCACAATAAAACTCAATTTCCTGATGTATACAAAACAAAGATATAAAAATAACCAATACATATACAAATGATATACAAAGCCAATGGAGGAGGATATGCGAACAGTTATCTCTTGTTGGGCTAAATCTTCCGGAAGATCCTACTTTGTAGAAGAACCAAATTCCAGATGATATTGGAGAAGAATTATCCCGTCAAGTTAACCATATCCGTTGTGTATCCAATTCTATCGGTAGGGAAGAAGCTAAGGCCGAGCTTGAGCCAGCGATGAAAGCGCAATTAAGTCTAAGAACTTTGAAATTGCTAGATTATTGGACAGATTGGGGTACTATGAGGCTGTTAATCATGAGATGTCTCAGAGAAATCAAGAAACAATCGGTAAGTCTTGGAAATTTTGTTATCTTTTCTTCATTCCGGACTTGCATCCTCTTAATTCGTCAATGTATTGTGTGTAGAAACAACGCGACGAGCTAGGCAATAATTGTTGGAATGATAAAACCCCGTAGGTATATCTTTATTATTGATCACTATTTATAAACCTACAAACCGGGCTTCGGCCTATTTATCCTTTAGTACTCCCTCGCAGTCCGAGCGACGAAATCGCGAAAGCTCGGATTGGAGTAGTAAGCTAGAAAAGAAAGAAAAACATTAACGTAAGAAAAACATAACTTTAGTCGACTCGCAACAAAACCGTACCAACCGTCAACTTGAGTCGACTGGTACCAACGGTCGGCTAAATCAACCGGTAACAAAACCGTACCAACGGTCGACTTTAGGGACTGGAACGAACAGTCAACTTTATTTGGCTGGTAACAAAGTTGTAAGAACAATCTTTTTTTTTCAACAATAAAACATAAACATAAACATAAATCCGACAGCAAGCAGTAGCAATCTTCTAACAGCAGCATTAGCAAAAGCAAAGCGGAGATAGCATTTTTTTAATGGCTGGAGGGTGGCGGCTAGGGTTTGACGGGTGGTTCAGGGGAGGCGGCCCAAGGTAGCCACCTAGGTATGAGGATCAGACTCGCTTCGATACCATGTTGAAATGATAAAACCCTTTAGGTATATCTTTATTATTCACCATTAAAACCCTAGATACTCTAAAACTATAAACCGGGCTTGGGTCTATTTATCCTCTAATAATTATAAGGAAGACAATACAAAGGTGGATTTGGGGTTCAATACTTGCCGCAATTACAGTTGGAAGTGCAACATTAGTTTGGTCCTACATTCCAACCAAAGAAGGTTCCTCTTACACTAGCTAGTGATGAGAATACGCTCTGACTCGAGTAGACTTGAAGAAAGGATAGATGTGAATACCAGTGTTTATACATTTAGTTTTATCTTAAGACTAATTATGGTATATGGAAGCCAGAGTTTGCAAAGCACTGATTTACATCAAACCACTTGAGTGCCTTTTCAATTTGAATCTCAACATGTATATATTCCTATTAATTTACTAGACGAGTACCCGTGCCTAGCGACATCGGTTTCTAGCGGCAGACAATTAACGATATGTGATATTGTGGTAAGTGTTTCGTATAATGTTCAAAATAAACGTGAAAAGATCTCGATGAGACCTGATTTACCAGTTTGTATCGGTTTTAACGGGTCCTCTCTGGTTCGTTTTCGAATGGCTTTATTTGGTTAGCCGAAAACCGGTGGAGACACCGGTTCCCGGTTGAACACGTTGGTCTGATCCGGTTTTCAAAACTATATGTAACATCAACTTGTTAGCTTGTAAGAAGTTTTGTGTGTTTTATTAATTTGTATAATGTGTATAATAACATGTACTTTTCATTTTAGGGTGTTTTAAAAATATCATTAATTAGTTTGTTTAATTGTTTTATATTTTGGATTATGTTGTAGCTTCTTTAAATTGTACGTTATGAAAATTTTATTGTACTTTTTAGTAAGGGTGTTTTAATTGGTTGTTTTTAATTTGGTAGATGTACTTTTAATTGGTTGTACAATGTGAATAAATTATTGTACTTTTAAGTAATGGGGTGTTTTAATGAGAGTATTAATTACACTATGCATTTCTCTCTCCTTTTACCAGTTTCAACAATTCAACTTTTCACTTTTCAACTTTGACCGTTTTTCTATTATATGTAGTATAGATGAGCTAAGGTCGAGCCGGATACTTATTTGTTTTAGAGTAAATTACGCCGTTCTATCATGTGGTTTCGCCGAGATAACTACCACCATCCATCGACTTTTTTTTTGCATGGTGAATCCTTATAATGAAGTTGTGTAACACAATTGATCATCCTTATCCATAGCGGTAGTTAATTAAATGATTTCGTTAAGTCACCCCTTATGCTTTGCACAAGAGGGTATTTTAATCATTTTGTATTTATTTATATATTCGTATTTTGTAACATAAAAATAAAAACTTCGAATATAAAAAGTTAATAATAAAAAATTGTTAAGTAGAGTATTTAATAAATAAATGCATAAATAAATCCCAAACATCAACATGAATCTTGTTTGCTTCTAATATATGTCCAGAATCACAGGACACCGCCCCACCCATTCATTACATCTCTTGTTAAATACTCTTCCATTAAAGACACAATTTCATTGTGTAAAAAGAATATCATCTTCATTTATTAATAGATCAAGATCAAGGTTTATGTAATTTCTCAAAATTTCACTCACACCTTGATATCACCATCATCCAAGAACGCAAACGTGAAACTGCCGCCGCTCGTATTACTTCTTATATTGCCGTTGTCGCTACAGAATAGAAATCACCATCATTGTGTTTCACCCACTTATCTGAATATACCCACAAAAATGGTAGCCATTGTCTAGAGATGGTACCACCACCGTTAAATTCTAATGGTGTGTTACAACCACATGTAATTATGATAGGTTCTTGGTTGTGTAGATCTAGTTGTAACAAATATAATGTATGGTCGGTTCGTGTGTGGGTGAAGCTAGTAGGGTGACTAGTGGGTGTTGGTTCACCTGCTCAACCCACTTTATTCATTAGTTATTTAGCTTATAAGCTAGTTTGTTAATAATATTTGCAACAAGCCCCCCTTATTCCTATTAAAATTACGAATAATTTAACAATCAGATGCAAGTATACAACATCTAAAGTAATTTACTTGTTAAATTATTCTTTTCTAATTTAGCTTGGTTCCTTATGGTGTTAAGTTGAATCATGAGTTAAAGTACTATAGATTCATTTTTGAGTAATATTTGTATAGCTATAACTTTTATGTTAATTTTGGCCCCCTTAACTTTAAATCCTGGCTCCGCCCCTGGTTCCGTGGTAGTATATTTGTGAGTGATGATGGGTTATGGAAGTGGGTGGACATGAGTGGTGATATAAAATCACGTTGTGTAGAGAAAGAAAATCAATCAAACTCATGATGACGGTGACGGTCGGGATTCTAGCCGGATATGATTTTGTTGGGAGAGAAGAGTGTAATATTGTGTAAATGTGTCATGTGTGAAACGCAGGGCCGTCTCATGAATTGGCGAAATTTTTGAGGGCCCTGTACGAAATTATATAATGAGGCTTTTCGATAAGCAATATTATACATAAATTGTCACCGTTTATAAGATATAATTTAATTAGTTATCTAAACGTTCTAACATATTACTCATTTAAGATATTTTTTCATCTAAATACTTTTTTTTTCATTAAAAATATGTCTACACATGCATATAATTATTAACAAGACAACTTTTGAGGCCCTAAAAATTCTGAGGCCCTGAGCCGTCGCTCACCTTGCACACCCTCAAAGACGGCCCTGTGTGAAAGTTAGGACAAAGATGATAAAAAGTAAAGTGACGAATTTACCCTCACATGTCTTGCGCATGCAGTGATTTAACGATCTTTACAAATGAGGATGAATCGTGTTACAAAACTTTATTATAAGAATTCACCATGCAACAAAAAAAAAAAAAACAAAAACAAAAACAAAAACAAAAAAAGTCAAGGGACGGCGGTAGTGATTTCGGCTAAACCACAAGAACGAACGGTGTAATTCACTCTATTTTCTGATGAATATGTTGTTGGATTTAATTTTGCTAAAAGTTCAAGATAAATCAAACAACGGACTATTTGATGCAATTATATGATCTTTAAGGGTGCTCGATCATTTGTCTAAATTGGTCTTGTGAAATTAATTGTAAGAATAAGGTTTTTCGGCTTTGTTGCCTTGGGTATGAAAAAAAAAAAAAAAAAAAAAAATCGTTTCCAGGGAATACAGGGTATAAGGATGTTGGTGTCTATAGAAAAATAGTAATGAATTTTTGTAATACTTATGTTTATTGTTGATTGTATTTGTACGTATATATGTAGAAACTAGAAAGTAAATGTATGTGAATGTAATATGCTGAATAGTATTTTGACTTTTTTTACCAGATGCAAGTATTTGTCCATGCAGAGATTTCGCTTATTGCACTTATGAAGTTTCATCTCTCAAATTTTTTCACACATGGACAAGGCCGGCATGCACTTTCAAAGTTGTAGGGATAGCGCTTGCAATTTGGCTAAACCATGGTTATTGCTATTTACTCTAAATAAAGTTTGATTTTCCAAATTTCCCAATGATTATTACTTCAGTGAATTGCTAGTCATTCACTAACAAGCAAACATAAATATACACAAGCTCAGACCCTGTGAAGTGCTCCTTGATTGTGTGAGGTGCACAAACTGTACATAACTTTTGTTACAAATTCTTTATTTGAAATAATCATCTATTATTTTGATGCTTGATTATGTTGGTGAATTCCTGAGTTTGGTTGTGGCTGAGGCGTGTACCAAATTCAGAATAATACTAGTTGGAGTGCTAGTCCAACTCGTCTAATATTTATCCTAATATGGAGTAGTCCTCATTGGTTTAGGATAGGTTTAATGTGTAATCCTAGTTATAGTCTAATACGTTTAGTTTAGTCTATATATACCGAGAAGGGTAGGGCATTACCTTTGTACCGAATTGAAGTTTTGAGTTAGTTTCTTCAATAAACATAATTGCGTGTTCGAGGCAGATTCTTGTTCTTTACTTTCGTGGAGTGTGCTTCTTTGTGTGCATTTGTGTGCGTGCCTCTGTTAACTACAATTGGTATCGAGCTTGTGGTGAATCGTGGAGGATTGTTCTTTGCGTCTAAGGGTCACAATCAGCGTCCATTATCTGATTGATTACAGCAGCCTGGGAACCTGCGTTGGACAAGAAAACAGAAAACCTATAACCTGCGATTTAGAGGTTTAATCGCGTGAGTGATCAGAGTGTTTAAACTGATCAAAGCTTTGTCGTGCTTGTACCAGCGTGTTTGATCAGACCTCAGGAAACAGAAGCTGGTGGATTTATTTTATTGGTAAGCTGAGTATCAACGAGTTAGGGTTTAAATTAAGATCGTCAGGAACCTGTGAACCAGTTGGTTGGGTCGTGATTATCACAGCCCACTTTTCTCAGCCCACTTATCTCAGCCCACTTTTCTTTTGTAAACTGATTACAATGCATCAGTAAGTTGAAAAAGTACTCAAAGGCTGTTAATTTTCTCACCATTTTTTTGAACTTAATCTAGCCGTGATATAAGGGCTGGAAAGTTCCCCGTTACAAACTTACTCACGGTCCAGAAGAAGAACCAGGATGACGGGAGACCCATCAGGTTCTAACCCACCACCGCCGACAAAAGAGTTAAGTTTGACATTTCAGTGCCCATTATTAACGTCAACCAATTGCACTATATGGAGTATGCGAATGGAAGTTCTTCTTGGAATTCATGGAGTATGGGATGTGGTAGATTTGGGCTCAGACGATGCCAAGAAAAACAATATAGTTAAAGGCTTATTGTTTCAATCGATCCCGAAGATTTGATTTTGCAAATCGGAATTTGAAACCGGGAAGGAGATGTGGAAGCGATAAAAACTCGTAACTTAGGGGTTGATCGTGTGAAGGCGAGGCTTCAAACCCTAATTACGGAGTTCGAGAATCAAGATGTCGATAACGGTACCATAGACGAATATCTTTGCAAAGTTATCGGTATTGCGTCTAAATCAACCACGCTTGGAGAAGTCATGTCGGAACACAAGTCGGTAAAGAAGTTTCTCACAAGTCTTCCTAGACGTTTTGTCCATATCGTGGCGACCCTAGAGCAAGTTTTAGATCTTAAAGAAACGGGGTTTGAGGATGTGGTTGGACGATTGAAAGCGTATGAAGAAAGAGTCAAAGAAGAAGATAAAGCAAACGATGCTCAAGAAAACTTGCTTTATGCTAGAACCGATAATTCCTACTGGGAATAATGACTCAGCGGAGGAAGAGGACGTGGTTCATACTCTCGAGGTCGTGGACGTGGTCGTGGTCAAGGTAGCGAGACATGGCAATAATCAAAACCAAGGTCAACGTGACTCCTTGAAAACCGTGAAGATAATGAACAAAAGGGTAAGCAACATGAGAAACGTGATCTCTCACATATAAAGTGTTACCGTTGTGATGAGTACGGACACTTTGTTTCAAGATGCCCTGAACGAAACCGAAACCATGAAGTTAACCTTAATGAGACGCAAGAGAAAGATGTGTATCATGAGGAAGGTACGTTCTTTATGATGAACCATATTCAAGAAACGATTTTTATGAATGAAGAAAAGTACACTCCACCAAAGAGCAAGTCAAATACCGATGAAGAGAATGTATGGTATTTTGACAACGGTGCAAGTAATCACATGACAGGTAATTACTCTTACTTTTCTGAATTAAACGAAAATATTACTGGACGTGTTAGGTTCGGAGATGGTTCATGTGTGAGCATAAAGGGAAAAGGCTCGATTTTGTTCCAAGGTAAAAACGGAGAACAAAAGTTGTTGAAATATGTCTATTATATTCCCGCTCTTCGTAGTAATGTGATAAGTCTTGGACAAGCTACAATATTTGGTTATGATATTAGTATCCGAGGTGATTTCTTAACCATGCGAGATAGTTATGAGATTTACTTATAAAGGTCCCACGTGAGTGCAAATCGCCTTTATAAAGCTCAACTAAAAGTTGGTAAAGAAGATACAAACGAAAAGGAACGAGAATCGGTTGAACAACAACTGTTATTGAAGTTGATGAAGTATTCGCGCGGTAGCTCGACTCGAGACCATACGACTCTTGATTGCTCGCACCGGAAAGGATGGAAGATTCATCACTTGGATATGAGAACGGATCTTCTAAATGGTGATCGAAAGGAGCTCGATAGTACTTTAAAGAGATGGGTTTTCTACAATGCGTGCGAAAATGCGATCTATAGAAAGGTGCCCAATGGAGAATTTATCATTGTTGCGGTTAATGTGGATGATTTATTCGTGACTGGGACAAGCTTAGACCTCATAAATAAGTTCAAAAGGAGAATGGTGTCTCAATTTGAAATGTCGGATCTTGGTGAGTTAACTTATTACTTAGGTATCGAAGTCTCACAAGAAAAGGATTACGTGGAGATCAAGCAAGAGAGATATGCAGGGAAGATCTTGAAAGAAGCTGGTATGGAAGATTGCAATGCAACTTTATGTCCAATGGAACCGGGACTCAAGTTGACAAAAGCAAAAGATGAACCAGAAGTTGAAGCTACTCAATATCGAAATGTTGTGAGTTGCTTGCGTTACCTCTTGCACACTCGTCCAGATTTGACTTACTCGGTTGGAGTAGTTAGTCGATATATGCAAAGTCCAAGAGAATCACATGCTCGTGCAATCAAGCAAATCCTACGCTATCTTAAAGGTACGACTTCGTTTGGAATTAAATACAATCGTTGTAATGACATAAGACTTGTGGGATTTAGCGATCATAATATTGATATTGATGATGGACGAGTACTCTTGGACATGTTTTTATCTCGGTACATCACCTATTACATGGTGCTCACAAAAGCAAACTACCATGGCGTTATCTTCGTGTGAAGCTAAGTTCATGGCGGCTACTACAGCTGCGTGTCAAGCAATTTGGCTAAGGGAGTTATTGGCGGAAGTGACTGGGAATGAGCAGGTAATTCTTGAGCATGTATCCGGTGAAGAACAAAGAGCAGACCCATTGACGAAGGCCTTGGCGCGCATAAGGTTCAAGGAGATGAGATCGTTACTTGGTGTGCAAGAGTTACCCTCTTCGACTCAGAAATTCAGGGGGTGATTGTTGGCGAATTCCTGAGTTTGGTTGTGGCTGAGGCGTGTACCAAATTCAGAATAATACTTTGGAGTGCTAGTCCAACTCGTCTAATATTTATCCTAATATGGAGTAGTCCTCATTGGTTTAGGATAGGTTTAATGTGTAATCCTAGTTATAGTCTAATACGTTTAGTTTAGTCTATATATACCGAGAAGGGTAGGGCATTACCTTTGTACCGAATTGAAGTTTTGAGTTAGTTTCTTCAATGAACATAATTGCGTGTTCCAGGCGGATTCTTGTTCTTTACTTTCTGTGGAGTGTGCTTGCTGTGTGCATTTGTGTGCGTACCTCTGTTAACTACAGATTATGTGTAATGCTTTAAATCTAAAAGGTCACTGAAGTTTATTTGAACTACGTAGTATATATAAAATACTTTGCAACCTATAATCCACCGTAGACAGTTTATGTTGTAAAATGATGTCGAGCTTGTCGCATTTTAATAACTTTAGTTATGTTGATGGGTTCCAATCAAGACCACACAGCAATAGCTTCATGACATAGTAATAGCTTTGACAGATCTTAACATTTGAAATAACAGAACAGTAAATAAACATGATCTCCCACTCAAATTCCAAAAGGAATTTTTTTAAGTAGACAGTATGTGTTTGCACAGTACCACATGGTGTACTTTCACTAACTTTTTCAAAACAAGGTTCAACTTGAACCGCCTGCACATATCATCAAGCTCCATTTCCTTGTTCTCCAACTCATCAAGTTCAGCATCACAGTTTTCATCAAGCCACTCAGTTGTCTCTTTAATCTGATGTTCTATAGCTCCCAAGTCGTCTACATTAAGCCCCAACTTTCTAAGTCTCAATCGAACCTTATAATCCTTCATCTTGGCTTTTAACTTATAGACATGGTCTTCTAAATCACTGTGAGCATTAACCTTGTTCGTATGAGCTTCATCCTCAAGCTTATATCTTTCAGCATCTTTGATCATCTTCTCGATCTCCATTTTTGACAAACTGCCATTGTTTGTTATTTTGATTGATTTGTTCCTTCCAGTGGTTATTTCTCTGGCAGAAAAGTTCAAGATCCCATTGGCATGCATCTATCTCATAACATACAATGATCTCAACTTGCCCCCGGGGTGCAGATGGAATGCCAGACAGCCCAAGTTTTCCTAAGAAGAAATTTTCCTTGCTTTTTGATCTCTCACCTTGATAAACATTTATATCTACAGCAGTTTGATCGTCATAGCCTGTAGTGTATCTATTTTCTTTCTTGGTTGGTATAGGTGAATTTCTAGGAATTAACACGGACATAAGATTTTCACCAACCTCTACACCAAGTGATAAAGGAGTAACATCAAATCATGCACAGCTTCATCACCCATGCCAGTTAGGTGAGCAGCTAAAATTCCAGCACCACAAGCAACAGCCTCATCAGGATTCATCCATTGGCATAGTAACTTTCCATTAAATAACTCCTGCAACAATTCTTGTACCTTGGGTATCCTGGTCGATTCACCAACAAGTACCACTTCATTAATGCAATTCTTACTCATATTCACATCCCTCAAACAAGTTTTCACCGTCTGAATGCACTTCTCAAACAAGTCCATGTTCACCTCCTCAAACTTAGCTCGTGTGAACTTCGCAGAGAAATCAATACCATTAAACAAGCAGTCAATGTCTACCATTGTCTGAATAGCTGTTGAAATAGTCCTCTTGGCCCTCTCACAATGAACCCTCGACCAACCTAAAGCCTTAAGGTTCCTACTAATATCTGCTCTGTGCTTTCGCTTGAACTCTTGAACATAGTGGTTAACCATTCTGTTATCAAAATCCTCACCTCCCAAATGGGTGTCACCACCTGTGGCTCTAACCTCTATGGCTCCAGCTTTATCAATGGTTAGAATAGAAACATCGAAAGTACCACCACCCAAGTCAAATACTAGAACATTCATCTTTCCATCTATACTAGCTCTTTTGTCAAGCGCATAAGCAATTGCTGCTGCTGTTGGTTCATTAATCATACGAATAACTTCAAGTCCAGCAACCATTGCAGCATCTTTTGTCTATTGACGTTGTGAATCATTGAAATAAGCAGGAACAGTTATCACCGCCTTTTCAACAGTTGATCCAAGATATGTCTCGGCAACCCCTTTCATCTTTGCTAAAACCATGGAAGATATTTCTTCAGAAGTAAATTCTTTCCTTTCACCCTTGTAAGTGACTACTACTTTTGGCTTGTCATCGCTCCCAGCGACCACTTTAAAAGGCCATAACTTCATGTCTGCTTGAACAATCTCATCGCTTGCTCTTCTTCCAATCAACCGCTTAGCATCTATTATTATGTAATGCAGTAAAACAATGGTTAGTTTAAGACTAAATAACTGAAAAAGCTAACATATTAAAACAATGAACAGTGACGAACCAAAGATTGTGTTGGTTGGGTTATAAGCAGCCTGATTCTTGGCAGCATCCCCAACCAAACGCTCAGTTTTATTAAAGGCGACATACGATGGGGTGGTTCGGTTTCCTTGATCATTTGTAATGATCTCAACGCGGTTGTGCTGCCAAACAGCCACACAAGAATAAGTTGTTCCAAGATCAATACCAATGGCTGGGACTCTACCTCTTGAAAACATTTTCTGATGAAAAGAATACAGGTTTAGATTGAAATGCACAGAATATGCACAACCTCACATCAATCATAATTTATATTCAAATCTGTCTGTTGAGGTACCAACCAAAAGTTACAGATCTTGTTGTATAGTAACTGCTTATTGGGTGACTTATCAACTTCCTATACAATGAAAATTGTACATTGCCTCTTAGGAACCCGTTATCAATTTATGTGTCTTGAGTGCATAAACAAATTCAACCTCAATCGACACTAATAAATGTATGCAATTTTGTGGTCATTGGGAACTGTATAGTAGTAAAATATTAATGCCTAAAGGCATGAACAATTTGAAATATGCATCCCAAAGTCCTGCTAGCTGTTTTAGCCTTTTCTAACTCACCGCCTAAAATAACTAAAAGCATGGTCGAATTTGGTTTTATTTTGCTAGTTAAATTACAAAACAACAAAGAAAACAAAAAGAAAAAAAATGATTATGATCTTTGTAGCTATATCTTTTATGTAGTTTATTAACGACTCTAGTTATACAATCGGTCGTAAAGGATGGCTAACCCGCTTAGTAAACTTTAATGTGCATGTATCAGGGTATAACCTTTCGACACAATGAGCTGATTGAGTCAGGTTCGTGCAAACCAGTCAAAAAGTAAGTTCTCTAAAAAGACCACTTCTAGAGAAACATGCCGCTAATCTGCCAATTTCTTACAGACCACTTCTATATGAAATTCTCTAATTGCCAAACTCTTAAAGAAAACTTCCGTAAATATATTTGAATTAGTCAGGACCAAAAGTGTAATTAACTTCATATTTGAAAGACACAGCAATTATTTGTTTCAGATTTTTTTAATTTTTTATTTTGTTGCAGAATTTAGCATTTGTTAGTTCGAAGTATGTGTTAACAGGATGGTAAGGAAACTCATGACAGAACCATGCTCCAGTTTTGAGAAATTAGTTATGGCACTCCCTTTGTAAACTATGTACTTTCAATTCACTTCATGAAATAACTGAAAGATGTTCATCATCTACCAGCTTCTCCATGGAGGTATGGAGCTGCTTAGAGTTGATGGTTATATCACCAGCCTGCATGTTCAGTACGTCAATACTTCGAAAAAATAACAAAAAAACATTACATACAGATAATCTACCACACCTGCATATTTTATACATTTATAGAGACAGTATGTATATTGAGTACTGACAACCCAATAACTGTATGTTTAAATTTAATGCAAAGTTAAACTTGATTCAATGTCGTCAAGCTCCGATTGCGTAATTGTTCACCTCATCAACTTGATGTTCTATGTCCTCTAAGCAAAAGGTGTGCCCCATCTTACTATGTTTCAGTCGACTTATAAAACATCACATTCACAGATGTTGGATATAAACTTATAAACAATTAATGGTCTAAAGCTTGATATTTTGGCCCTCGCCTTTCTATCTTGAAGAACTCATAAAACAAAGTAAAAAAGAACTGAAAACATGCAATACGTACATGTCTGATAAAACTATAACCAAGTGATAAAGTACTAGAATTAGGGACAGTGACAACCAGATAGTGTATCTTTGACACTTGTAATAATTACCCTTACTCGTTCTAATTAATGTTCAGCTTGAGACGTTTGCATGAGTTCTCAAGTTCCACTCTCTTGTTCTTCAATTCATCGATTTCAGCATTTGGGTTTTCATCAAGCCACTCGAGTGCCATCTCAATCTCATGCTCTGTGTCAATCAAATCTCGTGCACTAAGTCCCACCTCTCTAAGCATCAATCGAACATTGTTATCCTTGATCCTGGATCTTAAGCTACAAATATATTTTCCTAAATCTGTATGAGCATTCGCCTTGTTCATATGTGCTTCATCTTCAATCTTATATATTTTAGCATCTCGAACCATCTTCTCGATCTCCACTTTCGAAAGATCATCTTTGTTGGTAATCTTGATTGCATTCTTCTTGCCCGTAGTTGTCTCTCTGGCCAAGACATTTAGGATCCCATTAACATCTATCTCATAGCATACGATTACCTTCACGTCCCCTCTGGGAGCAAGAGGAAGGCCATGCAGTGTAAATTCTCCTAATAAATAGTTTTCCGAACCCTTTGATCTCTCACCTTGATACACCGGAAGACGCATGGAAGTTTGATTGTCTTTAACAGTAATAACCTCTGTTTCTTTCTTTGTTGGAATAGGAGAATTCCTTGGAATCAACACACGCATAACATCTCCCTGCAGCCCCACACCAAGTGACAAAGGAGTAACATCAATTAGCACCAAAGACTGCATAGCTTCATCACCCATGCCACTTAAATTTGCAGCTAAAATTCCAGCACCACAAGCAATAGCCTCATCAGGATTTATCCGTTGGCAAAGTATCTTTCCGTTAAAGAGGTCCTGCAACAACTCTTGTACCTTGGGTATCCTGGTCGATCCACCAACAAGCACCACTTCGTCAATGCTATCCTTACTCATATCTACATCTCTGAAACAAGTTTCTACTGTCTCCATGCACTTCTGAAACAGGTCCACATTAACCTCTTCAAACTTGGCTCGAGTAAACTTTGCAGAAAAATCAATACCATTAAACAAACAGTCGATGTCGATTGTTGTCTGAATAGCTGTTGAAATAATTCTTTTTGCTCTCTCACAATGAACCCTCATCCTACCTAAAGCTTTATGATTCTCACTAACATCCACTTTGTGCTTTCTCTTGAATTCCTGGACGAAATGTTTCACCATTCTGTTATCAAAATCCTCGCCTCCCAAATGTGTGTCACCAAAACATCCACATTGTGCTTTCTCTTGAATTCCTGGACGAAATGTTTCACCATTCTGTTATCAAAATCCTCGCCTCCCAACCTTCATCAATGGTGAGAATCGAAACATCAAAAGTACCACCACCCAAGTCGAAAACCAAAACATTCCTTAGTTGATTGGCGTTGTGAATCATTGAAATACGCAGGAACAGTAATCACCGCCTTTTCAACAGTTGAACCAAGATATGTCTCGGCAACCCCTTTCATCTTCGATAAAACCATGGAAGATATTTCTTCAGAAGCAAATTCCTTCCTTTCACCCTTATAAGTAACCACAACTTTAGGTTTGTCATCGCTCCCGGCCACCACTTTAAAAGGCCACAGCTTCATGTCTGCTTGAACAATTTCATCGCTTGTTCTTCTTCCAATCAACCGCTTAACATCTATTATTATGTAATTCAGTAAAACAATGGTTAGTTTAATACTAAATAACTAACAAAAGCTAACATAGTAAAACAATGAACCGTGACGAACCAAAGATTGTGTTAGTTGGGTTATAAGCAGCCTGATTCTTGGCAGCATCCCCAACCAAACGTTCAGTCTCATTAAAGGCGACATAAGATGGAGTGGTACGGTTTCCTTGGTCATTTGCAATTATCTCAACACGGTTGTGCTGCCAGACAGCCACACAAGAATAAGTTGTTCCAAGATCAATACCAATGGCTGGGACTTTACCTCTTGAAAACATTTTTTGATGAAAAGATAATACTAGTTTTTAGATTGAAATGCACAGAATATGTACAACCTCACATCAATCATAATTTATATTCAAATCTGTCTGTTGAGGTACCAACCAAGAGTTGTAGATCTTGTCTAGTAATTGCCTATTGGGTGACTTATCAACTTCCAATACAATGGAAAACGTACATTGCCTCTTAGGAATCCGTAATCAATTTTTGTGTCTTGAGTGCATAAACAAATTCAACCTCAATCGACACTAATAAATGTATGCAATTTTGTGGTCATTGGAAACTGTATAGTAGTAAAATATTAATGCCCAAAGGCATGAACAATTTGATATATGCATCCCAAAGTCCTGCTGTTTTAGCCTTTTCTAACTCAACGCCTAAAATAACTAAACTCATGGTCGAATTTGGTTTTATTTTGCTAGTTAAATTACAAAACAACAAAGGAAAAAAAAATGATTGTGATCTTTGTAGCTATGTCTTTTATGTAGTTTATTAACGACTCTAGTTATACAATCGGGTCATAAAAGGATGGCTAACCCGCTTAGTAAACTTTAATGTGCATGTATCAGGGTATAACCTTTTGACACAATGAGCTGATTGAGTCAGGTTCGTGCAAACCTGTCAAAAAGTAAAATATCTAAAAAGATCACTTCTAGAGAGAAAAAAAAAAACCTTTAATCTTCCATTTTTTTACAGACCTCTTCTATATTAAATTCTCTAATTGCCAAACTCTTAAAGAACACTTCCGTTCCGTAAATATATTTGTTAATTCATATTAGAAAGGCACAACAATTATTTGTTTTAGATTTTTCTTTTTTATAATTTTGTTGCAAGGCAGAATTCATCATTTATTAGTTCAAAACTTGTGTTAACAGGATGGTAAGGAAACTCGTGACAGAACCATGCATACGGTGCAGTTATGAGAAATTAGTAGTTATGGCACTCCCTTTGTAATTCACTTCATGATATAACTGAAAGATGTTCATCATCTACCAACTTAACATAAAAACCAACGTATCAGTGATCAAGTAGCAAATGCTCCATGGAGGTATGGAGCTGCTTAGAGTTGATGGTTATATCACCAGCCTGCATGTTCAGTATGTCAATACTTGAAAAATAACAAAAACATTACATACAGATAATCTACCACACCTGCATATTTTATACATCAATAGAGACAGTATGTATATTGAGTACTGACAACCCATCACTGTATTTTTAAATTTAATGCCAAGTTAAATTTGATTCACTTCGTCAAGCTCCGATTGCGTAATTGTTCACCTCATCAACTTGATGTTCTATGTCCTCTAAGCAAAAGGTGTGCCCCATCTTACTATGTTTCAGTCGACTAATTATAAAACATCACATTCACAGATGTTGGCTTTAGACTTATAAACATTGGTCTAAAGCTTGATATTTGGCCCTAGCCTTTCTATCTTGAAGAACTCATAAAACAAAGTAAAAAAGAACTGAAAACACTACGTACATATCTGATAAATGGTATGAATGCATTAGTATAACCAAGTGATAAAGTACTAGAATTACGGACAGTACGTGACAACCAGATAGTGTATCTTTGACACTTGTAATAATTACCCTTGCTCGTTCTAATTAATGTTCAGCTTGAGACGTTTGCATGAGTTCTCAAGTTCCACTCTCTTGTTCTTCAATTCATCAATTTCAGAATTTGGGTTTTCATCAAGCCACTCGAGTGCCATCTCAATCTCATGCTCTGTGTCAATCAAATCTCGTACACTAAGTCACACCTCTCTAAGCATCAATTTAAACATTGTTATCCTTGATCCTGGATCTTAAGTTACAAATATATTTTCCTAAATCTGTTTGAGCATTCGCCTTGTTCATGTGTTCTTCAGCCTCAATCTTATATATTTTAGCATCTCGAACCATCTTCTCGATCTCGCTCCACTTTCGAAAGATTATCTGTGTTGGTAATCTTGATTGCATTCTTCTTGCCCGTAGTTGTCTCTCTGGCCGAGACATTCAGGATCCCATTGACATCTATCTCATAGCATACGATTACCTTCACGTCCCTCTGGGAGCAAGAGGAAGGCCATGCAGTGTAAATTCTCCTAATAAATAGTTTTCCGAACCCTTTGATCTCTCACCTTGATACACCGGAACGCATGGAAGTTTGATTTTCTTTAACAGTAATAACCTCTGTTTCTTTCTTTGTTGGAATAGGAGAATTCCTTGGAATCAACACACGCATAACATCTCCCTGCAGCCCCACACCAAGTGACAAAGGAGTAACATCAATTAGCACCAAAGACTGCATAGCTTCATCACCCATGCCACTTAATTTTGCAGCTAAAATTCCAGCACCACTGGCAACAGCTTCATCCGGATTGATGCCTTGGCAAAGTGATTTTCCATTGAACAACTCCTTCAACAATTCTTGCACTTTAGGAATTCTTGACGATCCACCTTATGATAACCACCTCATCAATTATGTCCTTACTCATATTCGCATCTCTCAAACACGTCTCCACATGTTCCATGCACTTCTTGAACAAGTCCATATTAACCTCCTCAAACTTGGCTCGAGTAAACTTTGCAGAAAAATCAACATACATCAAGTGAGAATGAAAAAGTTCTAAAGTGTAAGCAATACTTCTTTATATACAACATTGTTAGTTTTATCGGTATGCCGTTCTTGTCGCAACAAATTATTTTGAGACACATTGTTGGTTTTATCGGTATAGTCGCCGTTCTTGTCATGAGAGAAAACTGGTTGCTGTAGAAACAAACAAACCTGCGACAACATCTGCCCGTGGCTTTTGTTTATAGTCATTGTGAAGCATGCAGAAACCGGAAATTGTTTCCTGTTTAGCTTGAAAGGCATTTTCGTGTCAGAAGGACTCATAAGCATGTGCGGTCTACCACAAACTTCTACAACTTTACCACCTGATATGATTCTTGCCTCTATATTAATCTTTCCGGTTTTTAAGACATGTAGCGCAAACTTCTAAAATTTTACCACCTGATATGGTTTTTATGTTCTTGTCGCAACAAAACCAAGAGTACTATTCCATTCACCCAACCACTACCCGAAAACAACAACTACCAACCCATTTAAAAGCTATTGAGAATACTATTCCATTTCACCCAACCGATACCGTGATGATTTTCTTTGAAAACCCATAAAATTCTTCAAAGAAAATTATATGACATATTTTCTAATTGAATAAATAAAACGAATCCAATTTCTTACAACAATGAATAATCCTAAAAAAGGAGACAATTAAGTACCAAATGTTCCATACCTACTGCTGCTTAGATTTGATAATTTCATGACCTGCAATCCCTGCATGAAGGTTCAGTAATACTATCTTGAAACGTACCTTAATATTTTGAACAAGCATATAAAATCCAGAAATACTGCATACATATAATCTTCCATAGAAGTTCTTGTATCAAATTATTTGAAAAGATCTAATTAAGGGTAGGACAAAATACTAGTTCTAGAGACAGTGACAATGGTTTGATGAACTTCAACCCTGCAATGAACCCAATCTAAGTGAAAATGGTTTGATTGACAGTCCAAGCCAAGTTCGACCTTGTTAAGAATCTGAAAGAACTTCATCCTGCAGTATGCAAATATACATCAGTTAGAAATATTCCATCACATTCTGCATGCTTGCTTTGCATCGTTATATTGCAAGATTCAGCTAAAAAGGGAGTGTGTGATTGTTTTTTTCCTGCTATGCTGCTTATTTTCAAGTAGAACTTTCATGAATCCAAACTACTGCTTATATGCATATTCTGAAATAACATAAGCAGTTTCCAATAATTTCAAAGTGCTTAAGTGAGAAGGAACTAAAATTATTCTTTTTAGAGTTAACTACATTTTTAATCCTTGTGGTTTGCCAGTTGTAACACTTTTAGTCCCTTAGTTTGAAAAGTATGGGGTTTGGTCCAACGGGCTTGGTCCATTTTTTCGCTGACTGTTTCATTCAAATTAACGGTGTTAGAAAAAATGGACCAAACCCGTAACGGGTGTTCATTTTGGACCAATCCCGATACTTTTCAAACTAATGGATTAAAAGTGTTACACTCAGCAAACCACATAGACCAAAACGTCGTTAACTGTCCTTTTTACCTTCATATCTGGTTTATAACCTTTTTATTCATAGATTTGCTGGAAACTTACAAAAATAAACTTCAGGTACGCAAGTGCATACCCAAAGTACCAAAACTAGTTAATAGCCATATCCCATTAGAAACTAAATATATCAAACACCTTCAAACTTTATTGTAGTATAGAACTACAGATCGGCCAACATAGCAGAAATAGTTGCCCACAGAAGTGCCCTGATACGCTATAGATACTATAAGTCTATAACCACAGGTGGTGATATCCGAAAAAAAGATGAAAAGCTAAATATTTTGTAAAATTGTTTAAAGAGACCATGAAGGTATAAATTGGTCACATGCATTATTTTGCAAGCTTTGTCTAATTCTGTGTTATGCCAGAATCCAGTCAGACAGTTAAAAAAGACATTCTTTTGCAAGCTTTTCTAATTATGTATTGTGTCCGAAGGTGTGTTCCTAAATTTACAAACCAAAAAAGTACTCCAAAATGAGTGGTCGATTCCATCAACCAAAGGCCTTTTGGCCTATACCGGTATATGAGTGGCCCATCAACCAAGAGGTCGTGGGTTCAAGGCTAGTTGTAGACATATGTGAGTTATTATGTGTGAGATAGGTAGTGTAGTTGGTAAAAATTGCCTTTCAAAAACAAATGAGTGGGTTAGCCAAACAAGCTACAAAACGCATTTAAATGAGACCCGATTTTCCAGAGAGGAAAAAACAAACAAATGCAAGGTATTAATCAAATATATTTGAAACATACTTAGAAATTGCAAAGTCCAAATCCAAAATGCACCTATATGAGACAAATAATCTAGTTGCCCCATAAGCTGCATATGTATCAGTTAGTATTAAGCACATAGCTTGTGTAATCAAACCTTGAGAAGAGCTGTAAGTTTCACAGTCGGAGAAGCCTTGTCGAATTTCGACACTTCACTCATTATCTCTATTGAATTCTCATTATATTTGACTTTGTTATGCCAGCTAAAAACCAGTTCCTCTAAAGAGTTTCCATGCTCCAATAACAAACGAGCTATATGCAGTTTCTGCTTTTCTCCATTCAATTCAAGAAACTCAACCCTTTTTAGATGCTTAATCAAGATTCCCCTTGGTTCAACTTCATCCAACTTCCAGTATTCCGGCCTTAAATATTCCTAGAACATCAAAACAGGATTTAGTTATTCATCTTAAGGTTGCAAAAAACCCCAACTGATGTTTCGAATTTTTAAAACTGTATCTATTGTCCCACGTATGCTAACTCTAGTTATTTACTCTCGTAAAGGAAAACCTTAGGATCCCAAGTTCGAATATTTTTCATCCAAAAATATAATTTGTTTCAAGTTGTTGTCTATGTTTTAAATGTAGAGATGGAAAACTTGACCACGTTAATGTGAAAATGATTCAATGTGGGTAAATGATTAGAATCCCCTAAATCCTTCATACAAAAAATAATACTATTGTTCCATTAATAACTATAGTAAATCATCATTAAAGTATAAAATATAAACAAATTTTGAAAGTGGACAAAGAAGTGTTGGCAGGCAACTCAACCTGACCCACTTTGACCCATACAATTGAAATACCCGTTTTATCCGAACCATTACCCAACCCACCCATTTTTAGCCTATGATACAGGGTTTTCTGTCTCAAATTCTATTCGAGATTATGTATCCTTTATATGTCTATGTTAAAAAAGCTAGAAATAACAAGTACACTGGATAACATGTTTGAGTAAGCTATAAAGATTCGATATTATAATACAAACAAAGTGAATTAAATTTGAGATGAGGCAGAGTACCTTTTGAATGATCAAATGGAGAGACTCCAGATTCGGAGAACATCTAAGAATCCGGATGATTACATTCATGGCGAAGGCATCTATTGTTGTGGTTAGCTCCAATGTCTTCAGATTTGGAAAACATGCAGGGAAATTTCCTTCATGATCATGAGCAGCATCAATGCCCTATCATAATGACAGCAAGCATACATTTAGAATAAATATTCATAGTTAGACTCCATGCCTATTGGTTGCCAACTTAAAGAACGCCGGTTAAGAAAAGTCCATTAACCACCCAAATAACTATCAAGGTATCAAAAAGCGGAATGACAGACGGATGCTAGAATGTTCATCATAACCTCAGATATCATTAGTGTTTGTGAGCCAAATCATACCAAGTGGTACATCAAAAATAAACTGCAGATTCCTATCAAGGAGGTGGAAACAGATGGAACGACTTTTATGTATGGTGCTAACTATAATTTGGTACAATTATATTCATAAAAATTATTGCACCCTTTTCATTTTCACTGACTAAAGACCAAACGTTCAGTGTACCTTCCACATAGGCACATAATATTTTCAAACATCTCAAAATATCATATTCTTTCCAAGCTACCAAGTTCAGAAATATAATTTGGTACAATCTAAATAAACACTGTTTAGCTCAACAACCCTCAATGCACGAAACTTTGAACTTGTACCGTCAGGCAAACGCAAACCATTTCTATACAACGACAACCTTAACACCTCCAACGAATCACACGTTATCAAACATCTAGGAAATTTAATAGCCGAATACTTATTCTTAGGGGAAAACATTAACTCAAGTGACTTAGCATTCCGCGTTACAGACGCCTTAATCCACTTTTTCACAGTAGACAATTTGTAGTATTCTAAACAACGTAAACGAAAACTATCTAAATCTACTGTTGCATTGTTAGCTAAAGACCAAGTTACAAAGTCTTTAAATATTTTCTTAGGTACCTAGAAGGATTAACTGAAGAGACATTTTATCAAACTGGTTGTGTGCAAATGATAGATGATTTTAGGTCTAGTTTCTTTCTTCCTTTCTTTCTTGGGCGAATTTCATCTATATCCTTAGAAAACTTTACAATTACATCAATATCCTTCTAAAATTGATAATTACATCAATATCCTTTCAAAACTTACAATATACTCATACATACCCATACACACAATTTAATAATAACAAAATTATTTTAGTATTTAAAACTCCTATCTAAATATCAATAAAATGTTATGTTACATTTATACCCTTCTCTCCTTCATCACAGTCAGGTTTTGTTCTTTGGTTTTCTTTTTTTCTAGTAAAATTTGGTTTATTGGTGATTTACAAGAGATGGATATTTAGTTCTGTTGTCATGATTCCACCGCTCTAAAGTCCTCTAAGAAATTGTTTTGTCTTAATTGTGACTCCATTTTTGCATTTATGACAAGGGATTCATAGATATTCAAATGAGATCTACATTCTCTTGCGCTTGGCACTGGTTCTAATAATCACAATTGAAATAATCAATATTAGTTGAATCTCAACACAATTTATAATATTCAATTTAGAACATTGAAATAGCGACAAATCAATAAGTTGTTTTTTGTAAATCACCGCAACACATGTAAATATGAATCTGTTAGTGTCTTGTTGTAAAGCAATTTTTTTTTTGAAAGAGGATATTGTTTCAAGATTAATACAACCCTGTTTATGATGAAGGAGAGAATGGTATAAATGTAACATGACATTTTATTGATATTTAGATTAGAGTTTTAAATACTAAAATAATTTTTTTATTATTAAATTGTGTGTTTGGGTATATATGAGTATATTGTAAGTTTTGAAAGGATATTGACGCAATTATCAATTTTAGAAGGATATTGATGTAATTGTAAAGTTTTCTAAGGATATAGATGAAATTCTCCCTTCTTCTCTTTATGGGTTTGGGTTTTCTTTCCAAAACAATCGGGTTATTGCTTAATATACTTTGAATTAAGAGAAAAATTCATTTTGGTTATGCGCTCAGCTCAACAGCTCGATTTTGTCATTTTTATGACATGTGTTCTTGCAAGTACAAGTGTTAGGTGGAGATATTTTTTTTTTTGCTTTTGCCTTAAATGACCATGCATGAATTTTTGGCTTATTTTGACAATTTTGACCAATAATGGACCATGCATGAATTTTTGACATATTTTAAGAATTTTCTCTTGAATTAATATATTTAATTATTTATATTTACTTTTGTATCAACACCATTGTTTGTTATATGTATATCACTTTCAAATTATGGTTCAATGCCCTTAAACATGTGTTTCCCTCATTCCTTATAGAAGAGGTGGGTGGGGCACATAAAGTCAAATAATTATACGTATCTTGACTGCATGTACTACTATACAATATTTTTTATTATTTTTTAATCTAAATTGGTGGGCCACTTTTTACTTTAATATTATAATAATCATAATTACGAATCAAAAATAATACACTCAATATATAAAGCAAACAATTTTTAATACTATCATTCATTTTTCCTTTCCTACTTTTCTTTTAAACCTATACTAATTCCAAATCCAATTCCAAACCCACATACAAACCAAACGGACATAAAATCAAAATGAAAATAGTAGATTAACACAATGGCATAGTGTTATTCTCATCTTTATTAAAATGTGATGCATTTTTATTCGATAGTAAATGATAGTTTAATTTAATATTTTAAATTTTAGTCAATTATTATTTAATCTTGGTTTTGTTGGCAATGATTTTACTTTAACTTTATCTGACCATCTTTTATACAATAAGAGATTTTTGAGAGTGCTATAAGAATGTTGATACTTGATACAATTGAAATTAGGTCAATGAGTTAAGTAGTTTCATTAGCTAATAAAAGCCAAAATTATACTTGCAAGTTATTTGTTTATAGTTTTGGGATAAATTGAAAAGAAAAATAAATGAAATTTTATAGCTTTTGCCTTCGGCCTTTATCAACACGCATAATAGATAAAAACCAAAATAAAATGAATTGTGTTCTGTTGAAGCATAATCGCGCGGATTGGATTCAACGACTCTCCTGGCCGTTAGTCGCCTTCTCGAGCCCTAGTAGACTGTCAACAAAGAGAACTCGTTAGGAGTGGACCCGGAGCCGTAGCCCGGGTCCACCTCCGACGGTCAAGTTAGTATCTTGTTGTGGCATAGCAAAAGATGTTAGGTTTAGAGATAACTGCGCGTGTATATATAGGCATGCATTAGGGTTTAGGTGTAGAGTGGCCGATCCGGCCCGACCCATTCTCGCCCAATCCGGACCATACGTCTACAAGCCCCCAAGTCTAGTATGAGATAGCGCATGGCTATATTATGCTAGACTTAAGTTCGATGGCGGCGTGGGTGAAAGTGGAACCCGTATGTCGCATCCCGGTAGGCGTGCCTTTTGTACCGATGGCGACGCAAAGATAGTGCGACGAAGACGTGCTTCAGAAGCGGAAGGCTGTTGTCGCGCGACAAAGAGGTGCGACGAAGACGTGCTTCAACGCGCATAAGGCGGTTGCTTGGCGACAAAGAGGTGCGACGAAGACGTGCTCACGCGCGTAAGTGTGCGTTGTCTGCGACAAAGAGGTGCGACGAAGACGTGCTTCTGCGCGATAGGTGTGCGCTAAAGATGTGCGGCGAAGACGTGCTTCACTGCAGACGCATCTTCACAACCGACGGAGGACGTCTCCCCTACGGTAAGTTGTTGCGAATATTTAAATTGTCTTCGATCCGCTTCCAAATACACACTGCATTTAAAACGGTGGTAGCGTATACCTGGTAGCCCCAAGTTTGATGGTGCTACTCGTGTAGGAGCTTTAAACTTATATATGCTGCGTAAAACACTTAATGCAAACATTAAAGCATATGCCGCGGATCGCAAAGATATAAAACTTAATAAATTAAAGCGATGAGCGGTAGCATAGCATGAATAATAGAGTGCGCATATCATAAAAAATAGAAAACCTATCGTGAGGTTGTACAAACTACATAAACAATTGTTTGTATAAAATAAAACCTATCGTGAGATTTTTTTTTTTTTTTTAATGTATAAAATAAAAACTCGGATGGATGTACCGTGACCGCGATCGATGACGATATAGATTTATCTTAACCGCATAGACTCGAACGTTTCTGGATGATCGCAGATGTTTATACCACGGGCTTTTGGTCCAGTGCGCTCATGGCGATTGACTAGCAACGTGGTGTGCGCGCGTACGCGTTCTCTGCGAAGATGTCTGAACGCACGGTCTTACGCGGGTAGATTTATCGCGACTGCGCTGTTTGAGCGCGAACAGGCGTACCAACCGTAAAAAAAAAAGTATATGCGCGAATTTATCGCGGCTAAAAGATAAAATAGCTCCGATCGTGCGGGCTTTTTCTTAGATCCGATTGTGCGGATTAAAAGATAAAATAGATCCGATCGTGCGGATGTTTTAAAATAGGTCCGATCATGCGGATATTTTCCTTTTTTTGTATCTTATGTAAAGATTTATCATTATATAATCTTATGTAAAGAATAAAACATGCAATTTAACAATATGCAATTTAATGGAACGTGCAATTTAACGTGATGTTTGACCACGTTACGATTTGACCATAAATAGTCCATTAAACATCGTTCATGCAAAGCATAATTAACTGTAGCACTGGATGGTTAACAAGGACACGCAAAGCAAAGTTTTAACGTATAATGGTTCAATGAATATCTGAAGATGCTTTTTAAAGTGATATTATATTCACACAATAGCATAACAAAGTTTTAGGGTTACCGACTTTAGGAATTTATCTCTGCGTTTCGGTAATATGAGAACACGAAACATAGTTTATTCGTGTCCCACGGATGGCGCCAACTTGTTGAAGCATAATCTGGCGCGGACTGGATTCAACGACTCTCCTTGGCCGTTAGTCGTCTTCTCGAGCCCTAGTAGACTGTCAACAAAGAGAACTCGTTAGGAGTGGACCCGAGACGTAGCCCGGGTCCACCTTCGACGGTCAAGTTAGTATCTTGTTGTGGCATAGCAAAAGATGTTAGGTTTAGAGATAACTGCGTGTATATATAGGCATGCATTAGGGTTTAGGTGTAGAGTGGTCGCGATGCCGGGCTCGACCCATTCTCGCCCAGTCCGGACCATACGTCTACAATTCCCATAATTTATTGGTGTGTTAACTTATCGTTTTCGCAATGAGTAAGCTTATAATCCAATATCTCTCGCATTAGCATGATAATTGTCAAAAGTTTTAACCAATTTAAGTGGTTGGAATATAAATGTAATAATATTTTAATATGACAGAAAAGAAGTGGCATGAACAAAAATTATGACGATTTTAATCTTATAATTTTACACCCAAAAGTTAAAAAAATGTGAAGAAAATAACTACAGTAAATAAAAGTTTACTCTCGTGACTTCAAATACTTTAACCGATTAAGAGCATCTTCAGTGCACCTATCTTATTTCAAAAACAATTGTCACAAAAGGTTATTACTACAAAGATTTGTCTTTGCAGTTTTTTCTCCTGGTAATATTAGTAATAAAAATAGTTACATCGCGTGAAACTAAATTTACTTCACTCAACCATTAAATAATTAAAGAACGTCAAGGACATTAAGTAAAAATAGCTAGCTTTCAATACAAATAAAAAAATTGCCTTTAAAGAGAAATTCTAGTCTTGAGCCGGAGAGTCTCGTTTATTTCACGGCTAGGCCTACATTAATATTTGAGATAAAAAAAATTGATTTTTCGTTAGAAGCTCTAAGAGGGTTAAGTACCATGGCGTATACGTCGGGCCAAGCCTACGTGGCTGGCATTGTGGCGGCGCATGGCACCAGTGGTCGTTTACACCATCAACGGTGCCATGCCTATGACGAACGCCAAAACCAATTTTTCTTTTTTTTAGATTTAATGGTTTTTGTGGTGGGTTTATGTTTTGTTTGTGTAGTGTTTATGTTTGGTGTGTGTGTTTGGTATTTAATGTGTGTGTGTTCATGGGCGGAGACAGAGGGGCACACTTTAAAAATTGTAATGTAATTTTTTTTAAAATATTTGATTTTTCTCTTAATTTGCTTCTCTTAAAAACCAATTTATAGTGTATTTTTAAAATTTATTAAAGTGTGCTCTTTGAACAAAACTTTCTGGCTTTGCCTTTGTGTGTGTTTGCACAAGCATGAAAGGTTGAAAAAGGACTTTTTATTTATTTATTTATTTATTTATTTTTATTTTTTTTATTTTAGTAATTAAATTGGTAGCATGTCATGGTAACTGATGCTTTAAAAAGGTCGTGAGATTGCCTTGTTTCAACATTTTAGAAACTAAATATAATACTTTTTTTTGGAGATTTTGCAGAAACATTTTTCTTCTTTCCGAATATCTTTAGGGTGGTGGCAATGGGGCACGGTATGCCTCGGTATGAAGCCAAACCGATCGACAACACCGTTGCCACCATTGAGGTATTAATCGGTATGGAAGGCTTTCAGCAATCTATACCGAAATGGTATGGAAGGAGCGTGTGTTTGTGTTTCATATAATTATGAATATAATTAAGTGAGGTATGGAATCATGGTTGCCACTAGAAAAGTATGGTGAGGTATGAGATTTGGTGGAATGATATTATTGGTGGGTGGTGAGGTATAAGTGAGTTATGGATGGCATGAATGCCACCACCCTTAAAATTCATGCTCCACCTAATCTCTAAGAGCACAAGGTATGCAAGGACCCAATAACACGTTATTGGTATGTCATCTCAGCGCCACATCATACATCTCCAAATAACGCGCCAATCACTCAAACACCCTGCCTCATAACACACCACTAACATGTTATTAGGTCCCACAAAATACCCCACTAAAAATACCCTTCCACTCACAATACAAAAAACAAAAAAAGACAAAAAGACAAAAAAAAACACACACACAAGTTTCATTTGGCTTGAGTTGATGGAGTGGCTCAAATGTATTTAGCATGTTATGGTGATATGATAATGGCATGCCATTGATCTAAAAAAAATGTGTTTGGCATGTTATAAGTTATAACATACCCCATACCTTGTGCTCTAATGATGGCAGTGGCGGAGCCAGGATATTGACATATGGGGGGCAAAAAATGTTGTCGTAAAAAAATTTAACAAAGAAATAATAGCGAACTTAACCGACTTAATATTGCATAAATGAACTTTATATAGTGCTAAAATAACAACAAAACATACCTTATGTTACGTGAAAACGACAACCATGCTACATCCGTTAACCCAAAAATAGCAGTCTACAACAGCTATATACAACACCAAATTCAGCATATACAACAGCTAAAACAACACCAAATTCAGCACCAAAAATCAGCAAAACAACACACTAACTGCAGATTCCAAACAGCCCCAAAAAACAGCAAAACAGCCCGAAAATCAAGATATACAAGAAGAGAAAAAAAGACCAAATATCGCAAAATAAAGACCATAATCTGCAGCAGCCAAACAAAACCCCAAAAACAAAGATAAAAGCCCCAAAATTAGCATAATACAGCAAGAAAAACAGCACTAAATTTCAGCACCAAAAAACATCTTTCCGACACCAAATTTCAGCCCTCAAAACAGCTTTTAGCGTGCAAAAAACTACCAAAAACCTGTTTATAAAGTGCCAAAACAATATATATTAACAAGAAAATATGTACATATTATTTTAGCATAAACATAACAACAAATAATGCTTACATTGAGCAAACAAACATGTTAAAGATGGCCTTTACGATCAGTCATATTTTGAAACCGGTTCATCACATCTTCATCAGTGACATTTGCAAGTGCTTCTCTTTCTACGCCACATATAACACAAGAGTTTAAAAACTCTGGACTAATTCGATTTCGCAAATCTGATTTAATAATCTTCATTGCAGAAAAGCATCTCTCAACACTTGCGGTTGCAACAGGCAAAATCAAAGCTAACTTTAATAATCGATACACCAAAGGATAAGAAATGTGTTTCCTTTTCTTCACCATCATTGTAGCAAGGTCGGTGATACCATTCAAGTTGACAAAACTATTATCTTTTGTGACATTGGCATAGTACAAGTCTAGTTGACTCTCAAGTTCCATCCTTTCAACGCTATCAAAATCGTTTGGGTACAACTCACTCAACCTTACTAACTTTGATGTGTCAAATTGAGAAAATGAATCTAACGGACTCAAACAAGCCATTTTTTCAAGTAATTCGGTGCTAGCCTCACTAAAACGATCATTAAACTCTTGAATTTGCATATCTACAACTGTTTTAAAACATTCAACCTCAAAAAAATAACGGTTAGTAATATTGACCCTTCGTCTTCGACCATTTGGACTAACATATACTTCATCCATGTTCACCACTCGAATATTATGCTTTTCACAAAAAGAAGAGATTCTACCTAAAAGTGGAACAAACCCGTTTGATCTAAATTCTTTCAATTGTTCCTTGGTTGATTTGACCATCGAAACCGCTTCCACAATATCTTGATCATTCTTTTGGAGAGCTTGTGATAATACATTCGTGAGACCTAAAATGTATTTCATCATATGCAAATAAAATACAAAATCAAATGATTCAAAGTACACTAGAATACCACTTGCTTGATTTTGCCTAGAACCGTCATTTCCTTCGTTTTCCACATATTCAAGCACCTTAATCACAGATGGAAGCAAATCTATCAAACGCAAAATTGTTTTGTAGTGAGAATTCCATCTTGTATCCCCAGCTCGTATAAGAGAAAGCTCTTGGTTTTTACCCCTTCCAGTTTCAACTTCATTATTACCAATTGCTTTTTCTACTCTTTCTTTTTCACAATCAATAAGTATATCTTTCCTTTTGCAAGAAGCACAAACAACATTCGTCACAAGAGTTAATTTGTCAAAGAAGTCAACAACACCCAAATGTTTTCTTGCAACCGCCACAACTACTAACTGAGTTGGTGAGCAAAACAATGTACATAATATGCCGAGTTATTTTCTTCCAATATTTTAGCTTTCAAACCATTAAATTCGCCACGATATTGCTAGCCCGTCATAACCTTGACCTCTAAGTTGTTTCAAACTCAAATTATGATTAGTAAAAAGGAATCAATGGAAGCTTTAAGAAATGAAGAAGATGTCTCCTTCACATGAACAACACCAACTAAACTTTCTTTCACTAGTCCACTTTTATTAACATACCGCAAAACAATAGCCATTTGTTCTTTTTAGTTACATCACTAGACTCGTCAACTAACAATGAAAACACATCATCACCAATTTCTTTAAAAATAATTTGAAGTACCTCATCTTCGAAGCAACTAGCAATCTCTTTTTGAATCTGTGGAGAATTCAGTTGACAATTCTTCGGAGCTCTTTTCAAGACCGCGCCAATGTTCTTATCTAGCTTTCCGATTAACTTTCTCAATTCCAGAAAATTTCCCATATAAAGAGAAGTCACACTCTCATCGTGGCCACGAAAGGGTAATTCACCATTCAAGCAATATCTAGTAGCAATAACAGAAACTTGTAACCGAATACGATAATCGTTCCTTTCCTGTTCTGTTTGCTTATTAAACGCAAAGGAAATTGATTGCTTTTGTCTCATTAGATCTTCACATTTTTTTAGTGCTCGATTGTGGAAGCTTTTAAAATCACCCACATGACTAACAAGTCTTTCTGCTTTTATTCCAACCGTTGAACCCTTGTGTCACAAACGTTACCGCCTTGATGACCAAAATCATCTCTAAATAAGTAGCAACATAAGCAAAAGGCTTTTTCGCGCTTTACACTATATTCTAACCGCTACCATATAGATTGAACCAACTTGGATTAAAATGCCTTGTTTTATTACCCATAATTGTTTTTTGAAGTCATGACCACTTGGTTGACAAGGTCCTCGATTCCAATATTTTCGCTTTATATCATCTCTTTGATTAACGTTATATTGTGAAATTCTTGGTCTATCAACAGATCCCATGGAAGATTATTTAAGTCAATCACATCAATAGGCTGCTTAGGCTTTTTATTTTTAGCTTGTTCACTAACATGATCCGATGTTGATGAAGATGACATTTTTCTTTAAAGAATTTTTCCATGTTTCTAGACAAAAGGTATCAAAACTATATTAGATAAACAATACAATCTACTACTCTACCTAGGTATGCTATCTTAATAGGGTAATAAAAACTAACAATAAGTCAATAACACAACTTAAATATATATCTAAACAAGTTTAGTTTATAAAAGTAAAACTGTAAAAGTGAAGTTAGGGTTTTCACTTACCAAATTTTAAGGATCAAGTCATCAAGATAGGCTGATTGAGTGGATGGTAATGAATTGATTGTTGTTGATGAATGAATTATTGATTATGGCTATTGAATGGATGGTAATGAGCTAATTTTTCTTTCCTTTTGCAATCTTGATACACCGGAAATGATATAGATTTTTGATTGTCATAAACAGTAGTAAATCTATTTTCTTTCTTGGTTGGTATAGGTGAATTCCTCATAATCATCATAGACATAACATTTCCTTCAGACTCAACGCCAAGGGACAAGGGAGTAACATCAACTAGCTCCAGACTCTGAACAGTTTCATTGCCCATGCCACTTAAATTTGCAGCTAAAATCCCAGCACCACATGCAACAGCTTCATCAGGATTGATCCCTTGGCAAAGTAACATTCCACTGAACAACTCCTTCAACAATTCTTGAACCTTTGGTATCCTAGTTGATCCACCAACAAGAATCACTTCATCTACGCTCTCCTTATGCATATTAGCATCTCTCAAACACATTTCTACAGGCTCCATGCACCTCTTGAACAAATCCATGTTCAACTCCTCAAACTTAGCTCGAGTGAAACTCGCAGAAAAATCAATACCATTAAACAAGCAGTCAATGTCAATCGTTGTCTGAATAGCTGTTGAAATAATTCGTTTTGCTCTTTCACAGTGACCCCTCAATCTTCCCAAAGCCCTTAGGTTCCTACTAATATCCACTTTGTGCTTTCGCTTGAACTCCCGAACAAAGTGGTTAACCATTCTGCTATCAAAATCCTCACCTCCCAAATGGGTGTCCCCGCCTATGGCTTTAACCTCTATGACTCCACCTTCATCAATGGTGAGAATGGAAACATCAAAAGTACCACCACCCAAGTCAAAAACTAGAACATTCATCTTTCCATCTATACTAGCTCTTTTGTCAAGCGCATAAGCAATTGCTGCTGCTGTTGGTTCATTAATCATACGAATAACTTCAAGTCCAGCAACCGTTGCAGCATCTTTTGTCGATTGACGTTGTGAATCATTGAAATAAGCAGGAACAGTTATCACTGCCTTTTCAACAGTTGATCCAAGATATGTCTCGGCAACCCCTTTCATCTTTGCTAAAACCATGGAAGATATTTCTTCAGAAGTAAATTCTTTCCTTTCACCCTTGTAAGTGACTACTACTTTTGGCTTGTCATCGCTCCCAGCGACCACTTTAAAAGGCCATAACTTCATGTCTGCTTGAACAATCTCATCGCTTGCCCTTCTTCCAATCAGCCGCTTAGCATCTGTTATTACGTATAGCAGTAAAACATTGGTTAGTTTAAGACTAAATAACTGTAAAAAGCTAACATATTAGAAACAATGAACAGTGACGAACCAAAGATTGTGTTGGTTGGATTATAAGCCGCCTGATTCTTGGCAGCATCCCCAACCAAACGTTCAGTTTCATTAAAGGCGACATACGATGGGGTGGTCCGGTTTCCTTGGTCATTTGCAATGATCTCAACACGGTTGTGCTGCCAGACAGCCACACAAGAATAAGTTGTTCCAAGATCAATACCAATGGCTGGGACTTTACCTCTTGAATACATTTCTAGATGGAAAAAAAATTAGTAGTTTTAATTGCAATGCACATACAGATTATGCGCTAAATAACATCTTACAATCATAATTTATATTCAAATCCGTCTGTTGAGGTACCAATCAAAAGTTGCAGAATTTGTTGTCTCATAAGTGCTTAATTAGTGGGTGACTTATCAACTTCCTATATAATGGAAAGGGCAAATCACCTAGAAATGTAGTTAACTTGCCACTTTTTCCCATTGTATGTAGCATTCTTTTTTTTTTCTCATTCTGTCAATAAACTTCTATCGTTAGTCCTTTGTGTGTACCCGTTACCAAAAAAACCTTCATCGTTAGTCCTTTATGCTAACGACCGTTAATAAATAACTTAAAATTTGTCGTCGTCCTTTATAGTAACAATCGTTAAAAATAACTTAAAATTTGGTTTCTTACGTTTCCGTCCGCTTTTTCACGTTTTCGACGTTTGCTCGCTTTAACACACTTCGTCCGTTTTTCACGTTTTATCCGTTTTAAACGTTTTCATTCGCTTTTACACGTTTTTCGCTTTTTCACTCTTCTTCGCTTTTCCCGTTTCATTCGCTTTTCATGTTTTAATCCGTTTTACACATTTCATCCATTTTACATTTCGTCCATTTTGCGTGTTTCGTTCGTTTTACATGTTTTCATCCGTTTTAACACGGTTTCGTCCGCTTTAACACGGGTTCGTCTATTTTGTCACGTTTTCATCCGTTTTAACATGGTTTCGTCTCGTTTTCACGTTTTCATCTATTTTTACACGTTTTCATCCGTTTTTGCGTGTTTTCGTATGTTTGCAGGTTTTCGTATGTTTTAACACGTTTTCGTCCATTTTAACACGTTTTCGTCCGTTATTCACCTTTTCATCCATGTTTTCACGTTTTCATCCGTTTCTACATGTTTTCATCCGTTTTTGCACGTTTTCATTCGTTGTTTCACGTTTTCGTCCGTTGTTTCACGTTTTCATCCGTTTTTACACGTTTTCATCCGTTGTTTCATGTTTTCGTTCGTGTTTGCACATTTTGTGTAAAAACGGATGAAATCGTGATAAAAAACAGACGAAAACGTGTAGAGACGGATGAAAACGTGTAAAAACGGAGGAAAACGAGAAAAACGGACGAAAACGTGTTAAAACAGAAAAAATTGTGTAAAAACATACGAAATCGTGCAAAAACAGTCGAAAACGTGCAAAAACGGATGTAAACGTGTAAAAACGGATGAAAACGTGAAAAAACTTACGAAAACGTGAAAGACGGACGAAAACGTGAAAAACGGACGAAAACATGTAAAATGGATGAAAATGTGTTAAAACGGATGAAAACGTGAAAAAACGGATGAAAACGTGCAAAAACGGATGTAAATGTGTAAAACGGATGAAAACGTGAAAAAACTAATGAAAGCGTGTTAAACGGACCAAAACGTAAAGACGGACGAAAACGTGAAAACGGACGAAAACGTAAAACGGATGAAAACATGTAAAACGGATGAAAACATGAAAACGGATGAAAACGTGTTAGAACGGACGAAAACGTAAGAAGGGATGAAAGCGTGCATAAACGGACGAAAATGTGTTAAATGGATGAAAACGTAAAACGCATGAAAATGTGAAAACTAAGAAAACGCGTAAAACGGACGAATACGTGTAAAAGCGAATGAAAATGTGCAAAAACGGGCGAAAATGTGTAAAAATGGATGAAAACGTGTAAAAACATACGAAAACGCGAAAAAACGAATGAAAACTTGAAAAAGTGAATGAAAGCGTGTAAAAACGTATGAAAACGTGAAAAAACGGACAAAAACGTGTTAAAACGAAAAAAACGTGTAAAAACGAACTAAAACGTGAAAAAACAGACAGAACCGTAAGAAAACCAAAATTTAAGTTATTTTTTAACGATCGTTAGTATAAAGGACCAACGATGCAAGTTTAGCGTAAGATAACCAAATTTTAAGTTATTTATTAACGGTCGTTAGCATAAAGGACTAACGATGCAGGTTTTTTTGGTAACGGGTACACACAAAGGACTAACGATAGAAGTTTATTGACATAATGAGAAAAAAAAAAGAATGCTACATACAATGGGAAAAAGTGGCAAGTTAACTACATTTCTAGGTGATTTGCCCTAATGGAAAAGGTACATTGCCTCTTAGGAACCCGCTATCAATTTATGTGTCTTGGTTGACTTATCAACTCCCAAAGTTCTGCTCTTCTAAAAATTTACAATTTTGTGTAATCACTTAATAAATTCACCTTTTCACAAAGAAAGGTAGGCCTGGGTTTGAGAATGTTCCCACCGCCGCAAGGCAAGAAAGGTGGGTCGAAAGATGTGATACCCACCATCGCAAGGTAAAAGAAATACGCGACCGAGAAACGCATACTCAACTCCAACTAGACCTTATGTAGCATATTTGACAGAACCATCTTGAACGACAACAATAACAAGAGTCCGAAGACGATGAATAAGTATTTGTAATTCATATGTTTTTAAATTTGCTAGGTTTCGATTTTTTTTTAGTTGTAATTTTTTTTAGTTATTTTATATTTCGTATTGTAATGTTTAAGATTTAGATTTAAGATCATTTGATGACAAAAGATTATTTACATACCAAGGGATTAATCTCCACCCTCCATTTTTATTTGATCTAATGGATGAGATTAATTCCAACAATTTAAAAAACCCACTTTCATCATTTTTTTTCAAATATTAATATCTTTCAAACCGTTAATCGTTAAGCGAAAAAAAATATATCATTGCGACGAGCATTTAATTATCTTTCTATAGATAGGCACTTTGATATACTTTCGACAAAATATTTTTTCGTATTTTCACGTTTTTTTAAGTTTTTTTTTTTTTACGCCATCGAATTTTGCATTAAAAAATCATATATGATAAAACACTAATTTGAATATCACATGTGATATTAGTGTAATATCACATGTGATATTAGTGTAATATCACATATGATATTACATATCATATATGATTTAACACTAATATCACATGTAATATTCAATTTAGTGTTTTATCATATATGATTTTCTTCATGCAAATTTCAGTAACGTAAAAAACGAAAAAAATAACGAAAAAACGTGAAAAAAACGATTTTTTGTTTCTTTTTTCGAAAGTATATCAAAGTACCCGTCTATAGAAAGATAATTAAATGCTCGTCGCGATGGTATAAATATTTTCACTTAACAATTAACGGTTTAAGAGATATTTAAATTATTAAAAATAGGTGAAATAATAAAATGCTTTTAATCTCAGCCATTGATTTCTTTTTAGATGGATGGTGGAGATAAGTCCCTTGGTATGTGAGAAAAGTTTGGTATGTAAAATAACTCTACTCTAAAATTTAATATAATGTTATGTTTTTAATTAAATGAAATATTAGTTTTAGTTTAGGGGTTGATTTTTGAAAATATTTGAGTTAAAGTGTGTTAAGGGTAAGTTAGGGCATCCACTATGGTGGGTTTATGAAAATGTCTAAAAACATGAAAAAGTTTATGTTTCGTTTTAACCATAATGGAAACTCATTTCATGTCTATGTGGCATGAAGACGTCTTAATTCTTGGACCTCTTTATAAATTCAATAAATTTAATGCATTTGGTTCTATAAGACATTTTATAAAATTGTAAAGGTTTATTCCATAGTGAATGTAGGTTTATAATATCAAAGGGTCTAAAAATTAATGATGTTTTATTGTATAAACCTTTGTAAAAGGTTTATCATAGTAGATGCTCTTATAATAAGAGGTGTTTTTTTTAGTTAATGTGAAAATGTTAAAGCTGATGTGACGCTGCGATGGCAATGCTTTAAGGTTTAACACATTTTACCACACCCTCCGCTCTTACAAGCCGACAAAAATTCATGGAAGGGCTGCAGTCAAAACTAAATTTTTTAAAACACTAATGGACACTCAATGAACTTTGACACATTACAGTTTTTAAAAATGAAACATTCAGCAAGAAATAAAAATGACCAAGGTCCGGGCTATATATCCTAATTCCCGTCTTTTCTTCATTTTCTCAGTTCTTCTCCACAACACGGTTTTTGCTTATTAAACCTTCGTTAACACAGTCTTGATCGTTGTATCTCCTAACTAGTTTTATTCGGCAATCACCCCGAAAAGCACATATTAACATTTCTTAAGCATCTTCACCAATGAAAATAGTTTATCGTATAATAAAGTCAAAAATCAAATAACCTAGCTATTTCTGATCATGAGACAGTTGGTTATAGTACGTATTTTACTACCAATTATAAACATACATAAATCAATCAACATGATCAACACATTACACATTCAAAGACATGCAACTAGTAAAATAATAATAGTAAATTTATGTGCATGAATTATAGTACGTTATTTGCTTGAAAACGTATCTCTTCCCTTATGCCTTGTGCCGACTTTAACAAACTTTTAGGGTTTATGAAATGATTATTGAGGAGATTTTCAAATATATTTCACCCATAAGTCGACCAAATTTAAATTTAACTTTCAAAGGTGTCAATACAGACCCTAAGGTTTACATTATTTCAACTTTTGACCTCAACTATGAAATATAATATAACTAATGAGATTTTATCAAATTATTTATTGAAATATTGTAAGTTTTAGTTGATATACTTAATTATGATGGAAATTATATTTCATAATCGTTGTTGATTTTAAGTCATGGGAGCAACTTTCACATTTTTTTAATGTGCACATTATGTCTTTTATGTGTGGTTAGCTCTATATAATACTTGAAAAGGTCAATTCACATCACATGTATTCATAAGTTTATAATTTGCCACATTACTAGAGTTACTATGAGAAAATTACCTTAGGTGGACCAACGAAAAAGCCACACATTTCAATAATCATAAATATATCTAGTTGTATTGTTCTCTTAATGAGATGATCGGCTATAGTTTGGTAAAATAAAGTTGTAAAATAATTAAAGAGTATATTTGTTCAATCAAAATATAGAATCATTTATTACGGAATGTCTCTTTGCGGGTAGAGTATCGTTGCTATACAAAATAACCGCAATAAAACTCTAAGTTCCTGATGTATACAAAACAAAAATATAAAAATAACTAATACACATTTCTAATTATTTGATGTGATCTGTTACATATTTTTATGATACAAACGTTGCATTGTTTAGTACTGCTCAAAGGGATCACCTTCTTATCAAATGAAGGAAAGATCGTCTTCTTTCTAATAAATGAAGATCAAACAATCGCCTATAATAAAACGTGGTGCATGCATGGCTTTTTGATGAGTTTCTCATTGGTGTAGGCCTATAACCATTACTTTTGAGGGAGCTGAATACTTTGTGACTTTCGATTATTTAAATAAGTAACTGGCCGGTGAAATGAAAATGCCCATCAAAACACCGTCTTAGTATTAATTAATCAGCCTGCTGAGAGCACTACGGATACTAAGGCTAGCATCTTGAAGTCACTATCCATGAAATATGTATACCTTCTCTCATCTTTACATGCACACATATGCCATAGAAAACATTAAATGAAAATTAAGAATATGTCTTGTGATAAGTTCAGCTTTATATTGTTAGGTGATATTTTTTAATGGGTGTGGGGTGTGGCACGATATAGCAAAGCTAGGTGAGGAGTTGGATGGGTTGGGTTAGAATTTACTTCGTCGTGTAGAGGTGTTTTGGGGGATGGGAGGGATATCATATTTTGGTCAGATAGGTGGGTGGATGGTAGAAGACTTCGGGATAGTTTTCCTAGGTTGTTTCATCTAGATAGGGGGATAGAGGGTAGTGTGAGGGATAAAGGCAATTGGGTGAATGGGTCATGGCATTGGGAGTTTGATTGGGGGAGGTGTATTAGGGGTAGAGTGTGTAAGGAGTTAGATGATTTGGTTAGTGTTTTGAAAAACGTTGTTGTTTCTTATAATTGTAGGGATAGTTTTAGTCATATCATATACCTTATGGATGACTCGCTTTTAATAGATATAGAGATCATATCAGTCTTTGATTTTAACTCATGGGAGCAACTTTTTTTCTTTTTTTCTTTTCTTTTTTTTTTTTGGTAAATTGGTCTTCTAGTAAATAGTACTTAGTTTAATAAAGCCTGTTTGACCCGTAGGAGTTTAGGCTCATTTAACAATTAGGTTTTCTCATGTTTAGTTTCTATTTAATACTTCCTCTGTCGTAAAATTATAGTCTCCTTTTGATTTTTTCGGTTTTTCTATTACAACTTTAACCTTGAGTATTTTTGTTTTTGTTATATAATACTTGATGCAACATGTATGAATTGATTGGTTTTAAATGTATTTTCATTTGTATAATTTTCATCAATTGTTGTATAACACAAATAAAATTATTTAAAGTAAAAGTTGAAAAGGAAATACCAAAAAATTTAAACGGGAACTATAATTTTGGGACGGATGTAGTACACATTATTCATTGAATCTGATCAATATATTATTAAATTTCCTTCTGATTTCCACATGGTATCAAGAGCTAAGAATTCGTATATGTTTACTTGTTTAGTGTTTGATATTCATATGTTCAGTGTGTAACTGTGTCTGTTGGTATTAATGATTCATCGTCAACTATAGTTAGTCTTTTGCCGTTAGTTTATTAAACACATGTGGCAAAACTTTATACAAGTAAGTTTTTATATTACAGTATTGTTTTTTATTGGATTTGAATATGAAAATGAGTTAGTGGGCTGATTGAATTGATTGTTAAGTTTGATTGGTTGATGAATTTGGGGGTCGGTTATTACAAAATTATATTTGATGCATATAATAAGGAAGAGGAATTCGTGTAGAAGGCAACTTCTTGAATTCATTTGATTAAGTTTTGATTTTGTTAGGGATATTGACGTTGGTTTGATTTGTTCGTATTGGTTTGTTTGGGTTATAATGGATTATTGGTGACGGTGATGTGATGTAATAGTCTTAACTAATCCGACTAAGTCTTGAGTAGTTGGGTTGCATCTCAACATCAACAACTTGTTTTGGTCTTGCCTGGTTTCGCTCTGATTCTGCATTTAGTTACATCTGGCTGCTTTCATTTGGTTTTATATGGTTCCACATATGTCTAAATTCCACCCTGCTATAGTTATCCATCTGTCTGATTTTGTTTGCCTGAATATGCTCGGTCTGAATCTGTTATGTCTGCACATGTCTGCCTGAATCTGTTATGTCTGCACATGTCTGCCTGAATCTGTTATGCATCTGCATGTATGAATCTGTATATGTCTGTTTGAATCTGCTATGTTTCTATGTTCTACTCTTGTTCATCTCCGTATTTATGTTGCTTTGTTTTTGGTTTTGCAATGACTTTGATCCGTCTGTTTCAGACTTGACTGTTGTCGCCTTGTTACAGTTTGGATTGCATCGGATTGAGAATCCGTTTAGCAATGAGTTTGCACTCTGGGACACTCCACTTTTCGTTTGTTTTTCAGTTTTATTTTTGGTTTATTTTCTCTTTGACAAACTCTCAGGGTGCGCTTGATTCAAAATGGGGAATGAGAAAGGCAAAGGGAATGCAAAAGAATGGAATAAAGATTATCATTATCTTTGATAGTGCTTGGTTTTAAAAAAACACATTAACCTCAAAAGTGGTAGTGGTGGTCGCGGCTGGTGGTGGTGGTGGTGGTGGTGATGGGTGGTGGTGGTGGTGGCTGGTGGTGGTGGTGGTGGCTGGTGGTGGTGGCTAGTGGTGGTGGTAGTGGTGGTGGTGGCTGGTTGTGGTGGTGGTGGTTGGTGGTGGTAGCTACTGCTGGTGGTGGCTGGTGGTGGCTGCTGGTAGTGGTTGTTGTGGGTAATCATTACCATACCTCCCAATTTACTGGAAAATGCCCCATTCCAAATATTAAACAATGATTGTATTTCATACTCCTAACCAAACATGTTTAATAATTACTTTTCTCATTATCCACCCCAATTACCCCCAACCAAGCACCCCCTCAATGTTTACCACTGCAACATTGTGAGTTTTAGAGGGAGCCTTAGTTTAATAAGGCACTTTTGGCCCGTAACAGTTTAGGCCCATTTAGCAATTAGGTTTCCCATGTTTAGTTTCTATTTAATCATTATTCATTAAATCATATCAGTATTTTATTCATTTTCCCACTTATTTCTGCAGTTAGCACCAAGTTCAATATTGCAATATAATGGTACCCTTAGTCTGCACTCAAAGATTAGACAAATGTCGCATAAATTTTCCATCATGAATGATGTGTGCAAAGATACATGATATAATTGTGTTACAAAGGTTTCCACTAACACAAACGAATGCTAGCAAAAGAAACGCCCAAAGTTGCAAGAAAGGAGCCAATGTTAGAATTCGTTTGTTAGACATGTTTCATCACTTTCTCAATTTGATATGCAGGCGGTTAGGAAGTGAAACACTGAAAGAGCTTAATCCTGCTGCAAGAAAAAAAGCATATGTCAGACATGTTTCATCACTTTCTTATTTTGGTTCGCTTTGCATTGTTATACTTGCATGATTCAGTTCATAAAATGGTGTTTCATGTTTGTCTATACGCAAATGACATTTTTGTTGTGGTCTCACTGTATTGTAACTTTTAAAGCAATGCTATACTTGCTACACAATGCAATGTCTAATTTAATACACTTGCATATATTTTATGAGCAGCTGATAAATTACTAGTATTAGAGACGGTGAAAGAAAGTTGTAATAATTACCATTACTCCAAATCAATTCTACTTGAGACGTTTGCATGAACTCTGCTGTTCCGCTCTCTTGTTTTGCAACTCATCAATTTCAGCATTAGGAATTTCATTAAGCCACTTGAGTTATACCTTCTCAATTTGATGCTCCATGAATTAAAGGCTCTTTCGTCAAGTCCCACCTCACTAAGCCTCAATTGCACATTCTTGTCCTTAGTTTTGGATCTCAATTTACAAGCATGTATATATTCCTATATCTTTATGAGCTAAGTTCGAGCTGGATACTTATTTTTCTTATAATGAGTGTTGTTGGATTTAACTAGAATTTCAAGATAAATCAAACAGACTATTTGATGCAATTATATGATCTTTAAGGGTGTTCGATTATTTGTCTAAGTCCGTCTTGTGATATTAATTGTAAGAATAAGGATTTAGGCTTTGTTGCCTTGTTGGGTATGAAAAAAAAAATGACTATAAATTCGTTTCCAGGAAATTCAGGGTATAAGGATGTTGGTGTCGATAGAAAAATAATGAATTGTTGTAATACTTATGTGTGTTGTTGAGTGGTATTAGTACGTATATCTAGAAACTAGAAAGTAAATGTATATGAATGTAATATGCTGAATAGTATTTGCCTTTTTTTTTACCAGATGCAAGTATTGTCCATGCAGAGATTTCGCTTGCACTTTTGAAGTTTCATCTCTCAAAGTTTTTCACACATGGACAACACATGCATTTTCAAAGTTGTAGGGATAGCGCTTGCTTGGCTAAACCATGGTTATTGTAATTTACTCTAAATAAAGTTTGAATTTCCAAATTTCACAATGATTGTTACTTCGGTGGATTGTGCGTCATTTACTAACCAGCAAACATAAATATACTCAAGATCAGAAAGTGAAGTGCTCCTTGACTGTGTGAGGTGCACACAGTGTACATAACTTTTGTTACAAATTCTTTATTTGAAATTTGAAACATTTATTATTTTGATGCTTGATTATGTGTAATGCTTTAAATCTAAAAGGTCACTGAAGTTTATTTGAACAAATATATAAAATACTTTGCAACCTATAATCCACCGTAGACAGTTTATGTTGTAAAATGATGTCGAGCTTGTCGCATTTTAATAACATTAGTTATGTTGATGGGTTCAAATCAAGACCACACAGCAATAGCTTCATGACATAGTAATAGCTTTGACAGATACCTTAACATTTAAAATAGCAGAACAGTAAATAAACATGATCTCCCACTCAAATTCCAAAAGGAATTTTTTTAAGTAGATAGTATGTGTTTGCACAGTACCACATGTTGTACTTTCACTTACTTTTTCAAAACAAGGTTCAAGTTGAACCGCCTGCACATAGCGTCAAGCTCCATTTCCTTGTTCTCCAACTCATCAAGTTCAGCATCACTGTTTTCATCAAGCCACTCAGTTGTCCCTTTAATCTGATGTTCTATAGCTCCCAAGTCTTCTACATTAAGTCCCATCTTTCTAAGTCTCAATCGAACCTTATAATCCTTCATCTTGGATTTTAACTTATTAACATAGTAATCTAAGTCTCTATGAGCCTTAACCTTGTTCATATATGCTTCATCCTCAGACTGGTATCGTTCAGCATCTTCGATCATCTTCTCTATCTCCAGTTTCGACAAATTACCAGTGTTTGTAATCTTGATTGCATTGTTCACGCCAGTAGTAATTTCTCTGGCTGAAACACTCAAGATCCCATCCGCATCTATCTCAAAGCATATTGTGAAATTAACTACCCACCGGGGAGCAGATGGAAGGTCAGACAGTCGAAGTTTCCCTAAGAAATAGTTTTCCTTACTTTTGTATCTCTCACCTTGATATACATTAATAGTAACAGCCGTTTGACCATCGCTACCAGTAAAGAACGTATCTTCCTTCTTGGTAGGTATAGGTGAATTTCTAGGGATTAACACATGCATAGAAGCTCCATGAACCTCTACACCAAGAGACAAAGGAGTAACATCAATTAGCTCCAAACCCTGCACAGCTTCATCACCCATGCCAGTTAAATTTGCAGCTAAAATTCCAGCACCACAAGCAACAGCCTCATCAGGATTTATCCGTTGGCAAAGTAACTTTCCGTTAAAGAGGTCCTGCAACAACTCTTGTACCTTGGGTATCCTGGTCGATCCACCAACAAGCACCACTTCGTCAATGCTACCCTTACTCATATCCACATCTCTGAAACAAGTTTCTACTGTCTCCATGCACTTCTGAAACAGGTCCACGTTAACCTCTTCAAACTTGGCTCGAGTAAACTTTGCAGAAAAATCAATACCATTAAACAAACAGTCGATGTCGATTGTTGTCTGAATAGCTGTTGAAATAATTCTTTTGCTCTCACAATGAACCCTCATCCTACCTAAAGCTTTATGATTCTCACTAACATCCACATTGTGCTTTCTCTTGAATTCCTGGACGAAATGTTTCACCATTCTGTTATCAAAATCCTCGCCTCCCAAATGTGTGTCACCGCCAGTAGCTTTAACCTCTATGACTCCACCTTCATCAATGGTGAGAATCGAAACATCAAAAGTACCACCACCCAAGTCAAAAACCAAAACATTCATCTTACCATCTATACTAGCTCTTTTGTCAAGCGCATAAGCAATTGCTGCTGCTGTTGGTTCATTAATCATACGCATAACTTCAAGGCCAGCAACTGCTGCAGCATCCTTAGTTGATTGGCGTTGTGAATCATTGAAATACGCAGGAACAGTAATCACCGCCTTTTCAACAGTTGAACCAAGATATGTCTCGGCAACCCCTTTCATCTTCGATAAAATCATGGAAGATATTTCTTCAGAAGCAAATTCCTTCCTTTCACCCTTATAAGTAACCACAACTTTAGGTTTGTCATCGCTCCCGGCCACCACTTTAAAAGGCCACAGCTTCATGTCTGCTTGAACAATTTCATCGCTTGTTCTTCTTCCAATCAGCCGCTTAACATCTATTATTATGTCATTCAGTAAAACAATGGTTAGTTTAAGACTAAATAACTAACAAAAGTTAACATAGTAAAAACAATGAACAGTGACGAACCAAAGATTGTGTTGGTTGGGTTATAAGCAGCTTGATTCTTGGCAGCATCCCCAACCAAACGTTCAGTCTCATTAAAGGCGACATACGATGGGGTGGTACGGTTTCCTTGGTCATTTGCAATTATCTCAACACGGTTGTGCTGCCAGACAGCCACACAAGAATAAGTTGTTCCAAGATCAATACCAATGGCTGGGACTTTACCCCTTGAAAACATTTTTTTATGAAAAGGTAATACTAGTTTTTGGATTGAAATGCACAGAATATGTACAACCTCACATCAATCATAATTTATATTCAAATCTGTCTTGAGGTACCAACCAAAAGTTGTAGATCTTGTCTAGTAATTGCCTATTGGGTGACTTATCAACTTCCAATACAATGGAAAACGTACATTGCCTCTTAGGAACCCATAATCAATTTTTGTGTCTTGAGTGCATAAACAAATTCAACCTCAATCGACACTAATAAATGTATGCAATTTTGTGGTCATTGGAAACTGTATAGTAGTAAAATATTAATGCCCAAAGGCATGAACAATTTGATATATGCATCCCAAAGTCCTGCTGTTTTAGCCTTTTCTAACTCAACGCCTAAAATAACTAAACTCATGGTCGAATTTGGTTTTATTTTGCTAGTTAAATTACAAAACAACAAAGAAAAAAAAAATGATTGTGATCTTTGTAGCTATGTCTTTTATGTAGTTTATTAACGACTCTAGTTATACAATCGGGTCATAAAAGGATGGTTAACCCGCTTAGTAAACTTTAATGTGCATGTATCAGGGTATAACCTTTTGACACAATGAGCTGATTGAGTCAGGTTCGTGCAAACCTGTCAAAAAGTAAAATATCTAAAAAGATCACTTCTAGAGAGAAAAAAAACCTTTGATCTTCCATTTTTTTACAGACCTCTTCTATATTAAATTCTCTAATTGCCAAACTCTTAAAGAACACTTCCGTTCCGTAAATATATTTGTTAATTCATATTAGAAAGGCACAACAATTATTTGTTTTAGATTTTTCTTTTTTATAATTTTGTTGCAAGGCAGAATTCATCATTTATTAGTTCAAAACTTGTGTTAACAGGATGGTAAGGAAACTCGTGACAGAACCATGCATACGGTGCAGTTCTGAGAAATTAGTAGTTATGGCACTCCCTTTGTAATTCACTTCATGAAATAACTGAAAGATGTTCATCATCTACCAACTTAACATAAAAACCAACGTATCAGTGATCAAGTAGCAAATGCTCCATGGAGGTATGGAGCTGCTTAGAGTTGATGGTTATATCGCCAGCCTGCATGTTCAGTATGTCAATACTTCGAAAAAATAACAAAAAAACATTACATACAGATAATCTACCACACCTGCATATTTTATACATCAATAGAGACAGTATGTATATTGAGTACTGACAACCCATCACTGTATTTTTAAATTTAATGCCAAGTTAAATTTGATTCACTTTCGTCAAGCTCCGATTGCGTAATTGTTCACCTCATCAACTTGATGTTCTATGTCCTCTAAGCAAAAGGTGTGCCCCATCTTACTATGTTTCAGTCGACTAATTATAAAACATCACATTCACAGATGTTGGCTTTAGACTTATAAACATTGGTCTAAAGCTTGATATTTGGCCTAGCCTTTCTATCTTGAAGAACTCATAAAACAAAGTAAAAAGAACTGAAAACACTACGTACATATCTGATAAATGGTATGAATGCATTAGTATAACCAAGTGATAAAGTACTAGAATTACGGACAGTACGTGACAACCAGATAGTGTATCTTTGACACTTGTAATAATTACCCTTGCTCGTTCTAATTAATGTTCAGCTTGAGACGTTTGCATGAGTTCTCAAGTTCCACTCTCTTGTTCATCAATTCATCAATTTCAGAATTTGGGTTTTCATCAAGCCACTCGAGTGCCATCTCAATCTCATGCTCTGTGTCAATCAAATCTCGTACACTAAGTCGCACCTCTCTAAGCATCAATTGAACATTGTTATCCTTGATCCTGGATCTTAAGTTACAAATATATTTTCCTAAATCTGTTTGAGCATTCGCCTTGTTCATGTGTTCTTCATCCTCAATCTTATATATTTTAGCATCTCGAACCATCTTCTCGATCTCGCTCCACTTTCGAAAGATTATCTGTGTTGGTAATCTTGATTGCATTCTTCTTGCCCGTAGTTGTCTCTCTGGCCGAGACATTCAGGATCCCATTGACATCTATCTCATAGCATACGATTACCTTCACGTTATTTCACAGGTTTTGTGGGTGTTTCCAGGATCGAATGATCCAAACAACATGTATAATCATCAATGAAGGAGTAATAAAAGAAAAACAGAAACATGGGTTGAACCCTTCAATCACGATATTTATTAACTGGAAAGGGTTATTGTTTACAAATGAATCCTAACCTATATATACTACATGAAGCGGCACTAAGAGTTCTTCTCCAAACGTTGTGTCGTTTGGGAGAATAACCGTTTCCCTAATAACTGTTATTTGAATGGGCCTGTTTGGGTTACACAGTTTCGACCCATTACAGACTTTGATAATTCAGCCCATTCACAATTACAGAATATACATTACATAATAAAACTAAAGTCTTAAACATTAACAATAATATTTGTACTAACCACATTAAAAAGGCTAACAATTTCCTCTAATGTGTTAGTATCAAATTCTTCACATCTTTTCGAGTTTCTATTGTTTTTCTTCAAGTAATGACTTGAAATCATTACTATCTTGGTGCTATCGTCCATCTTCATCATCAACCAATCTAACGCCAAACTTGTTGTTCTCTTGTTCATTCCATGTGCTCCATCCTTCATCGCACTATCTTCCTTCCGGCATGGTGGGTCCTCGGCCTCTTTTCTTTTATGGTTTCACCCACTTCTTTCTCGCATTTCACCCCAAGGAACTTTTGCAATTTCATGGCATATCACAACTAAATTAATGAACCTCCTATGGCAATGTTATTGCCTCACTTCTTCATCTTTGTTAGACCGTCTTCATACTTTGATGGTTTTTGTTTGTTTTGTTGCAAAGGTTTTATTTATCTTCCGATCATCATCACAACATCACAACCTTGTCCCCATCATACTCATACATCTTCATCGTTGGCATCATTGCCTTTGTCAACCATCATGGTTGTAGGGTTCCTCATGAACCGGGGTCTCAAGGTTGGTTCTTCTTCTCGATCTCTTATGAACAAACTGTGTTCATTCTTTCTTTGTAACAAAACGCAGCCATGTTCTCTTCTTCTCCTCTCTTTCTGTTTTTCTCTTGAATCTGAATCTGCCCTTTTTTTTTTTGGTTTAACCACCGGTTTGGTGGTAACCGTTTCTCTTATCTTTCTTTATCTTCATCGTCATTCATGGCAGATTCTTGAGTGTTGTTGTTTGATCCCTTGCTCTCTGATACCACTATTTCACAGGTTTTGTGGGTGTTTCCAGGATCGAATGATCCAAACAACAACATGTATAATCATCAATGAAGGAGTAATAAAAGAAAAACAGAAACATGGGTTGAACCCTTCAATCACGATATTTATTAACTGGAAAGGGTTATTGTTTACAAATGAATCCTAACCTATATATACTACATGAAGCGGCACTAAGAGTTCTTCTCCAAACGTTGTGTCGTTTGGGAGAATAACCGCTTCCTAATAATCGTTATTTGAATGGGCTGTTTGGGTTACAGTTTCGACCCATTCTGGACTTTGATAATTCAGCCCATTCACAATTACAGAATATACATTACATAATAAAACTAAAGTCTTAAACATTAACAATAATATTTGTACTAACCACATTAAAAAGGCTAACACACGTCCCCTCTGGGAGCAAGAGGAAGGCCATGCAGTGTAAATTCTCCTAATAAATAGTTTTCCGAACCCTTTGATCTCTCATCTTGATACACCGGAACGCATGGAAGTTTGATTTTCTTTAACAGTAATAACCTCTGTTTCTTTCTTTGTTGGAATAGGAGAATTCCTTGGAATCAACACACGCATAACATCTCCCTGCAGCCCCACACCAAGTGACAAAGGAGTAACATCAATTAGCACCAAAGACTGCATAGCTTCATCACCCATGCCACTTAATTTTGCAGCTAAAATTCCAGCACCACTGGCAACAGCTTCATCTGGATTGATGCCTTGGCAAAGTGATTTTCCATTGAACAACTCCTTCAACAATTCTTGCACTTTAGGAATTCTTGACGATCCACCTATGATAACCACCTCATCAATTATGTCCTTACTCATATTCGCATCTCTCAAACACGTCTCCACATGTTCCATGCACTTCTTGAACAAGTCCATATTAACCTCCTCAAACTTGGCTCGAGTAAACTTTGCAGAAAAATCAACATACATCAAGTGAGAATGAAAAAGTTCTAAAGTGTAAGCAATACTTCTTTATATACAACATTGTTAGTTTTATCGGTATGCCGTTCTTGTCGCAACAAATTATTTTGAGACACATTGTTGGTTTTATCGGTATAGTCGCCGTTCTTGTCATGAGAGAAAACTGGTTGCTGTAGAAACAAACAAACCTGCGACAACATCTGCCCGTGGCTTTTGTTTATAGTCATTGTGAAGCATGCAGAAACTGGAAATTGTTTCCTGTTTAGCTTGAAAGGCATTTTCGTGTCAGAAGGACTCATAAGCATGTGCGGTCTACCACAAACTTCTACAACTTTACCACCTGATATGATTCTTGCCTCTATATTAATCTTTCCGGTTTTTAAGACATGTAGCGCAAACTTCTAAAATTTTACCACCTGATATGGTTTTTATGTTCCTGTCACAACAAAACCAAGAGTACTATTCCATTCACCCAACCACTACCCGAAAACAACAACTACCAACCCATTTAAAAGCTATTGAGAATACTATTCCATTTCACCCAACCAATACCGTGATGATTTTCTTTGAAAACCCATAAAATTCTTCAAAGAAAATTATATGACATATTTTCTAATTGAATAAATAAAACGAATCCAATTTCTTACAACAATGAATAATCCTAAAAAAGGAGACAATTAAGTACCAAATGTTCCATACCTACTGCTGCTTAGATTTGATAATTTCATGACCTGCAATCCTGCATGAAGGTTCAGTAATACTATCTTGAAACGTACCTTAATATTTTAAACAAGCATATAAAATCCAGAAATACTGCATACATATAATCTTCCATAGAAGTTCTTGTATCGAATTATTTGAAAAGATCTAATTAAGGGTAGGACAAAATACTAGTCCTAGAGACAGTGACAATGGTTTGATGAACTTCAACCCTGCAATGAACCCAATCTAAGTGAAAATGGTTTGATTGACAGTCCAAGCCAAGTTCGACCTTGTTAAGAATCTGAAAGAACTTCATCCTGCAGTAAGCAAATATACATCAGTTAGAAATATTCCATCACGTTCTGCATGCTTGCTTTGCATCGTTATATTGCAAGATTCAGCTAAAAAGGGGGTGTGTGTGATTGTTTTTTTCCTGCTATGCTGCTTATTTTCAAGTAGAACTTTCATGAATCCAAACTACTGCTTATCTGCATATTCTGAAATAACATAAGCAGTTTCCAATAATTTCAAAGTGCTTAAGTGAGAAGGAACTAAAATTATTCTTTTTAGAGTTAACTACATTTTTGGTCCTTGTGGTTTGTCAGTTGTAACACTTTTAGTCCCTTAGTTTGAAAAGTATGGGGTTTGGTCCAACGGGCTTGGTCCATTTTTTCGCTGACTGTTTCATTAAAATTAACGGTGTTAGAAAAAATGGACCAAACCCGTAACGGGTGTTCATTTTGGACCAATCCCGATACTTTTCAAACTAAGGATTAAAAGTGTTACACTCAGCAAACCACATAGACCAAAACGTCGTTAACTCTCCTTTTTACCTTCATATCTGGTTTATAACCTTTTTATTCATAGATTTGCTGGAAACTTTTAAACAAACTACTGTATTACTTTTTCAAGAACTATTGTAATTTTTACAAAATAAGCAAATTCAAACACTATTATCCAAAGTGCTTATATTTAGGCAGATTAAGTACGTAGTACTTATTTAAAAGCAGAAACAATAAGCAACCCCAAACACCCTCATCGATTGAATGTTGAAATCGGCTTAAATAATGTATGAATCCAACGTAGGCTATGCATTATTATTCTCATATGTTTAGACTGCAAACTTACAAAAATAAACTTCAGGTACGCAAGTGCATACCCAAAGTACCAAAACTAGTTAATCGCCATATCCCATTAGAAACTAAATATATCAAACACCTTCAAACTTTATTGTAGTATAGAACTACAGATCGGCCAACATAGCAGAAATAGTTGCCCACAGAAGTGCCCTGATACGCTAATAGATACTATAAGTCTATAACCATCGGTGGTGATATCTGAAGAAGAGATGAAAAGCTAAATATTTTGTAAAATTGTTTAACGAGACCATGAAGGTATAAATTGGCCACATGCATTATTTTGCAAGCTTTGTCTAATTCTGTGTTATGCCAGAATCCAGTCAGACAGTTAAAAATACATTCTTTTGCAAGCTGTTCTAATTATGTATTGTGTCCGAAGGTGTGTTCCTAAATTTACAAACCAAAAAAGTACTCCAAAATGAGTGGTCGATTCCATCAACCAAAGGCCTTTTGGCCTATACCGGTATATGAGTGGCCCATCAACCAAGAGGTCGTGGGTTCAAGGCTAGTTGTAGACATATGTGAGTTATTATGTGTGAGATAGGTAGTGTAGTTGGTAAAATTGCCTTTCAAAACAAATGAGTGGGTTAGCCAAACAAGCTACAAAACGCATTTAAATGAGACCCGATTTCCAGAGAGGAAAAAACAAACAAATGCAAGGTATTAATCAAATATATTTGAAACATACTTGGAAATTGCAAAGTCCAAAACCAAAATGCACCTATATGAGACAAATAATCTAGTTGCCCCATAAGCTGCATATGTATCAGTTAGTATTAAGCACATAGCTTGTGTAATCAAACCTTGAGAAGAGCTGTAAGTTTCACAGTCGGAGAAGCCTTGTTGAATTTCGACACTTCACTCATTATCTCTATTGAATTCTCATTATATTTGACTTTGTTATGCCAGCTAAAAACCAGTTCCTCTAAAGAGTTTCCATGCTCCAATAACAAACGAGCTATATGCAGTTTCTGCTTTTCTCCATTCAATTCAAGAAACTCAACCCTTTTAGATGCTTAATCAAGATTCCCCTTGGTTCAACTTCATCCAACTTCCAGTATTCCGGCCTTAAATATTCCTAGAACATCAAAACAGGATTTAGTTATTCATCTCAAGGCTGCAAAAAACCCCAACTGATGTTTCGAATTTTTAAAACTGTATCTATTGTCCCAAGTATGTTAACTCGAGTTATTCACTCTTGTAAGGGAAAACCTTAGGATCCCAAGTTCGAATATTTTTCATCCAAAAATATGTAATTTGTTTCAAGTTGTTGTCTATGTTTTAAATGTAGAGATGGAAAACTTGACCACGTTAATGTGAAAATGATTCAATGTGGGTAAATGATTAGAATCCCCTAAATCCTTCAAACAAAAAATAATATTATTGTTCCATTAATAACTATAGTAAATCATCATTAAAGTATAAAATATATACAAATTTTGAAATTGGACAAAGAAGTGTTGGCAGGCAACTTAATCTGACCCACTTTGACCCATACAATTGAAATACCCGTTTTTATCCGAACCATTACCCAATCCACCCATTTTTCGCCTATGATACAGGGTTTTTCTGTCTCAAAATTCTACTCGAGATTGTGTATCCTTTATATGTCTATGTTAAAAAAGCTAGAAATAACAAGTACACTGGATAACATGTTTGAGTAAGCTATAAAGATTCGATATTATACTACAAACAAAATGAATTAAATTTGAGATGAGGCAGAGTACCTTTTGAATGATCAAATGGAGAGACTCCAGATTCGGAGAACATCTAAGAATCCGGATGATTACATTCATGGCGAAGGCATCTATTGTTGTGGTTAGCTCCAATGTCTTCAGATTTGGAAAACATGCAGGGAAATTTCCTTCATGATCATGAGCAGCATCAATGCCCTATCATAATGACAGCAAGCATACATTTAGAATAAATATTCATAGTTAGACTCCATGCCTATTGGTTGCCAACTTAAAGAATGCCGGTTAAGAAAAGTCCATTAACCACCAAATAACTATCAAGGTATGAAAAAGCGGAATGACAGACGGATGCTAGAATGTTCATCATAACCTCAGATATCATTAGTGTTTGTGAGCCAAATCATACCAAGTGGTACATCAAAAATAAACTGCAGATTCCTATCAAGGAGGTGGAAACAGATGGAACGACTTTTATGTATGGTGCTAACTATAATTAGGTACAATTATATTCATAAAAATTATTGCACCCTTTTCATTTTCACTGACTAAAGACCAAATGTTCAGAACTGTCCACATAGGCACATAATATTTTCAAACATCTCAAAATATCATATTCTTTCCTAGCTACCAAGTTCAGAAAGACAAGAAGTAGATTGAGATATCTAATTAAGGGGTCTTTGAATTAGCTTACTTTATGGGCTTATGGCTTATTTGAAATTGGAAAAGCTCATAAGCTCATCTTTTCAGCTTATGAGCTTATAGCTTATATAAGTTCAACTTGATACGCTCATAAGCCCAAAAAAGTGGGCTTGTGAACTCTTCCAAATTCAAATCAGTCCATAAGCCCAGAAAAAAGCTTATCCAAACACCCCCTTTGAAAAATACTATGGCCTCTAGTGACACTTTATGAGACCATGTCAAAGTCAAGTATGGGAGAATAAAAGTAAAGTTTGACCATGCCGAATTCAAAGGCTTATGCTGCAAAGTAGGTGACACAGACATTAATTAACTTGTGGGTTGATATAATCTACAATTCCAATACAAATATATAAATTTCAAAAACGGATAGCAAATTAAGCGCATTACTAAGATTTATGTTGTATATCTTATTACAAATGTTCTTAATTAAAACATAAATACACGTCTATTCATGTCTTCACTTACATAAATGCATGTAAGTGAATAAGTATACCTGAATGTAAAAAAGATTGAGTGACAAAGATTCCACATGAGAAATCCAAGCCAACACCTCGCATAAGTCGTCCCCCAAAATAGATAAAACTCTCTCCTGCATCTCGTCTTGAGGGAGAATCACAGCTGTCTTCAAGCTAACCAAGTTTTCAAGGACTAACTCACCTCTAGGACCAACAATCTCAAACGACACGAGTTCTGGGCAAGAAACCTTAAACCCACATAGATGAAACTTAAATGAATAAAAAGTATTTTGACAGTTACGAATTATCAGTGTCTTAAGCTTCGGTGATGAAATACAAATAGGTTCAATTTTATGTACGAAACAGTCTCTTAAACTAAATTCCTCCAGCAACGGACTCATTCCGACAATCTTTTCTACTGAATCTAAATAAACACAGTTTAGCTCAACAACCCTCAATGCACGAAACTTTGAACTTGTACCGTCAGGCAAACGCAAACCATTTCTATACAACGACAACCTTAACACCTCCAACGAATCACACGTTATCAAACAACTATGAAACTTAATAGCCGAATACTTATTCTTAGGGGAAAACATTAAGTCAAGTGACTTCACATTCCGCGTTACAGACGCCTTAATCCACTTTTTCACAGTAGACAATTTGTAGTTTTCTAAACAACGTAAACGGAAACTATCTAAATCTACTGTTGCATTGTTAGCTAAAGACCAAGTTACAAAGTCTTTAAATTTTTTCTTAGGTAAGGGTTTTAGTGCGCGTTCGCAGTCGATATCTAAAGATGGAAAAAATGGGATTGAAGTCCATAAAAACCTCCATCGTTTCGACAAAATGCTGGTTCGAACAACTTCTTCAGTGTTTGGGAGACCTTGAAGGATTAACTGAAGAACTGGGTCAGGTAAGTTACTGATGAAATCGGGTTTTCGAGACTTGGTTCGTTTGGATCTTTTTTCCTTCATGATTTTTTGTTACTTTTGTGTTGATTTAAAGTTGGAAATGTTTAAGTGACATTTTATCAAACAGGTTGTGTGCAATAGATGATTTTAGGTATACTTTCTTTCTTTTTCTTTATGGGTTTGGGTTTTTTTCCCAAACAATCGGGTCATTACTATATATATTATAAGCGATTTGAAACAACGTCGTCGCGTCTACAGTACACGTGGCCCATTTAAGTTAGCCCATTACATCTGTTGGACTGAAAGGCCCAGTCCAGTAACGTGATTGGCTGCGGCCGCCTATAACTAAGGATATTACATTGGGACATTCCAGATTCATCGAGACAACATCCACCGCCTTTAGTTAAGAGGATATTATAGCGCGAACAGTTGAATATACCTGATCGGAAAGATCGACGGTGGTGATGGCCCCAGAGTTCAAACATACACAGGCAAGCATATGAGATCTATGTAGATTTGATGTTAAATTTGTTATGTGTTTTTTATGATGGTTTTTGTGTAACTTTGGTAACAACGACGGCGCAAAAACGTTGGATCAGAAAGGCCCGCTGTAATTTGCTGTTATTTTTGTAAGAGAAATTGGTTACATGTTTGAAAAGTTTTACTTGCGAAATTTTGTTTTGGGTTTCGGTAACCGTGATATTTTTATCTTTTGTTTGGTTAGGACTACGATTTTAGAATTCTTCTAAAAAGGAGTTGCAGCAGATGGGTAAAGTGACTTCGGTTGAAGGATGCGCCACGGGATTATGGTTACTATGCGTCGGGCGGGGTGATGGTTTGTGGCCCGATTAAAGAGGTAAAACCGGAAGAATAATAATATGTTTGTTCAAACTATAACAGATGGACCAAGCGTAGTTTGTGAATTTGAATTAAAAGATTACGAATAGAAATTAGACAGACGCAAAGCTATTCTTAAACTTTGTCAACATCACCTTAAATTTTTGTCGCTTAATGTTTATAGGTGGTTTTGATGTACATGAGATATTCACACCTTTTGTTTTTTTACTTAGCATTTCAGTTTTAAGTTCATGTAGGAATAGTCACGGTTATATATGATGCATACTTGGGTATTTGCCTTGCTCATTTTCGAAAACTGATGTCACTCACAGGTAACTATGTTATGTAGCAAGTGAGATTTACATGTGAACCAATGATTCCTAAAATCAATCAAAAAGGCCACGATACCACAGAAAGATGCTCAGTTTGCAGCCCAAAAATTAGAGGAATTGCTGGTACAAATATGTAAAGACCACGGGCCGGGTCATGAGCATTGTGGAGCGTTAAAAGAAAAAGGTGAGCTTTCAAGCCGTAAATGAATCAAATTTTTAATAACGTATCTGATATCTAGATGTTTTATTCACCACTGATCACAAAATTTTATATGCACTTCATTGTTTGGTTATCCTGATACATATATCATATCTTAGGGTAGGTATATAGGATTGCGTCTGTAAACCGATTTTCTTAGTATTTTGTTTCAAAATTGCATACAACCATTTTTTACCGCACTTGCATATTTTGTATGAACAGTTGAACAGAAAAAAATATGGAATCAGAAAGAGCCTCTTAGGTGGTGTGCGGATGATTAATACGCAACTAGAAAATTTGGAAATAGGCAAGTAGATCATCAGTAGCATAAGGGAATGTTTGGGGTTGCTACTGCATTATGTTTATCTGCAATTTCTGTCTTGAAATAGTGTAGAAATCTATTTTGAGAAATCCACAATACCCCTTATTTCTGCTACAATTGTAGTTAAATAGTCTACATTCATTTAAATCGAACCTATATTTGCAGGGTGCCTTCATGGAGCTTACGAAAGGACGAGCAGGCCACAGACGTGGCTAAGTATTTTGACACAATAATGAGGAACAAGATTCTGAAATGAGCAAGGCAAATACCCGAGTATGTTTATATAAAGACAATAACTACTATTTTTGGACAAAGATAATGCTATTCGACATAAATAATGATGTTTAAAACTCTTTTTTAAGTGTTTCACTTTGGCTAATCTCTTTTGTATTCCTTTTTTAGCTACGCATTTATTGGTGAGTAAGGCAGGTTCAAGTTACATGCATGTCAAATGTGTTGGGTATTAGGCCAAAAATGGCAAGTTTGTAAAGCCTGTAAACCCGAATTGTAATCCCTTTGCTTATTTATAGCAAATTGCTATTTAGTGGCGTAAAGGCTGTTTACTAGGTAGAACCATAGAAGTCATAGTGCAATGATCAACGGCATAAAATTTAGTCCCTATTTTGGATGTACCATTAGTTTCTGCGTTAAGTGTTTGCACCGTTAGTCCCTCCGTTAATAATTTTTGGACCGTTAGTCCTATTTTTTCAAATAATAGTTTTCGCCAGTTAGTCCCTCCATTAATAATAGTTTTCGCTCGGTTTTTTACGTTTTTGCCCGTTTTCGTTCGTTTTTTATCCTTTATCCCACGTTTTTTACGTTTTTCGTCTTTTTTTTTACGTTTTTATCCGTTTTTGTCTGTTTTACATGTTTTCGTCCGTTTTTTTACGTTTTTATCCCTTTTGGTCGGTTTTTTATCCCTTTTGACTGTTTTTTTAACGTTTTTGTCCGTTTTTATCCGTTTTCGCCCATTTTTATCTGTTTTCATTCGTTTTTTTATCCTTTTTCGCACGTTTTTTTACGGTTTTATATGTTTTCGTCCGTTTTTTTACATTTTTGTCCGTTTTTATTCTTTTCGTCCGTTTCCATTCGGTTTTATCCGTTCTCGCCTGTTTTTTTTTACAATTTTCTTCCGTTTTTTACGTTTTATCCTTTTTCGTTCATTTTTTTAATCCGTTTTCGCATTATCTTTTTTTTTTTGTTTTTCGTCTGTTTTTTTACGTTTGTATCCGTTTTCGTCTGTTTTTATATGCTTTCGTTTGTTTTTTTACTTTTTTGTTCGTTTTTTATCCGTGTTTGTTCATTTTTATATATTTGCATCCCTTTTTTTTTACGTTTTTGCGTTTTATCGTCCACCTTGTACTTTTACGTTGTTGCTTTTATACGCCGTCCGTTTTAGGTAGTTTTCGCCCCTTTTTTAACGTTTTCGTCCGTTTTTTTTAAATTTTGTCTATTTTTTATGCCTTTGTCCGTTTTTAGGTAGTTTTCGTTCATTTTTAGGTAATTTTCTCCCCATTTTTTATGTTTTTGTTCGTATAAAAACTGGAAAAAACGGAAAAAGGCAAAAACAGACGAAAACGTACAAAAACAGACAAAAATGTAAAACACAGACGAAAACATATTAAAACAAACGAAAACAGATAAAAATGGACAAAAACGTAATAAAACGAACGAAAACATATAAAAACAGACGAAAACGGATAAAAACGTAAAAATTGGATGAAAAACGTAAAAAAACGGGCGAAAACGGATAAAAACGAATGAAAACGGATAAAAACATAATAAAAGGGCGAAAACGGATAAAAAGAGACAAAAACGTTAAAAAACGGGCGAAAACGTAAAAAACGGACGAAAACGGATAATAATGTACAAAAACGTAAAAAAAAGTAACGAAAACATATAAAATGTAAAAAAACGTGCGAAAATGGATAAAAAACGAATGAAAACGGATAAAAACGTAAAAAACGGATAAAAAACGGACAAAATCGTAAAAAAACTGGCCGAAAAAGGATGAAAATAGATAAAAACGGAAAAAAAGATAAAAACGTAAAACAACGGGCGAAAACTATTATTGACGGAGGGACTAACTGGCAAAAACTATTATTTGAAAAAATAGGACTAACGGTGCAAAAATTATTAATGGAGGGACTAACGGTGCAAACACTTAACGAAGAAACAAACGGCCCATCCAAAATAGGGACTAAATCAGTGCAAGGTTTCAAAAATATGTATCTTTGGTGTAATTAAAACGACTTAGGGACTAAACATGAAATATGAGCAAACCACAGGGACCAAACGTGTAATTTTTTATTAAAATATTAATATAATTTGTGGGCTTTTGCTATTTTTGGCATGTGTTTTTGGGCATGTCTTAATGCTTTCTGACTTTCCAGAATTCTCTCACACACACATGTCTGAGATCATCAAAATAGTTTATCTAGGGTTTCGATTTAGGGGTTTTTTTCGCCTGAATATTAAACATGGCATGCGATTCCGATTTGAGGTGCTTTCTGCTGTGTCAATTATTGTTATTGAAATAGTGAGCTGAAAACCTTAATTTTTAGGCTTTCATTGTCCATCCAGTTTTCGTATTTTGATGGCCATGGTATCACAGGTACCCGTTTTTTAAACGGCTATTAGTCTTTTGTATATCATGTTAAAAACCCTAATTTTGAGGGCTTGGCTACTATTTGCGGTTTCTTTCTAAATGTTATTGCTTTTAGTGATTGGCCATGTAAATTGGGTCTTCTACCAACTATTGTATGTAGGAGTTTATAAATATATAATGTAGTAACGGGATGTGATGATTAGTTGTCAATAATTCGACCCGTAACTTGGCAGCGCAATAACAGGATGCCATGTATTTGTTACTATGCAACCTTTTTTTGCAGCCATGGCGGGTTCCAAATCTTTTTGACCCTATTCCATTTACAAACCTGACCTGTGTATAAGTTGATATTATATCAGTTTATTGGCGTCGTATCCTTCGTGTTTTAATAATATTTATAATATGGGCTGTGACGATGGTTGGTGGGTTAGAAAAAATAGGAGACCGTCCTTATCTTGGCGGGGCAGCATGTTGTGTTTGCAGCCATGGCGAGCGTGTCCTATTTTTCGGGTTCATACCTATCTGACCCTCATTGTTGCAGTGTATTGTTTTTTGGACACAATAGGATGTGGCGATCCATGATCTGATGTTTCAGTTTATTATAGGATCTATTATGGATCTATTATCAGTTTATTATAGGCGATGAAGATACTATTGCGCCTGTGCGTTTACTATTTTGCAACTACAATAGGTTGCTTGATCGTGAAGGGTGAAATCGACCCGTAGCTTGGCCAGGCAGCACAACATCGTGTTTGCAGCCATGTCGGGTCTCATACCCTTTTATCCGGACACACACTCGCAATCCTGAGCCATAACATTTTTACATTGTGGTAATGTATCAGCTTATTTTCCACCTTATAAAGTTATTTGAAATTTAGTGTAAGAAATGAAGATACTATTGCTTTTGTGCATTCATTCTTTTGCAACTACAATAAGTTGTTGGATCGTGAACGTTGAAAGCGGCCCGCATCTTGGCGTGGCAACACGATGTCGTGTTTGCAGCCATGCCGGGCCAGATGCCCTTTTATCCTGTCTCACATTCAAAAATCTTAGCCGAACTGTTTCACACAATCTAACGATCAGACTGTATGTTATATTAATGGAGCGGTGGTTGATCATGCATAAAATCGGTAGACAGTTACGCCGGTCGTCGATGATAAACGGCTGTTTACTTTGTAAGGTTTACTGAAATCCGCATCTTGTTGTGGCAACTATAATTGGGTTACGATTGCAACCACAACAGATCTATAATAGTACATTTGTATTCACAATATAGACTCAAAGTGTTCGATATAAGTTTCGTTTGTTAATGTGAAATTTATGTTTTTGGAATTGCTAAACCGATTCCCTATTTTGTTTCATGCTGCTTTTGGGAAAAGAAATACGGTGACCAGTATTCGGCCAAGAAAAAAAAACTCCTGGCACTGGTGTACTGGGGTCGTTTTTCTTAGCCGAATACTGACCACCACTTACGATTTCTACCCATCTTTTAAGTCCCATTGTAAACGAAAAACAAACGATGTTGTTTCACCCAAACTGGATGAGACTCCTGAAAATAGGCATCAAACTAGCGTGTGCAGACCACGATTGGCCAGGTTGCAAAGTAGATAAAGATGATTTGGGAGGTAAATTCTTCTTATAGTGTTATTTAGATCAAGCATATCAACTTATGAGTCGATATCTATAATATTTACTGGCACATTAACTGATTCGAGTAGAGTTTGGACTATTAAGATACCAAAAACACCCTCTGAAACGACATTTCTTGATGAGGGTAAAAGAAAAATTTGTAAACACCCACCTTTGGAATGTCGGCTGATTCTTTTTCTAAGAGGCAACACACCAGTTATATTCAAAGTGTATTGTTCATGAGGCAGTTACTATTGCTAAAAGCTGATACAATCAGTCCCTATGCCTGTTTTTAAACATCCATCATGTAGTCTTGCAATATATATAATTTATTCTTCTTATGTAGATGATGGGCTATGATGATTATCATTATTTGACCAAAATGAAATGGGTTGTCGAACATCTGGCTGTAACTTGGCAAGGCAATGATCGGATGGTGTAGCATTTACAATAACTACGCAACTGAGTCTGTTTGCAGCCATGGCAGAATTCAGATGCTTTTGTGACCCGACTCTTAGTTACGAATCTGAGCCCAATCGTTACTCTATATATACATTCCTCTCTCTAAACATCATCGACCCTATTGGCTTATCTACTGGCCTTTTGAGTTTATGTAAATCTAAAACCGGATACAATCCATACTATGCCGTTTTTTCTAATAAATTTTTATATTGGGCTACGTTTGGCCTAACGTGTGGTGGCATTATTCAACACACGCTTGGTTTTCAAATGGCTAAAGAGCTTACCTAGTCTCCTTCCTTTTCTACACGTGAGGTATTTACCGGATACCTTTGGCTATATACAATGTATCATCTCAAGATTATTACACATATCCTCATTCTAGAAACATTATTTGTACGGAAGAACATAAACTAATCTAATGGCGTTTCAAGTTGGAAGTTGTAAGCTACATGTATTTTCTGTTTTATGTTTTTGTTCTTGCATTTTCTCGGGGCATGTAACTTTTATGATTTGTTAAGCAAAAGGCATTTCATGGAATCAGTGTTATTTGTTGCCATTTGGTTATTTTGCATGTAAATGTTGTATAGTCCATGTTCCATGTGTTTCAGATTCTTTGATCTTAATATTGTTAACTGCCTTGAGGTGGATCTGATGATTTTCTTTATGTGTTGTTGATGCCCAAGACTTGTTGCCATATTTTACAATTGCATATTGTGGAAAACTAGAAGGGGGTTGAATAGTTTTACCGATTAAATCTTCGTTTTAATCTATTTAGATCGACTTATGTCAATCTATTTAGTGTTTGTGTTGGATGATGATAGATAAGCATATAAATAAGTAATGCAAAGATAAAGATTAAGGAACACAAAACCACGACACGAGTATTTAGAGTGGTTCGGCTACAAGGACACCTTCCTTGCCCTACTCCACTCCCCGAGTTCCCTACTCGAGAGTTCGTAAGCACTACACAACAAAAGCTCCTTAATGTGGCGGATAATCCTTCACAACGTTGCCTACTCTTTATCCGGTACTAGGCTAGACACCAGGTTCTTCCACAAGATAGAACCAAACCTATCACAACATCGCCTACACTTTATCCGGTACAAGGCTAGATACCGGGTTCTTCCACGAGGTAGAACCAAACCTATCACAACGTCGCCTATACAAAGGAGGAACTACTACCCAACACTACACAACAACACAACTATCACAAAGGAGACCCACTCCTTATTACAACATCATAAGGATATCAATATCCTTTGACCCAACTATCTATCTTGTACATCGATGCACCATATCGAATGTACACCCTTGGAACCTTTCACTAATGCCTTTGATACAAACCCTCGACACCCTTCACTAATGCCTTTGACACGACCCTTCGGCACCTTTCACTAATGCCTTCAATTTGACCCTTAGGCACCTTTCACTAATGCCTTCGACACAAACTTTCGGCACCCTTCACTAATGCCTTCAACACTACACTTCTATGGAGGGAGAAAGAACTATCAATAAGAGACACTTTAGTGGTCTTGATGATGACGAAGCTTAGCAACTCATGACCTTGAGCTTGCACGTCTTCAAGAGGTGGTGATCTCACCTTTAAGAGGAACATAAAGAATCACACAAACACAAAACTACATAGAAAGATCCTTTGGATTTGAGGTTAGAGAGTTTACAATACTAAGAGAGAGCATGTGTAAAAGGGGGAGGTGCAAGAGAGAAATGGATCACTATTTATAGGAAATTTTCTCTACTGTTCCCTGGTTCCTACGGATCCCTCCCAGAGGGATCCGGCTAGTGCAATCCAAGGGATCCGGCTGCTGGGTCAGCTTAAGTCCGGATTTTGGGTTGCAAACCGAGTTATGGGTTATGAACCATGGGTTATACAAGATGCAATGTATCTAGACATTGGATCATGGGTCATGGGTCATGGACCATGGATAATACCCAACATGACTTCATGCATGATGTCATGCAATAGGTCATGGGTTATGGATCAAGCTCCATGGGTATGGGTCATTGACTTTGGGTGTTACCCAACTATATTCAATATATTTAGTCAATGGGTCAAGTACTTAGATTTTTACCCATTACAATATATACCAAGTATATATATAAGTACATATCCATATTATGTAAACACTAGTTGTTATACATATGTATTTATATAAAATGTAAACACTATTACTTGTTTAGTGTTTTATATGAAAATGTAAGTGTGTTAGTAAACTATTGGCTCAAACCATTTACATATTTTATTTGTTTCGTTAAAATGATTTTACGTTTGTTATCGACAAAACATTAGAAGATCGTAAAATATAAATAAACGTTTTTACGGCTTGTTTGTATTAACACATATGATAGTAATTAAGATTTTCTTTCTGTGCTATTTGCCAAAAAAATATGAAAACCAAGAGGAAATTAGCTTCATCAATTGCCAATGGTTCTGTGCCGACTAACCATGTACATTCGAGAGTTTGTAGGATATTAGTTTTCACATACACATCAAACCATAACACAAAGTGGCGTATGAATGGAGTTCTAGAGAGAAAGTTAGAGGTTTAGGGAACTTAGTGAGAGAAAGTGAAAGATATTATTATGAGCTCCAACTCTACACTTGGAAGGTAGAGAGTATTTATAGTCTTACATAAATCGCCACACCTACCGGGTAGAGAGTATTTATAGTCTTACATAAATCGCCACACCTCGGTCGTGGATCGTGCATACAGTGGGTAAAGACCCGTCTCCTCCACGGTGTTACTTAACTAAATACTACTTAACTAAAAGAACTACGACTACGAGCTTCCTAACGATTACATATGCTTGAGGTGACCGACTCTTTAATACCGGAATTTCTAATTCCTAACAATCTCCCTAAGGAGGTCACCTCAATCATGTACCAAAATTACATTGAATACAAATAGATATTACATTAACAATTGTTCTTGCATTCTTGATGTAGTACTTTGCTCCTAAGCTCGTAGTCATTGATTCTTCATATTGCATGTTTGGTTACTCCAAGTGGAGGTCTTTACCGATCCACGTGATAATAATTATGAGCCGCCTTTTGAGATCATCACTATAAAAATCTCGAGACATCCATTGTGGTGTTGGTATTATGTGATGTTGTGACTTTAGGACCGACATGCTCACATTCGGATCATGATATCTTCTCATCGAGTAGCGGAAGCTTTCGTTGATTCATGATATTGGCGCAGCAGAAAGCGTAAGCATGGAGTGAAAATATCGAGTCATTGATGCACTAATCATGATTTCTTTTGAGTTGAATGTGTTAAGTGAGCATGCGGCTATGGATTGACCGCTTCATTCGATCACCGCAAACGTCGGGCATACCGCATACAACAGCTTAGCAATAAATCGCACGAAAGTGTCTTTGATCACTTTCGTTGAATTGAGGTACACGCCCACGGTTCCCCGTTGATCAAGACATGTACCGCTCGTGATCGTATAATTCAAGAATTTCCTTGATGTGGTTTCGCAATGCTCTAGTTGTTCTCAAACCGAACATCTCAAAGAAGACAACACGGAGTGAGTGAACCAAATAATTTTAAGTCCACCGATTGATGAAAAGAGATTTGAAAACAATCGTGTATTGCTCAATAGAAATTGTTTTGCAATACAATGAAGGTTTTATTGAAGATCAATTATCAATCATAAAACACCTTTTGGTTTGAAAAATGAGTACACGGTCGATGTGCTAAAGAAAAGAGTTGTTAAGCACAAAGACCGGTTTTTCAAAGGTATCCGTCAATCCATAACTCGAACCGTGATTGATTCAAGAGATTGAATCGCCCATTGTTTTCGTTCGGTTGTCACATGGTTGATCTATATAATAGATCTCACATGCCACCTACCAGAGCTTGTTTGATGATAGCTCCGAAGGTTTTCCATCTTCATTGTGAATATGTTCACATATCACTCGGATGTTCGTGCAAAACCACAAGGATAATGCGAGGACTCAAGATATAATCTCTTTCCACATTGTGTGAAACAGAGAGTCTTCATTGAAAGTGTCCTAATGAGATTTATTGATGATCTCGTGGCTCTAGACTCAATTTGTGCATATTTGGATCCTATATCGGAGACTAGGGAGAGGGTCTCCTTCTTCAATATCAACAATCTCTAAGAGAAAGTCGATAGATAATGTCGGTTCCCCGTGAGAATGAAACAAGTCCTTTTAAGAGGAACTTGAGTGGTTTGGAAAGTTGAAAAGCAGCGCCACCGGGTCCATGACGCCTTGTCTTCAATACCGATGTTACCATCAAGAGCATATGAATTGAACCCGGTTTCGCCCTAAGGTTGAATAAATGGAGGCTATTTGTTTTCACCCTTTCCTCATTCAATTCTTTTTAATTCTTCAACCCCTTCAAGCTTACCGAGACTTCATAGCTAGAACCTTGTTGGGTTTATTCCAAGACTAGCTCGCCTTAGTCCGCACTCTTCCCATATCTCATTTTTTCTCCTTTTATCATCATACCTAAGGACTTCTACACTAACTAGTGGATTGTCCTCGGTAGATCCCTCCGGCTCGGCGGATCATGGGAACCAATACCTAACCTTATCATCCTTATATCACCGTACATAAAGTAAAGTTGGTCGGTCTATTTGGTATTGTTCATCTTCCATATGGAACCAATTGAAAACCATTTGAAAATCAATCCAGATACTTGTGATATATTATCAAAACATTTTGTACCTGAATTGTTTTTGATATTTTTAGAACAAGTGCTCCCCCTCAACATGTGCATCAAATGTTTGAAATCGTTTTGCACACGGAGGCAAGAGGAAGAATTTACTTCTTTGATTACCTTTTTCTAAAAGATATCAACATCACTTCCCGATCAAATCAAGAAGATAAAGCATTTCCGTGAAGGATGAGGTTTTCATAAGTTTGCTCCCCTCAATATGTGCCTCGAGATTTGAAAAGAGTTTTGCACATACTAGAGGAACCCGCACATTGAGATAAGTTGATCACGTTTCAAATCATAGGTTTTAAGATAGATGCTCCCCTCAACATGTGCATGGAAAATTTGAAATCGTTTGTCACATGTGTGAAGGATAGCATGTACATCCTTATGAAACCATTTACCGAATTATCGTTTAAATCCAATTTAAATCACACATTCTCCCCGATCACAATTATCAAATCATTTGAGATTTGTGATCTCTTATTGATTTAAATTGATTTAGAAAGCTTTTAAGGGAATTGTGACTTGATTATGAAAGCGTTTTAATCGACACGGATCGGATTTTAAGACTTTAAACTCCATTGATAAAACATGCATGAATATCTTTTGAAAACAATTGAATGCCAAATAACTTTTTAATTTAATTAAAATCATTCTCCCCTCAATCAATGACATAGGTTGTTGATTGAGAGATAGAGATTTTGACAAATAAGTCCCGATGATTATCAAAAATAGAGACCGAGTTATTTTTTAAAGCATTTAGTTTTCAAGCAGATAAATGTTTATAGAATCGAGCATGGAATTTGAAAACATGGTAAAACATGGCTCGTTCTTTCTTTTAAAACCGGTTATTGCTCGAAAATGACAATAAACCATTGTTTCTCTTTCTCCCAAAAATATTTTTGATTTTTGATTTTTTTATATTTTTTTTTTTTTAATAATAAAATTCGAACAATATCTAAAGTCCCGTGTCATTCTTTGAATGACAACAACAAGACCGTAGATATAATCGAATCGAGAGAAACATGACAAAATGACAATATTTTTGAAGATTTTTCAATTTTTCAAATTTTTATGGATTTTGAAAGTTTTATATTTTTCTATTTGATTTTGAAGGTTTTATAATTTTGTATTTTGTTTTTCGAATAGATATATACAAGAGACAGATGAAGATAGACCTTTACTCCTCGCCTTCCTCCTCAAGACGTTTGAGTGTTTCGTTGAAGGCTTTTTAAGCCAAGACGTGGAAGAATAAACTCAAAACGTTCTCTTGGAAGAGCTTTGGTGAAGATGTCGCTAACCGATATTCGGACCTCACAAAATAGAGTTCCACCACACCTTTTTCCACTTGTTCCCGATGAAATGATGTCGAATGTCGATATGCTTTGCTCTTGAGTGTTGAACGTTGTTGCATGAGAGAGCAATAGCACTTTTATTATCACAAGACAAAGGATTTTGTTGAATTCAAAGCCATAGTCGATAATTGAGATCTCATCCATAAGATTTGAGCACAACAGATGACATGGCTATGTATTCACCTCAGAGAGGAAATAGAAGTACTCATTTGCTTTTTGAAGACCACTCACAAGCTTATCACCCAAAACCGAGCACCTCCGCACGCATTTCGACGTGTATCTTGACAACTCGCATGATCAAGATCGTGATAGGCCGTTAGTGACATACCGGTGTCCTTCGGTACCAAAGACCCATATTGATGGTTCCTTGAGATACCGAAGACCCGCTTAATCGCTTCAAGGTGCTTTTTAGTAGGCTTAGCTCGGTATCTAGCACACATGCACACAATGAACAAGATGTCTCGGTCTACTAGCAGTGAGGTACATCGTGATCCAATCATACTACGATATTTCGTTTGGTCAATCATGATCCCCGAGTGGTCCTCATCTAGTTTGGTTCGATCAATCATGGGGTGTCAACAGGTCACTTGAATCAAATCCAAATTTCTTTAAGATCTCTGTTGCATATTTAGATTGATTTATGAAAATGCCTCCGGACTTTGTGAAATTTGTAATCCCAAGAAAATGACATTTGTCCCATCATTGACATTTGAAATTTTGAACTCATTTCATTAGAAAACGATCACATTCCATTGGGTCCGCCGAGGCAAAAATAATATCATCAACATAAATTTGAACATGAATTAAATGTTTGCTCGACTTCGGTGAACAATGTAGGATCAATCGCTCCTTTGCTAAATCCGTAGATAGAAGAAACTTTGACAAATGTATCATACCATGCCCTGGAGCTTGCTTTAAACCGTAAAGAGCCTTCTTCAAACGATAAACGTGAGTAGGATGCTCTTGATTCACAAATCCTTCAGTTGGTCGACGAGACGACTTCTTTAAGATCTCCGCTCGTAAATGCCGCCTTTACATCCATCCGATAGACTACCATGTTCTTACTAGCAAGATTAGCCGAAAGATTCGATTGCCTCGATTCGAGCAACCGGAGCAAAAGATTCTTCAAAGTCAATACCCTCCTCTTGACGGTATCCTTTAGCAACTAATCGAGCCTTGTTCTTCAACACATCACCATGCTCATCAAGTTTCACTTTGAAGATCCATTTAAGAGCAATAATCATAGCACGCCCGAGCGGTACTAACTCCCATACATCAAGTCGATCAAACTCATGAATTTCATCTTGCATGGCATTGAACCACTATCTTCATTCATGGCGGTTTTAACATCTTTTGGTTCGATCTTAGATAGTACGGAGTTGAAGAAGCACCATAAGGCATCGGTTGCAAGTTGTTTCCGTGTTGATACAGACGAGAGGGATTTCCAATGATGTTGTCTAGTGGATGATCGTGAGTCCATTTTCTAAGGTGTTCATGTGGCGCTTGTTGAGGGACCGAGGTAGCAGAGTCGATGTCTCTCAAGAAGATGGTTCGATGATGATTCAGAGCAAATATGTTTTCAAATGGAGCATCTTCGTGAGTAGCAAAGGGATTAACTTCATCATTGATGCCGTAAACAGTTCCATGATGTACATTTGAAGAATGATGATTTGTTGATGAGACGGAAGGATCGCAGAGGCGCTTCTTGACTTAACGATATTGAGACCGAGGATTGACTTCATTCACGTGAATATGAGCATCCTCTGTTGTAGGGATCAACACCTCATTAGTACTTGAATCATAAAGTTCATCAAACATAGGATCAAACAATTTCTTTAAATCATCTTCGATGGAGGTACATATGGAGTTTCTTGAGAGGAGTTTGGAACAAGGGATGAACCAATGGGACTGTTTTGAAGTGCGGGTCCCGAGTGGAGTGTCCAGAGCCATTTGACCGGTCACCATCAAACGTAACGTGAATTGTTTCCATGATATTTCGGGTTCTTTTGTTGTAGATTCGGTATCCCTTTTGTTTGGTGCATATCCTACAAATACTCCAATGTCGACTTTAGCCCTAAGTTTGCCTAAGTCTTGACCTCATTAGTTGGATAACACAATGCACCAAACACACGAAGGAAAGAGAGATTAGGTTTTTGTTGTGGACAAGTTCATATGGAGTTTTTCCATGAACAAGGTGAATCGAGAACGATTTTTGTGTAGCATGCAAGTGGCAATTGCTTCACCCGAGAAACATTGGAACCTTTGAGTAAATCAAGATTGTTCTAGCGGCTTCAACAAGAGTTCGATTTGCTTTCAACTACACCGCTCGTTGAGGAGTTCGTGGAACACTTCTTTGATGGTCGATTCCAACGCTTTCATAGAATTCACTAAGTTGTTTGTTGACAAACCGGCCCATTATCTGCTCGATAATTCGACGGTTTTGTTAAGTCGAACTCGCAATTGTTTGATGAGTTTGATGATGATATCGAGTTTCATCCTTTGTCCTTAAGAACTTGACCCTGTGAATCTAGAGTAATCATCAACCACAACTAACACATATTTCTTCCCAAAGATATTCTCGCACCCTCATTGGTCCACATAAATCCATATGAATCATATGAAGAACTTCAAGTGATGAGTTAATAGGTTTGGGTTTATGGGCATACTTCTTGCTTTTTCCCAATTGACATGTCGAACAAAGATGATCCTTTTCGTACTTGAGTCTAGGTAAACCTACAACTAAGTCCTTTTGGTGAGATCATTGATGGTGCCAAGTTCGTGTGATTGAGACGACGATGCCATAACCATGACTTTGTTTTAGAAGCCTTTGCAAAGAAGCAAATTGGAGAAGACTTCATCATATCTTCGATGGAGATGGTGTATAGATTTGAACCTCGTGAGCCTCTTAAAAGTTCCTTACCATCAAGTTCTCTAACGAAGGTGTATGTTTTCAAGGCTACTTCTAGATCCGAATCGCAGAATTGACCAACAGAGAACAAATTGTGACCAAGACCTTCTACATAGTAAACTCGAGATAACACTTTTCCAACAACATAGTCTCCATAACCCATAATAGCACCAAAATGATCATTCCCGAATCTAATAGCCCCGATGAATTTGCTCACGGTTCATGAGCCGTGACCGGTCGCCAATATATGCTTGGAACAACTGAGTCCGTGTACCACGTAACGATTTGAACGATCCGCAGTTGAACATGCATAAGAATGGATAATCGATAATTGGGATCCCCATGCAAGAATGGGTTCCATTTGGTTAGTAACAATGGTTGGAACACCCACATCGAAATAGAAGCATTCATATCGTAAAATGAGGCAATGGAATCATTGTGAATAGATGCAAGATTAGTGTCTCAGATAGCCCTGCTCACAGTGTGATCACTTCTTAAGGGAATAGTTCTACCAAGAGGCATCCATTTTCTAGTGGGCATTATCTCGATTAGTCTTATGACCAAATGTATCCAATAATAGCCTATTTTATCGAATGTTCTTCCCGTGGGTTTCCACTGTTTTCTAACTTTCTTTCGTTTTGCCTTTTAGCCTTCTTAGCATGAGTTTTAGCATTAACAATATTAATCGGACAATTAGCATCATTAGGCGAGCATTAACACCACATTCATGATTAGAGATGAATTCAAGCAGACATCAATACAAGGTTTGCAAATAGTATCGAATTCAATTAATTACAAGACGCCTAAGGCTAATACTAGAATCAACACGATTCGCTTTATTCGATTCAAACTTAAAGTTCCTAGACTCGTTCTTCTACTCTTTTCCAAAGGCACATTCTTAGCTCATGAGGTCCTATCATTCCTTGTATTGTCTTGAGACTTTGACCGCTCCCTTTAATGTCACCGATTACTCCTGTAGAGGAATGGGAACATTAGTTGGTTTTACTACTCTTTGCATCACTGCTTAGATGTGTGGGATCCGAACTACATGCAGCACACTAAGGTTCACTTTCTTGAAACTAGAAGTACCGATATTTGTATTCCTCCTAGAAGGTACACTTGAGTTCTCTTTCTTAGCATTGATGATCCGAATCGAACTACTTAAAGGCACACTACGGTTCATATTCAAAGCACTAGGAATCGAATGAATATCATACTTGGCATTAGGCATCGAGCATGGAATCAAAGGATTAACTCTCTCACCTAATGACTTTGGGCATATTGTGATCAAGCATTCTAAGATTTCTTGAGATCGTTTGGCATATAAGCATGCATGTCCAATTGCATTATCATGAGGTTTCTCTAACTTATCCTCTTCAACAATCTCACGCAGACATTCTAAGCAATCCTTAAGGGATGAGAAGTATGTTTGAACAACAAGTTTGTTGTTCCTGAGATGAGGAGGACATAATTCACGCATAAAGCATATTTATTACAAGAGTGAACCTTTGATACACCATTCTCCCCATTGGTCATAGGCATTTTCCTTTTACCCGACTCTTCGATTCTCAATTTCCTTTTGCAATGAAGCTATTTGTTCGTTATTTTTGTTACGAGTGACCTTTATTGATTCAAATAACTCATTGAAATGACGTTTAACTTTTCATTTTCTTCTAGAAAACTTTCATTTTCCTTTTGTAATGCATTTACTAGGTTTTGAAGATGAAACGCTTGAGAAACTGAGAGTCTAAAGGAGGAGGCATTTGGGAGCCCGTCATATTGTTCGTTTGACCCTTTAATTGAGAGATTTGGGCTTTCAACTTTTCGATCGTGTTGCAATGAGCTTGAATCTGTTCATCACGTTTGTTAATTTGAAAACCGCATCAAACTCGAGCATCCGAGGATGTCTTGATATTTGAAGTTTTGACATTTTCTTTAAGATGTTGATATTTTAGTTGTAAATTAAAATGCTCAACCTCTAGTTTAGAAAAATGTTTAACCAAATTGTCGTGATCATCCGGTTCAATTTTCTCGCTTAGTTTAGAATTAGTTTTTCAAGCTCAATGACACGATCATGAGAGACTTTCGTGGCAACAGATAGTTCATGAAATTGGGAAGCATTAATAGAGCAATTTGAAGCGTTGAAAACACATCTTGAGCAACACATTCAAGAATAAGAGTCTCATTTAATGTATGCAAGTTCTTCCTCTCAATCTCATTATATTTTAGTGCACGCTCATAGTCACTAACTTCAACAATCATTGCATCAAATTCCTTTTCCATTCCCTTAATATCGCTTTCTATCCCTTTTAAGACTCTCAAAGTGATCTTTTAGAAGTTTAAAGAAAGGCATGACCTCGCTTAAATAACATTCTTTCATTTGTTCAAAACCCTTTCTCCTTCGATTATACCAGTGGGTGTGATCCTTTTCTTGCAAGTTTTCTCAAAATCAACAAATAGTTGAAATATAACATATTGGCTAATTAAGGTCTTGCTTTTAGTGGCAATTGTTCTCGAACGAGATGCATTGGTGTATTAGGAGGATACACAACGCTTCTAGGCATTTTCCAAAGGGAGGGTTTGTTTCAACAATATTTTCATTTTTCGCTTATCTAAATCCATTTTCCGTAAAACTTGTTCGGAGTCGCAATGTCTCGAGGCTTAAACTTGTTCAAGGAAATCCAGCTTTTCCTTCTTGTAGTCATGAGGAGTGATAATAATTTTTTTCTTTGCATTTAGGATCATTTAGTTTCTTATTCATCTTCTCCCTAGTGATTTCATCTAGTTTCTTATCATCCTCGCACTCAACGCAACTAGGTTTTTGTCTAGGTTTAAGAATCTCATTGCCATCATAGATCACACTTTGAGTCGCTTTTTGCTATCTTCCGCACTCGTGGTTGGGTTTATCTATAATGGGAACACTATGCTTATCGCTTAGAACTCTATGCTTAGTGATCATGTGAGCAAATCGAATGGTGTTTCCTTGTATGTACAACTTGTTTTCAAGTTTGTTTTCAAAGTTTTCGATTAGAAAAGTCTCTCAAGAGTTTTGATTCCTTTGCATTAAATTCTTGCTTAAGCATTTTCACATTTTCTTGAAGTTCTTGTTTTGCTTAATGTTTTAGAAAGCTTTTCTTGCAAGGAATTTAACTCTTGTTTCAATACTTTTCTCTAAAATTACTTTTTCTAATGACCGTACGTACTTGGTCATCCATTTCCCGCTCACGAGTGGTCAACTCAAATTTTGCACGTTGTTCATAAATAGCAACACGTTCTTTATAGGCATTTAGTTCGTAAATTACGTAATCATCGGGGCACATGCGGTGTATTCATCAAAAACATAGTCATTGTTGATCGCAGAAGATGCATCACTTGGTACAACTTCACTTTCACTTTGTTTCACATATTGATCATATGGGACAATATCGATATTACCCATATTTTCAACATTTGATTCAATAGTTTCATTGATAGTACTTTGTCATGCATCCGCTGCACATCAAGATCATCATATAGTTTTAATACCTCCGAGATGAGTTTGTCTTTGGATGAGCCGGTTTGTGGTGAAGAAGAGACCTTGGGAGAAACCATTGGAGAAATGCTAGCCATAAAATTGTGTGTGCAGAGGTCCATCATCCACATCGAGTCGTATGCATCACAATCGCCGACTTGAAAGGCATTCGATGATTGTGACCTATCTCCGAATAGGCCGCTCATCCACATCTCGCATCATAGGTCTTGGCATTGCCTCGCCTAGAAACAAGAATTCCTCTTCATCCAAAGCAAGACCATTGTCCCGAGCTTGTACAAGCAAAGATCTTATCTCTCAAGTAATCAAGATTCGTGGACGCTTTGGAGATGTGCGCTTGCAATGTGTCCTCACCACCACGCTTATAACATTTGATCGGCTTAGCTTGACCTTGGTTACCATTCCTTCCTCGATTTCGTTACCAACATAACCTCTACCACTCCACCTCTTCCCCGATCATACTGTCTTTCCGAATCGGTTGCACCACGATCCTTCCATCTTTAACAAGAGCTTGATTGTGTGGGTTAGATGTCGCTCGAGGTTGTTGTTGGTTTGTGGGAGAGAATTCATGTTTTGACTAATCAAGAGCTAGTTGATTAATGAAGTTACCCACGTGTGCATCAAGATCGCCTTGTTTGAACATAGGATCGTGAATGAGTTTGTGATTACCATTACCCAAGGGTATGACTTGTGAGGCTTTGGTTGTGATTCCGATGTTTGAGTAGAAGGCGGTTGAGTCATTAGACGAGCTTGACTCTCCCGGTTGGTTTTAAACCGATTAAGAATCATTTTTCAAACATAGCATGTCTCTCATTCAAGGAGGAAGGCATAGAGTTGCTCATAGTTTGTATTCTTCAATCCTTTAGTGAGCTTCACAGAGGTGACAAACTTGTGCCATTCGGGATTCATGTTGTTCACAAATTTTGAGTTCAAATTGAATGTTAGGCATAGTCATCCCGATGTTCCTCATATCATTCACCAACTTATGAAATCTCACATAGTACTCATAGACACTCTCATCCGGTTTCATCTTGAAGTGTTCAATTTGTCATAGAGTTGTGATTCTCTGCCTTCCATAGTTAATTCGAAACCCGAGAGAAGCATCTTGACATTATCCCATACCGCTTTGCTTCGTGTTGTGATTGATCACCTTGTAGATGTCTTTAGGAAGACCTTGAAGAACAATGTTAAGCCCCGATATCTCGCATCGAATCTCTTTTTCTCCTTATCATCAAGCTCATCATACATTTTAGGTCCGTCCATTCCGTAAATAGGAGTTCCATCTTCATTAGTATCAAGTATATCTCTAGTCGCCTCAACTCGACACGGTCCTTCATCAATGGATTTGAGAATGTTGACACCATTTTCCTTTCCAAGGCAAGACAACTGATTCGTTGAGCCCAAGAATCGTAGTCGCTCTGTCAAGCATGGGTGGACGAGTATCCGAGCCACCGCTTGAACATCCCCGGCAAAGTGGAGATGATAGTAGGAACGTTGGTAGACATGTTAACAGATTATACGGGATTTTATAACTCTATGATTAAACCGGAAATAGATTCTTTCACGGATTTTACTAAATCAAGAGAAAACCGTAAACAATCACCCAAGTCGCTAGAAGAAAATGCACCAAGTCGCTAACTCCTAATTCGCTACACTCCCAAGTCGCTAAAGTCCCAAGTCGCTAGACAAATGCAAGTCGCTAAGTAGTAACTCGCTAAGCCTCAAGTCGCTAGCAAAATTTTGGCAAAGAATTGCCACACAAGTCGCTAAAGATTCAAGTCGCTAAAGAGCAACTCGCATGCACCAAGTCGCTACCACTGTCGCTACCCGTAGTGGAGAGTCCACTACTTGTATCGTTAATCGCTAGGTCTAAGTCGCTAGCTCCAAAACGTAACTCGCTACAAAATTGTGAAGCAAGTCGCTACGAAGAAAGAAACCAGATATCAAGTCGCTAGCAAGAAAACCACATAAACATCACTTTTAATCCAAAACAACCCAACCAAGATGATTCAAGCTTACCAAATGAAAACCTAAACACTTGTGATGATTCTAAACATAAAAGTACTAACAAAATCCAAGCTTTAACACAAGAAATCAACCAAATGATGCACAAACCACTAAACTTTTCAAACTCAAAACCACCTAAAACCACTAAAATCCAAAGATGTGCGAGATATGATCTAACCATGGCTCTTGATACCAATTGTAGGATATTAGTTTTCACATACACATCAAACCATAACACAAAGTGGCGTATGAATGGAGTTCTAGAGAGAAAGTTAGAGGTTTAGGGAACTTAGTGAGAGAAAGTGAAAGATATTATTATGAGCTCCAACTCTACCTTGGAAGGTAGAGAGTATTTATAGTCTTACATAAATCGCCACACCTCGGGCGTGGATCGTGCATACATGGGTAAAGACCCGTCTGTCCTCCACGGTGTTACTTAACTAAATACTACTTAACTAAAAGAACTACGACTACGAGCTTCCTAACGATTACATATGCTTGAGGTGACCGACTCTTTAATACCGGAATTTCTAATTCCTAACATTTCACGAACCAACTCAAGTACCTTTCCACAAATACCATAAACCTGTTGCGCTAACTTCAGATCCTCACTTGCAGATTTTTGACAGTATAAAACCATCATGTCTATCCAATTAGAAGAATTAGCCTCAGCTTTGAGCTCATCACATTTAGGAAGTCTTCCCATTCTACGTTCTTACTTCTAGCAATTAAATTACAATTTCAAGCGTAAAGAAAATTATACTGCACATGTCTGTTAAATAGGCATAACAACAAACAAAAAACACTCACATGCACCACTTTTACATGGGTTAAAATAAAAGCCAGGGAATCAATACAGGTTGAATAGAGAAAGCCCTTTTCAGAACCTGCAAAACACTCTAAACCTCTCATATTTACCTAACTTTATCTACATACTGTATACTGATAAACATGTAATTACTCATTTGCCATTTACCAATTATACAAGCATTTACAATGCAGAATAATAATAGAGTTGCAATTTTTTTTCTTCGCATATGCAGGAACATCATAGAGTTCACAAATGCAAGATACAAAACTAGCAACCAACGAAAACCAAAATCAGCTTTGAAAGTGAAGTCGACAACAACCACTTTTGATATCTAAAAGACGGAAAGACAACAACCTTTTGTAATTTCCTCTACCGAATGTAAATACGTAAACATTGTCCTAATGCAGTCAGCCAAAATAACTAAGGCATCTATGTATGTACAATTGATGCGTCTAAGCCGCACAAAACACTTATGTATTACAAGCATTTTATGTAATGTTAAGCTTACGATATGTTGCTCTAACTTGAATTCTGCACCATTCAATATACTTATATGTCCTTAAACTTTGAGCAACAACCCCAGAAATTTATTGATACAATAACGAAAGTTAAATACCATAAACAATATTTATACACCAGCTTTTGCATTCTCAGCTAAAGATTGGACAAGATAGTAACTAACACTCAATACTTTGATTTACAAAATCAATTTAGGAATGATAGAATGTATAGCAGTTTTTTTTCATGACTTTTCCGCAACGACACTAAAAAAACGCTACGCATGCACCCGCATCAACGCGCGGGCGCATTTTCACTTATATAGGAGTTAGAAGATAAATATTCTTGATATTTTTACATTAAAAAATGCCTTTGTTTTAAATAAGCCCAAAAACACACCAAATGGTAACCTAGAAAAACCATTACATTAACCCACTAGGCCCAAAACCAAAAACAAACTCGTAATACAACAGATTGAAAAAATACACGCATATACCGGCAGCAACGCGCGAGCGCTTCCAACTCGTTGTTTAATATACATTGAATTAATATATTTATTTATTTATTTATATACAATGAATTAATATATTTATTTATTTATATTCATTTAAGATGTCTATCTATGTTAGTGAAAAATTAAGATAGAAATAAAATCAAAATGATAATAGTAGGTTTACACAATGGCATAGTGTTATTCTCATCTTTATTAAAAGATTTAAGAGGAGGACAAAACATTCTTTACATATAAAGAATCAATCTTTATCATCTATCTTTCTTTTATTTGAACTAATGGATGAGATTAATCCCAACAATTTAAAAAATTCATTTTCATTATTTTTTTCAAATAGTAATATCTTTCAAAGCGTTAATCGTTAAGCAAAAAAAAAGAAAAACAAAAGAATTACGACAAACATTTAATTATCTTTCTAATACACTTTTAACAAAAAAAATTTCGTGTTTTTCACGTTTTTTTTACATTTTTTTTGTTACTGAAATTTGCATGAAAAAATCGCATGTGATTAAAATCACATATGATATTACACTAATATCACATGTGATATGTGATTTAACACTAATATCACATGTGATATTAGATATCATATATGATTTAACACTAATATCACATGTGATATTCAAATTAGTGTTTAATCACATGTGATTTTTCATACAAATCTCATTCGGAAAAAAAGAGACGAAAAAACGTGAAAAAGCAATTTTTTTTTTCCTTTTTTCAAAAGTATATCAAAGTGCCCGTCTATAGAAAGATAATTAAATGCTCGTCGCGATGGTGTATAATTATTTTCGCTTAACGATTAACGGTTTAAAAGATATTTAAATTATTAAAAATATGTGAAATAATAAAATGCTTTTAATCCCAATCGTTGATTTCTTTTTAGATGGAGGGTGGGGATAAGTCCCTTGGTATGTGATAAAATTTTGGTATTTAAATAACTCTCCTTATTATGTGGGGAATTATGTGTATTTGGTACTAGTATTATTTTACATACAAAACTTTTCTCACATACCAATGGCTCATCTCCACCTTTCATCTAAAAAAAAATCAATAGTTGAGATTAAAAACAATTTATTATTTCACCTATTTTTAATAATTTAAATATCTTTTAAACCGTTAATCGTTAAGCGAAAATAATTACACAATCGCGACGAGCATTTAATTATTTTTCTATAGACGGACACTTTGATATACTTTTGAAAAAAGAAAAAAAAAAATCGTTTTTTCATGTTTTTTTGTCTTTTTTTCGAATCTGATATTTGTATGAAAAAATCACATGTGATTAAACACTAATTTGAATATCACATGTGATATTAGTGTTAAATCACATCTGATATTCACATGTGATATTTAATATAACATGTGATATTAGTGTAATATCATATGTGATTTAACACTAATTTCACATGTGATATTCAAATTAGTATTTAATCACATGTGTTTTTCTCATGCAAATTTCATTAACGAAAAAAACAAAACAAATGTATAAAAACGTGATAAACATGAATTTCTTTTTTGTCAAAAGTATATCAAAGTGCCTATCTATAGAAAGATAATTAAATGCTTGTCGTAATGGTATATTTTTTTCGCTTAACGATTAACGGTTTGAAATATATTAATATTTGAAAAAAAAATAGATGAAAGTGAGTTTTTTAAATTGTGATTAATCTCATCAATTAGATCAAATAAAAATGGAGTAATATGAAGGGTAAAGATTGATCCTTTGATATATAAAGAATATTTTGTCCTTAAATAATTTTAAATCATATAAAATAACTCTCTTCTTATTAAAATGTGATGCATTTTTATTCGATAGTAAATGATAGTTTAATTTAATATTTTAAATTTTAGTCAATTATGATTTAATCATTGATTTTGTTGGCAATGATTTTACCTTAACTTTATCCGACCATTTTTTATATAATAAGAGATTTTTGAAAGTGCTATAAGAATGTTGATAGAGTAGCAATTAGGTCAATGTGTTAAGCGGTTTCATTAGCTAATAAAAAGCCAGAATTGAATTAGTTTGGTCCACATTAATAAAAATTTGGTGTAAAAAATTGATGAAGAAACAAAATGACGATACACCTATACTTGCAAGTTATTTGTTTATAGTTTTGGGTCAAACTGAAAAAGAAAAAAAATGGAATTTTATAGCTTTTTCCTTCTCACCTTTATCAACACAGACAAATAGATAAAAACCAAAATAAAATGAATTGTGTTCCCATAATTTATTGGTGTGTTAACTTATCGTTTTTCACGATGAGTCAATATCTCTCGCATAATCATGATAATTGTAAAAATTTAACCAATTTAAGTGGTTCGAATACAAATGTGATAATATTTTAATATGACAGAAAAAAAGTGGCATGAACAAAAATTATGACGATTTTACTCTTATAATTTTACACCCAATAGTTAGAAAAATGTTAAGAAAATAAAACTAAATAAGAGTTTGCTCTCGTGTCTTCAAACACTTTAACCAATTAAGAGCATCTTTAATGAACCTATCTTATTTCAAAAACAATTGTCACAAAAGGTTATTACTACAAAGATTTGTCTTTGCAGTTTTTTCACCTCGTAATATTAGTAGTAAAAATAGTTACATCGCGTGAAACTAGAGACACTTTATTTTGCATACTCAAAAATCCTTGCATACTAAAGGATATATCCCCACTTTCTATCTACTTTGATCTAATGGTGGTGATTAACCTAAGATTTAATATGTCTAAACCTAAGTCCATGTTTTTTTATTTTCTTTTTCTTTACTTTTTATCTTTCTTATTTATTTTCTCATTATTTGTATTTATTTTAATCACTTTTTTTAATTTCACGTTTTTTATTTATTTTTAATTTTTTGTTTTCGCCGCCATACGTTTTGTCCGTTTTTCCGCTTTTCAAACGCTTACACGCTGCTCGTTTGCCTCGCTTTTCTTACGCCGTCCGTTTTCACACGTTTTAACGTTTTCGTCCGCTTTCGTCCGTTTCGCCGCCTTGTTACGCGTTTAAATCGCTTTCTTACGCCGTCCGTTTTGTCCGCTTTATACGCCGTCCGCTTACATACGCCGTCCGCTTTCACGTTTTCATCTGCATTTCTTACGTTTCGTCCGCTTTCTTACGTTTTCGTCCGCTTTCATATGTTTTCGTCTGCTTTCTTACCTTTTCTTCGCTTTCTTATGTTTTGTTCGTTCTCTTACGCCGTCCGCTTTTTACGCTTTCATCCGTTTCGTCCATTTTCATACGTTTCGTCCGCTTTCTTACGCTTTTGTCCGTTTTCATTATGTTTTCGTCCGCTTTCTTACGCCACCGCTTTCTTACATTTTAGTCCGCTTTCCTATGTTTTCGCTCGTTTTCTTACGCCGTCCGCTTTCACGCTTTTGTCCGCTTTCATACCTTTTCGCTCGCTTTCTTACGCTTTTGTCCGCTTTAATATGTTTCGCTCTGCTTTCTTACTATTTTGTCCGTTTTCTTACGTTTTCATAGGTTTATATACGCTTTCATCCGTTTTTTACGCCGTCCATTTTAGACGCTTTCATCATTTCGACCGTTTCGTCCATTTTCATACGTTTTCATCAATTTACATCCGTTATACGCGTTTCGTCGTTTCGAGACGATTTTTCTATTTTCATACGTTTTACACGCTTTTCATTCGTTTTATACGTTTTGTCCGTTTTCATACGTTTTCGTCTGTTTTTTGCATTTTTTATACGTTTTCGTCTACTTTCATGTGTTTTCATGCTTATTATTAAACTTTATTATATTACATGTCTAATATCAGTTGTGATATTTTATTATAAAAAATCTAATGTCTAATATCACTTGTGATATTTCATAAACAAACAAGTATGTTTTTTAACCTTTAATATCACCTGAGATATTTCATTGCTCTGTATATTTTTATATATTATCACCAATGTGTTTTCTAATATTCTTATAATTTTCAGTTACAAGATAGTTTTTGTGCCTTTCATCGCAATTGACAAGCGCATATCTTTTTAATGCAACCAATATTATCTATCACTTGTGTATTATACTCTTAGTAGAAATAAAAGGGTTAAAGTATCTTTAGGTGAATTCTTATTTTGTTCAAAAAAATGCTAATTTAATGCGACACTTGTTTGATTTTGAGAATATGTCAAGTCTCTATTTTCATAGTTTGCTTCCTTTTTATTCATTTATATTTAAGTGACACTTATTTATCTCTTGTGATGTAACACTGCAAGAAAGATGAAGAGTATTACACTCTTCATCATATATGTGTTATCAGTCGTGATACTCAACTAAGAATGTGAAATATTAAATTCATACCAAATGTGATAAGAATTTAGTATTTTACCAAGTATATATGAAAGAAATGATAATAAACATAACTTATTATATTACTGTGATGATTCTGTTCATTTTTCTTATTTGTGTTTTTGAATATATTTAGAAAGATTTTTGTGTTTTATGATAATATGAAATATTAGAAAAGGTGTTTAGCGAAAACAAGAGATGTTATGAAACTTTTGTTAGACTTGTGGTGGATTTTTCTATTTAATAGATACATTGTGCATGTTTCGATAAGTTTTATGGCGGAATTTAAAAATATCTATGGTTGAATCAGTAAACTAAAGAAGTTATGGTTGAAGAAAGTAAACATCTTTATAAACAAACTGAGTAAGCTCAGACACCTGTGATATCACACATGATATCACAGGTGATACCACCTCACTTGTGATATCACAAGTGATATCACTGGTGATATCACAAGTGATATAAACTATGATATCACACATGCTATCACCGGTAATATCACACATGCTATCACAGGTGATATCAACGGTGTTATCACACATGATATCACGTGTGATATCACAAGTGAGGTGATATCACCAGTGATATCACAAGTGTTTGAGCTTCCTCAGTTTGTTTATAAAGATGTGTGCTATCTTCAACCATAGCTTGTTTAGTTTGCTGATTCAACCATAGATATTTTCAAATCCCGCTATAAAACCTATCGAAACATGCACAATGTATCCATTAAATAGAAAAATCCACCACAAGTCTAAAAAAAGTATCATAACATCTCTTGTTTTCGATTGAACAACTTTTCTAATATTTCATAATATCATAAAACACAAAATCTTCCTAATATTTTCAAAACACAACCATCACATTCTTAGTTGAGTATCACAACCGATAATGATACATGATGAAGAATGTAATACTTTTCATCTTCCTTATAGTGTTATATCACAAGAGATAAATAAGTGTCACTTACAATTATCAAAATGAAAACGTCAAAACGGACAAAAACATATAAAATCGAATGAAAACGATAAAACGGACAAAACGTCAAAACGGAAAACGATAAAACAAACAAAACATATAAAACGGATGAAGTCGTATGAAAACGGACGAAAACGTATAAAAAGGGATGAAAACGTCTGAAAACAGACGAAGACGTCTAAAAATTGATGAAAACGCAAAAAACGGATGACAACGTATGAAAACGTCTGAAAACGGATGAAAATACAAGAAAACGTAAAAATACAGACGAAAACGTCTAAAAACGGACGAAAATACATGAAAACCTACAAAAACATACATAAACGTATGAAAATGGATGAAAATGGCCGAAAACGTAAGAAAATGGACGAAAACGTAAAAAAACAGCTGAAAGTGTAAAAACACGTCTGAAAACGTATGAAAAATGGACGAGAACGAAAGAAAACGGACGAAAACAAACGAAAACGTAAGAAAATTGACAAAAACATATGAAACAAACGAAAACGTAAGAAAGCAGACGAAAACGATGAAAACGGACGAACGGCTAAAACGATAAAACGTCGAAAATGACGAAAACGTAAAACGGACAAAACATCTAAAATGTATTTAAAACGATATAAACGCATAAAAACGTATGAATAAGTAACGAAAACATCGAAAACGGACGAAAACGTTGAAAACGGATGTAAACGCATTTAAAACGGATGAAAACAGACGAAAACGTCTGAAATCGACGAAAACGTCTGAAATCATACAAAAACGTAAAAAAATGACGAAAACATATGAACACGGACGAAAACGTATAAAAACGAACGAAAAAGTATGAATACAGATGAAACGGTATGAAAGCGAAAAAAAATTGAATAAAAAAACGTGAATTTAAAATAAAAAAAACGTGAACTGAAAAAAAAAAAAACGACATGAATTTAAAATAAAAACGTGAATTCCAAAAGAAAAAACAAAAAGAAAAGAAAAAAGAAAAGAAAAAAGAAAAAAAATGCTAATAAATAAGAAAGACAAAAAGACAAAGAAAAATGAGAAAAAAAACATAAACTTAGGTTTCCATATTAAATCTTAGGTTTATATTCACCATTAGATCAAACTAGATGAATGGTGGGGATTTGTCCCTTGATATGCACCAAAATAAAAGTAAGCATTTGAAAATTTCTCGTGAAACTAAATTTACTTAAGACTAAGTCAACCATTAAATAAATTAAAGAACGTCAAGGACATTAAGTAAAAATGAGTTTTCTACTAAAATTGCTTTAAAAAAAATAATGATCAGTGTATGGCATGTTTGAAAGTATTATCTATTGTATGTCATGACTTACTATATTAAATAATATAGTCTATGTTGTTATATTCTTGCTAATATTACTTGTTTGGTCAAGTTTCAGGTTAAGGAACACAGTGTTTCAGACGTATATGTGGGCTGAAATGGGCATCAAAGATGAGAACACAACACGATATATCATATTTACTTTGTAATAATCACCATCCGACTTTTGAATCATATTCTGAAAACAATATCGATATGCGGGGTGATGTTTTGTTTTGCTTATTTCACTTTTCTTTTGAGGATTTCTCTTCATTTCTGTTTTGAAAAATAAGTGCATGATGCATGTGACACTAGACTTGGTTTATGTAAGTTTGTTTCAAAGTATATTGCTTGCCTTTGCGGTACCTTCTTACTGAACATGTACGCTAAACAACTTAATATTTTGTATGCGAAGAAGGGTAGACAATCCAAATTTGTGCAGATTTAATATGCACTTGGATGAGGCGTTGTTGTAATATGTTTGTGTATATGAGATAGCTTATTATATACAAAGGTCCAACTGACTAATAAAAACATTAATGAAAAATGAAAGTGTGGATCAAAAGTAGCATTTCGTGGCAATTACTGTACAAGAAAGGTTATTGAGTCCGAAACTAATTTATTTTAGAGTCTGCTCATTTTTTAATTTATAAATAAAAGAAAGAAAATAAATGTTCTAGTTAAAATAACTACTAAAATTTAGGAAACTATAAAAGAAGGGTATATTAGGAAAAAGGTTATTAGTTGGTTGAGCATTTGAAATAGTGACAAGTGTGCCAATAGAAAGCTTAGCCTTAATTTTAGGTTTCTTAATTAGGCTTAAACGAAGTTGGAAAACCCGCGATGCGTGGGATTGCTTTGTAGACGTGAATTTGGAACCGGTGAATGACCGAAAATTTGTTTGGACCGCTTTCAAATCAATTAAAATTCACGGGACTATTTTGCTAAAGGACTTTTTTTTAAACCTTAGGGACTTTTTTTTTTTATAGATTACTAATTTTACAGACTTACTTTGCAACGACACTTAGACCTTAAGGACTATTTTGCCAAATTGCTAAAGATAGAAATTAATGCTCAAGGACTTACTTTGCAATGACACTTGAACTTCAAGGTATTTTTCAAGTTATAAACATTGCATTTAATCACCTAGCATTTAATGCACCTACCAAATGTTTTGTTTGCAATATGTACGATAAATAGTATATATATAATATCAACACTCTTAAGTAAAAATAGTTTTCAATACAAATAAAAAAATTGCCTTTAAAGAGACTTTCTAGACTTGAGCCGGAGAATCTCGTTTATTTTACGGCTAGGTCTACATTAATATTTGAGATAAAAAAATTGATTTTTAGTTAGATGCTCTAAGGGGGTTAAGTACCATGGCGCATACGTCGCTCCAAGAATACGTGCCTGACATTGTGGCGGCGCATGGCACCAGTGGTCGTTTACACCATCAATGGTGTCGTGCCCATGACGTATGCCAAAACCAATTTTTCCTTTTTTTTAGATTTAATAGTTTTTGTGGTGGTTTTATGTTTTGTTTGTGTGGTGTTTATGTTTGGTGTGTGTGTTTGGTATTTAATTTGCGTGTGTTTATGGGCGGAGACAGGAGGGGCACAAGGGGCACGTGCCTCCTAGAAAAAAAAATTGTAATGTAAGTTTTTTAAAATATTTGGTTTTTCTTTTAATTTGCCCATCTTAAGAACCAATTTGTAGTGTATTTTTAAAATTTATTAAAGTGTGCTCTTTCAAACAAAACTTTCTTTGCCCTCGTGTGTTTTTGCACAAGCATGGAAGGTTGAAAAAGGATTTTTTTTTTTCTTCTTCTTTTTTTTTTTTAATGTTGTTAGTAATTAAATTGGTAGCATGTGATGGTAACTGATGCTTTAAAAAGGTCGTGAGATTTCCTTGTTTCAACATTTTAGAAACTAAATATAATACTTTCTTGAAAGGGATTGTTTAACAAGTGCTCTAAGGGCATTGAATAAGTGCATTAATTCAACATAATTTTTTTTTTAAAGTGAAAAATGCATTAAATATACGCTAATTAAAGTTATAAATTACCTTAATTAAATGTGATTTTGTCTTTAATGAAGGCAAACTTTCCTTGTTTAACAATTTAAACCAATGCCCTAAGGGCATCATTTAGACAACCCCTTTTTGAAAAATTAAGTGGCCGTTTAGTAATTAAAAATTTCTCAGTTTTTCAGGAAATTTTTCATATGATAAGGGAAAAAATGAAAATTCGTTTAGTTACATTTTTTTCCAACAATTTTCAAAAAATGTGAAATTCTCATTCTCTAAATTTTAAATACAAATTTGTAAATCCCATTCTACTCTTCTCACTTTTTTCATTCTCACTTTTTATATCTATGTTTTAATACGTCTTCAGCCGTTTTTATACGTTCTAACCGTTTTCATCCGTTTTTTACGTTTTTGTCCTTTTTACTTTTTCATCATTTTTTACGTTTTCGTCCATTTTTTACGTTTTCGTCCGTTTTTTTTACGTTTTTGTCCGTTTTTTAGGTTTTCGTCCACTTTTTTACGTTTTCTTATGTTATCTTATGTAAGAAAACGAACGAGAACGTTAAAAAGTAGACGAAAACGTCAAAAATGCACTGAAGCGTAAAAAAATAGACAAAAACATTAAAAAGAGACGAAAACGTAAAACAACAGACGAAAACGTAAAAAAATGGATGAAAACGTAAAATAAATAGACGAAAACATAAAAAACAGGCGAAAACGTAAAAAACAGAAGAAAACGTAAAAAAATAGATGAAAACATAAAAGGTAAGGTCGAAAACATATACAAACAGATGAAAACGTATAAAAAGGGACGAAAGCGTATAAAAAACATACAAAAGCGTACAAAAAGGAAGAAACCGAATGAGAATGGATGAAAAAAGTTTAACAGCGTGTAAAACGTAATAAAATCGGACGAAATGTATAAAATGGATAAAAACGAATGATAACGTACAAAAACGGATGAAAAAAATATAAAACCGTACAAAAACGTATAAAATGGATAAAACGTACAAAGATCCAATATGGAAAAAAAATAATATAAAAAAAGAAAAAACTATTTGAAAAGAATGTAATCTAAACATCTTTTTATTTTTTTAAAATGGAAAAATATAATTCCATATAAACGGGTTTTCAAAATTCTTAACTCTTCTTTAAAGAAGAAAAACCAATCTCTTCTCTAGGAATTTAGAAACAAAAAAACAAGGAAATTTTTCACCAACTAAACGGCCCCTAAGATTTTGCGGAAACTTTCTTCTTTCCGAATATCTTTAGAATTCATGCTGCGCCTAATCTCTAAGAGCACTGGGTACGGTGGTTGTTGGCTCAAGCCGTCACTTATGGCAGCACGAGAAACCACATTGCCGTTGGGCTGGTACCGCTGGCGCTGTGGCCACCCGCTCACGCGATTTTTTTATTTTTTATTATTATTTTTTTATTTTTTTTATTTTTTTAGTTGGTATTGTGTTTTGAGTGAGACTTTGTGTTTTTATTTGTGTTTCTGTTTCAAAATGTTTATTGTGTTTGTGTTAGAAAGTTTTGTTTTTGTTTTCAAAAAAGTTGCAGGGCTCAACAAGGAAGATGGAAGAACAGTAGTGAGACTTTTTTTTTTTTTTTTTTTTTTTTTTTTTTTTTTTTTTTTTTCACTTTAAACCTTGTTGTTATATTAGTTTACATTATTAGCTCTTGTTAGTGTTTTTCTTGCACCGTTAGTCCTTATTTTGTTTACATTTTTAGTCCTTATTTATGTAATGTCTTTTTTATTAATGAAATTAAATTTTAGTTATATATATTTTTTATATTTAAAAATGATAAAAAAAAAAACATCTAACGGCACCAGAAAAGTTGTGTTATAGCTAGGGAGGGGTGTTTTGGTGCCATAAGAAAATATGGTGCTAAAGAAAAAAGGTGCTTATGTGGCACAACTTTTATTACGACACCTCCCACAACATCACCCATGACACCAACTGTACCTAACGCTCTAATGATGGTGCATTGTTTTCTATAAATCATACTACAAATTCTATAAGTGCGATTTTTATACTTGGATGCACCAAACTCTACAATAATGATACACGAATGTTATAACATTTATGTGACAACTATGCAAAAAAGAATAAACAAGAAAGGCAATGAACATTTACGGGCTTTGTGAGAATTTGCTAATTGCAATCCTATAAAATAAGATGAAAAATTTGCTTAAAAGAAAGCAACAGCTAAGTACCAAATGTTCAAAGAGCGTGAAGGTTTGAGCAATACTATTTTGGCTCGTACCATTATATCTCAAACAAGCAGAGAAAATTCATAAGTAAATAATAACACTACAAAAAAATGTAAATTTTGGCACGACTTTCTCGTGCACAACTTCCAATGCGTGTCGACCCAAAGCAAAAAAGGCACGACATGTCGTACTTTTTTGGTAGTACCGTTTCGGTTGACCCAAAATATTTTAGCACGACACTTGCTTTGCAGGTTTGGGACGACAGGTTTGTGAGGCCCAAAAGAAATTCAACGTGAAAAATATTTGGCACGACACAGTTATTAAAAAAAGGTACGACATAGTCGTCCCAAGCTTTTTTATTTTATTTAACTTTTATAATCTATTTAAAAATAAGAATAAATTGTATTTTTAAAAACTTTGGGACGACACGTGCATTTATTTTGGCACGATATGGTCGTCCCAAACTGCTATTTCCACATAAGCTGATATACCGTTTGGGACGATCCACGTGGCCTTAGTGCAAAATGGGACGACACGTTTAATGTATTTTAGGGACGACATTGTCGTCCTTAATAAATCTGGGAGGGCAAAAAAAAATGCAGCAAAATTGCAGTTTTCTAAATTTTTTTCGGAAAAAATCTACTAAAACAAATACAACCTGTAATCAATCACAATCCACAATACCAATTCAACAATATGATACAATACCAAATTACTAAACGGATCGAATAACATTCCACAATTCCACGATACCATTCGACAAATACGATACAAATTAAACTACTCTTAAACTATATATACAAGGCGCAAATTTCCTAAATAACATGTCTCAAACTAACAAGTCACAAGCTTATAAAGCTAACATGTCTCAAAGTTATAAAGTTAACATAAATCCTCGATATCATTCGACAAATTCAATACTATTCCATAAAATTAACAAGTCTAAAACTCACAAACTAACTTCCCGCCTACTACTCATAGTACTCGCCGCCCGAATCGCCGCCCGACTCGTCGCCCGCCTCATTATTATCCTCACTATTATCAACATAATCATCTTGGCGCAAATGAGGATTATTTTGTGAGTTGTATTGGTTAAGGTCTGGTGGAGGCATTGCATAGTTGGAACTAGAACCCGGGCACGTAGTAGAGTTGGGAAAGGTGGGACGATAACAACCGACAAAGGAATTATTGGTGTCGAAAATGGGAGGCTGGAAACCAACAAGGCCGGGAGGGGAAAAGGGCCAAGAAAGGGTGCCCGGGGAAAGGGAACAGGAAATGGGTTACCTTTTGCGTTGTAGTGGCTGAAAAACTGCTCAAGGTATGATCCGAACGCCCCAACTGTAGAATAAGTCGCGGTAACCTGTTCCCTAGCCACGCGAGCCTATTGCTCAGCCACTCGAGCCCGTTCTTGCGCCTCCTTAGTTTCCCTCTCCGATCGGCTCATCACCTCTGTCATATGCTGCCTAGTAATGTAATCTTGAGTAACAGGCCCACGTGTGGACCTATGAGAGGTTGAGCCACCACCAAGTAACCTCCTGCCCCTGCCTGCCATGTTCTGGCAGTTGTCACTCGGAACTATACACTGCAATATTTCTATGCTGCTCATGTACGGGATGACACCGCCTCTGACTTGCTCTTGAAGGGCCCTCATCTCATTCGTGTATAAAAAAAAAAAAAAAAAAAAAAAAAAAGGTAGGAAAAAAATAATAAATGAGAAGTAACTTAATATTAATGACGCATGTTAAGAGATAAATTACTTACGTAAGCCGTCTCGTTCTCTCTGGTTTTAAATGTGCCATCTTTTTTTGAATGGCCCCTCCTTCAAGTTTCAATCAGGTCTTCATTTTGATTCTCATGGGTGATCCTCTATACATACAATATAAAATAAATTGATAACGAGGTAAATATAAACAATATAAAAACCTTTAAAAATCACAAAAAATATAACGAATCTTACATAACTGTTTCTTCCTTGAACGAACGACTGTCGACCTTGGTGAGTTAAAATCTTGTTTTTAGATCGATTTTCTGCATTTTTGGCAGATCTTGCCATCCGTTTCGGGTCGCACCACCAGTCGACCAACATCTCCCATTGCTTTTGGGTTCTGTTAAGCCAGGCTTTCGGGGGTGGCGGATGTGCCCTTGCCGCCGTGGGCGTCTCGTGGGTATCAAAGTATTTAGACTTGAGCCTGTGTTTATATTTTCGGTATAACTGCCTCTGCTGTAACCATAGCCCAAGTCCTACCCTTTCCCCTCACCGTATATACATTATTTCCAACTTGTAATTTGTTCTCGTTATTCAACCAAGGCGCCAGGTTGAAATAGGTCTGCAAAAAAATATACTCATTTAAACAAACACACAATTTAAATATAACACGCATATCTAAACGGTCAATAACAATAAGAATAGAAATAAAATAAACAATAAATATAACCTATAGTGCCGACATTATATGCGCCTTATAAGGATTAGGAATTTCTTCCCAATCGCAATCAAGGGGAAGTGGCCTCACTTGTTCCCCAATAAGACTAGCCAACTGCGGTGCATAAGTGCCTATCGGTGAGAAGGTGCCTTGATCATCGGAATCAAAGCATATAGGCAAAGGGCCATTATTCTCCTTATAAGCCTTCTTTAAGGTCCGATTTGCCGTCTCACCAATGATCATTGAACCTACAAATATAAGTTATTGAGTTGTGAAAATACATGTAAAAAAATTCAGGTTTATCAATAAAAATTATATAAAACTAAAAAATAAAATAATAAAAATAAAAAATCACAATTTGTTACCTGCGCAATAGCCCGACATAGTAAATGAGGGCGGTCTGGATGGATCGCCGCCATCATCCCCGCCGTGTGATCTAGGCTGTACACACGCCATCTGTAAAAGTACAAGTACAAGAACACATAGTTTCGTGGACCAATTAATACTAATATACACATTCATATAAACATATAGTAACAATTTCATTCAAATTACAATTTCAAAACAATTGTCATAATCAAATTACAATTCAAGAACAATTGTCATAATCAGAATCATCACTAGATAAAACTTCTTCAAAAACAATAGCGGGGTTCACTTCATCATCATCAGACACGTCAACATCATCATCATCAAAGACATGAGCAACGACGTTATCTTCATTAGTAATAAAATTAGCATCTTCTTCAGCACCATCTGGTGGGGCGTCCACTTCTGCTGATTCATTATTTACACTCAAATTCGTCAAACCAACAGACAATGCAACATCAGATGAACTGCTGCCATGTATAACATCCTGATCAGAATCTACCACATCCCGATGCCAGATCTTCCGATGATTAACATCTTCGACTACCTTCCAATGAGGTGGTCGTCTAGCAGGGTCTTCAAGGTAGAAGACTTGTGTTGCTTGTGTCGCAAGAATGTATTGTTGATTTCTAAAAGCATCTTGTTCAGTCAAAATATGATGTATGCCATGTTCAATGTAAGAACGTCTAGAGCGTGGCGTAGGGTTAGTAGGGTTACGGGTTTCGAACCATATACATCGGAACAACACAACCTTACAGTTGCCCATATAAGTGAGCTCTAGAATTTCTTCCAGTTGACCATAATACATAGCTCCATTAGGCCCAGGTGTTGAAACTCCACTGCTTTGAGTGGTATGAAGTTTATCGCTACCATGCACCAAGAACTTCACACCGCTCACTATGCAAGCGGGTATGTACTTGCACTAGATGAAGGTCCACATGCCAAAGAGAGTAACTCGAGACTACAACTTGGGTCTTTTGCCACGCTCTTTTCACGAATCTATGAAAGAGATACAAACAGATTTAGATGAGCAATAACTCTGGACTACAAGGTAATATATCTAATGCGTTTACCTTGTGATTGAACCAGGGAGGAAAACTTGTTTCCACGGTATTGTTAGGAAATTCACTGCACAAAGGTAATGAATAAGTCATCGAAAACAAATAACTTAAGAAAAAAAAAAGGGTTCTTCAAAATATAAAAAAGAAGAAACATACTCTTTGTACGCCAGGATGTCTGCGTCTATTTCAGGACTGTTGTTAAGTATAAACCATACAACTGCCTGCATGACATCTGTATTCAACCGAGTCGAGACTTCTCTACCCACCGGTTTGCCTACGGACTGGAACACTGGAATTTATCTGGTTGTTCAGGCAAACCGTCATCATTTCTCGTCTCGACATCCTTAAGATAACGCGAACAGAAAGTTAATGCTTCTTCTGCAACATAACCCTCTGCTATAGAACCATCAGGATTGGCTTTATTTCGGACATAATTTTTTAGTTTTTTCATGTATCTTTCAAATGGATACATCCACCTGTAGTAAACAGGGCCACCTATAATAGCCTCTTCGGTTAAATATATAACCAAAAGAATCATTATGTCAAAAAAAGAAGGAGGAAATTTTTGCTCTAAATTAATCATAACATCGATCATTTGTTTTTTAGCTTTCTCCATGTCCTGCTGCATCAAATTTCGAGCACAAATCTGCTTAAAGAATAAGCATAGCTTGATTAATGGGGTTGAAATGTCTTTAGGTAAGTATCGCTGAACTTCATAAGGAAGTAACCGCTGCATCATTATATGACAGTCATGAGATTTTAGGCCCGTTATGTTGTTATCATCAGCGGTCACTTTTTTCTTGAAGTTGGATCCAAACCCATCAGGTAGTCTAACTCCTTTGATGAATTTACAAAAAAGTTTTTTGTTTTATGGTGTGAAAGAGTACGTTGGATGAGGCTTATCGAACTTCCCGTTTCCTTTATCAATGAGCCACAACTCCTTTCGAACTCCCAAAGTTTTCAAGTCTTGCCTTGCCTTTAGCGTGTCTTTGGATTTGTCGTTCATTAACAAGGTATTCAGCACACTCTCAAGCACGTTCTTTTCGACGTGCATGACATCGAGATTGTGTTTTAGTAGAAGAACGGGCCAATACTCCAGTTCGTAGAAGATAGAACGCTTACTCCAATTCAATTGGATTTCTCGATTAGGTTTAGGGTTATTTTTTAAAGTATTTGGATGCTTCCCTGAGACACGTTTAAAGACTTTACTAATTTGAATCATGATTTCCTCATGGGTAAAGCTTCTAAGAGGATGTTTCTTTTCAGGTTTACCATGGAATTCCTTATGTTTATTCCTTAGTGGATGCCTTACGCGTAAGAATCTTCTATACCCAACATAAGCGATTTTATGCTTCACAGGAAGCGATGGAGTGTCCTGATTACATGTGGGGCATGCATAGTAGCCTTGTCCACTCCACCCAGACAAACTACTTCGAGCTGAAAAGTCATTGATGGTCCATAAAACCGCCGCTTTCATTTTGACATGTGTACCCGTAGTAGCGTCTAAAGTCCACTCTCCTATCCATAACTCTTTGAGTTCTTTGATCAAAGGCTGCAAGAAAACATCAATGTCCTTTGCAGCTGATTTAGGGCCAGGAATTAACATCGTCAACATTTCTCGTTCATACACATCCAAGGGGGTGTGTTGTATGTTGTCAATAAAACCGGCCACATGCTCTAAGTTTGACTCATGTTGCCAAACGGATTGAAACCATCAGCAGCCAACCCTAATCGGACGTTTCTAGGGTCACAAGAAAACTCAGGTTTCATTATGTCAAAATTTTTCCATGCTTGACCATCACACGGGTGATTCATCTTACCATTTTCCTTAGACTGTCCAGTAGCATGCCAAGTCATCCACTTTGCGATGTGTTTTGTGTTGAACTTACGTTGTAGTCTAGGTTTTAACGGAAAGTAACGCGACACCATGTTGGCAACTTTCTTCCCCTTTGTCCTTAGGTTTTTCCAACTACTCTCGTTGCAGATTGGACAATTATTGAGACTTTTGTTCTCATCTGATCCCCAAAATAAAAAACAATCATTTATACAAGCATGGATCGATTCGTATCCTAACCCGATATCTTTGTATGTCTTCTTGATTTCATAGTATGACGGTGGGAAATTGAATCCTTTACTAGGGGGACATGCCTTTTGCAAAAGAGCTAGAATCTTGTTAAACCCGACATCAGTTATTTTATGTAAGACCTTGATGTGCGAAAGCTCTGACGTAAAGTTCAATGTAGTCATATCACAACCTGGGTACAACTTTTGGGTGGACCTAGCAAGTAACTCTTCGTACTTGTTAGTAATGCTAGGATCATTGGTTTGAGCTGGTTGAGGACCTGTTGTTTGATCTGGTTGAGAAACTGTTGTTTGAGATGGTGGAGTTGGGACATTATCTGTAGAAATATCTTGGAAGAATGCATCCATGTCCATGTGTTCAGGTGAAGGTGGTTGTGGTGTGTTGTGTACTACGGGTGGAGGAAGCGGTTCACCATGATATTTCCAAGTGGTATAATGTGTGTCAAACCCGTATTTAGATATGTGTGACTCAAGAGTTTTGAGCGTACCCAATTTAGTTGGAGCGTTACTACAACGAACACATGGGCAATGAATCATTTTTGAGATGGGGTTTAACAATGGCTCACAATGCGCGATTTAATGCAAAAGACCATCTAAAATTGGGAATTACGGTTGGATACAGTGGTCCAACTCTTATCAACTAGTACAATACCCGTGCGTTGCCCGGGTATAACGATTCAATAATTAACATAAAAAATATAGAAGTTGTGAGTTTATTTTATAAAAAAAATATACTTAAAAGAAAACAAACGTGAACAACTGGAAACAAAGTATCTCAAAATGCAAAATCATTCTTATTTAATAGCGAAGTATTAAATCTAAAATATACCAAAGTACTAAAAACAAAAGGTTGAAACTACACCAATTAATCTTATCTTCTTTCTAAATAGTTGGACTTTGAAATAAAGGTGCATAATTCGTCCATGTTTCTGAATATTTGACAATTTGCTCTTCTGGTTTTTGCATATCAATCAGATTCAATTGCTAAACTAAAAATATAAATGGCCATATAGCTTTTACGTAAAGCTTGAACGAATGATATATCACTCGAGTTGCATTACGTTGAGTTGAGCATTGCCAAAATTAAATAATTTAATGAGTAGTCGAATTTGCAGATTTGTTTTTGTAACTTAAGTGAAAATTTCACATTACGTTACAAATTTTACTCATCTATGAGCATAAGCATAAAGTTGCACTTCAACTCAAAACCATTAATTGGTGGTTAGTTGAGAATATAATTTTCCCTTGAGTTAGATAATAATAAAAATTTACTATATTATTATTGATTCAAGTGATCTTAGTTATGTTTTATTTCCACCATATACACAAATACACAATCTGAAAACATTTACGGCTTACTTATCAGTCACTTTAGTAAGATTATTGCATACTTGTCATTTACAACTCTTGATCTTTTTTATCAATTCTTAAATTGTATCATATACGCAATCCGAAAACATTTACAGCTTACTTCACACATGCTTGACTTTTTAAGTTTCTAACCTTAGTTGTGACTTGTGTATTTTGTATTCATGTGTAGTAGCCTGATTATCACATTAACTATAACTTGTCTGTTACTTGAGTTGGATTGTTGAAAGGACATTTATTCACTAAAAAACCAATACCATGAGGAATTCAACCTATGATTGAACCGGATAAGTAGTAAACATGGGCAATGATATTTCCAAGTGGTATAATGTGTGTCAAACCCGTATTTAGATATGTGTGACTCAAGAGTTTTGAGCGTACCCAATTTAGTTGGAGCGTTACTACAACGAACACATGGGCAATGAATCATTTTTGAGATGGGTTTAACAATGGCTCACAATGCTTAACGAATGCAAAAGACCATCTAAAATTTGGGAATTACGGTTGGATACGATGGTCCAACTCTTATCAATTGTCATGATCTGCGTTGTAAAAACATATTCAAAAAATGAATTTATATATACATATGCAAATAAACACATTCAAACATGAAAAGGCGTAATTATGAGTCGCTCGCTTACCTAGTGCAACTATGGAAGGCAATCTTAACCCACTCTTTGAATGTCTCGTCTCATATATGAATGCGATAATCGATTTACTATTTGAAAAAATTCGGCAAAGATTTCCTCAACTCCCCAAATATGTGCATTAAAGACATATTCGTAGGAGTGAAAGGAAATCTTGAATTCTCTCAAATAGTAAAACAGATTATACGCATCCATATCTTAAATGAGACAAAACATTCAAAAGCAGCCCCAACAGAGACTTTCCGAAATTAATTTCTAATAAATTAATTTCGGACGGGTTTTCTATAGGAAGATTAACTTCGGACGGGGAATTTCCAAAATTAATCACTAAAATCCTAAAAACATTAACACAAGTTTAACAATCACAATATTACTAACCAAACGGCTTATTCACAATATCATACTAAACATACAAAATCCGATAACTTTTTAATTCATCAATATCTTTTCCGATATCACATATCATTTTCATTTTAACACGGTCACTTTAAGTATTATAACTAACAATTAATAACATATCATATATCATTTTTTCCGATATCACATATCATTTTCATTTTAACACGGTCACTTTAAGTATTATAACTAACAATTAATAACATATCACATATCATTTTAACATGGTCACATATCATTTTTTCCGATATCACATATCACATATATTTTTTCCGATATCACATATCACTTGAATTAAAGTATATACCTATTTCGCGGCTGAAAATACAGGAAGAGAAGAAAAGAGAGAGAGAAAAAGAGGTGGTCGCTCGACCCGCCTGACACGGCTGTCCCGGTTGACCCAAACACTACACATAAAACCATAGTTAAACAAACTATTGTCGTCCCAAAACACATTGTCGTCCCAAACTTACATTAACCAAATTAATTAATAAAAACTTTTTACGACGACATTGTCGTCCTAAAACACATTAACAAAATTAAAAAAAAGTCACTAACCTACACGGTGGTGGGCTGCTGCTGCGGTAGTGGTTCGTGGTGGTGGAGCTGCTGCGGCGGTGGTTCACGGTGGTGAGCTGCTGCTACGGTGGACCATCTAACCAACACAAACACAACATAAAACCATAGTTAAATAAACCATAATTAAAGAAAATAAATTAACAAAAAAAAAAAAACCTTTAAACAAAACAAAATAACAAAAATTATAAAAATTGTGCACAGTGGTGCGTGTGTAATTGATGGTTACGAGTGATAATAGTGTTGTGGTGGTGTCGAATTGAAGAAAATAGCTTTTTTTTTTTTTTTGGTTTCGAATGGATTTTTAAGGTGTTTACGAGTGGTTTTTTTTTGGTTAAGTGTAAAGATGAAAAAAAGAAGAAGATAGATATGCTGGTGCACATCAATTATTGATATAAAAAAGGGACGACCAAAAAGGGACGACATTGTCGTACATTTTTGTTTTTTTTTGCGAAATATTTGGCGGGTGGTTTAAGTTTTCGTGAAAATTTTTGGTGAAAAAAAAGGGACGACAAATGTCGTGCCTTTTTGTTTTTTGTTTTTTTTCCTTTATCTTATGTATATTAAAAAGTATTTAAATTATTTAATTAATACTAAATAAATTAAATTTGTTATAAAAAATTTAAATAATTTAAAAATAAATTAAATTAGTTATAAAAAATTTAAATAATTTAAAAATAATTTAAATTAGTTATAAAAAAAATTAAATAATTTAAATTAGTTATAAAGTATTTAAATAGATTAAAAATGATTTAAAATTAATTATAAATTTTTTATATAAATTAAAAATGATGTTAAACGAACGAGTCTAGGTGATATTGTTATACATGATCTTAAACGAACGAGTCTAGGTGATATCGTTATACATGACATGTTAAAACGGATGAATCGAGATAGTATCGTGATACATGAAATGTTAAAAGAACGAGTCGAGATCTTCCCGTTATACATGATATGTTAAACAAATGAGTCAAGATGATATCGTTATACATGAGATGTTAGACGAATGATTCTAAATGACATCGTTATATATGATATATTAAACTAACGAGTCGAGGTGATATTGTTATACATGATGTTAAACGAACGAGTCTATGTGATATCGTTATACATGATATGTTAAATGAACGAGTCGAGATGATATCGTTATACATGATGTTAAACGAACGAGTAGAGGTGATATCGTTATATATGACATGTTAAAACGGATGAACGAGTCGAGATCTTCCTGTTATTCATGATATGTTAAACGAACGAGTCAAGATGATATCGTTATACATGAGATGTTAGACGAATGATTCTAAATGACATCGTTATACATGATATGTAACACTAACGAGTCGAAGTGATATCGTTATACATGATATATTAAACGAACGAGTCGAGATAATATCGTTATACATGATGTTAAACGAACAAGTCGAGGTGATATCGTTATACATGATATGTTAAACTAACAAGTCGAGGTGATATCATCAAAACTGGTTAGTCTATAACTCTTTATCTCATCAAAACATCCAACCAAAATAATGGCGCCAAAACTTCCCACCAAAAGCTACCAAATCTGCTCTATATATCACATAAAGAAAACTTGAGATCTTATCCTACCAAAAGCTACCAGATCTTATCCTCAAAACCACTCAACCTCACAACCTCTTATCTTCACACAAATTTCAAAACCTGAGATGGAGCAATTTAATCATTTTATGTGTTTTTGTGGAGCAGGAAATATAAGATTAAGAACATCACATAGAGAAAATTCATCTGGACGGCAATACTATGCATGTCCTCTGTCGAAGGACAATCATACATTTATTATTTATGTAAATATACAAATAATTGGGTTGTAATCTCTTATAATTTTCTTATTATGTAACAGCCCAGAAAAGAAGATAATGGGTGCGGATATTTTATGTGAAAGAGTGAATTTGACGAGTACTTAAGAATAATCTCTTCCGTTCAACATCTCAAGGTTCGGATCCGCACCAACAGTGCTCAAGCCGTGAAGCCAAAGATCTTAAAAACATCTTTGGAATCACAAAACAGTGCTAGAGACAAGTGTAGGGATGCTTGAGGCAAGACTTGAAATGGCAAGGATTCCTGACGACCACGACCACGCATGTCAGTCGGATGCAATAATCCGTGAGCTGTTAGGTGACATGGAAAATCTTCGTATGTAGTAGTGTTGTTGTTGTTGATGAATATGGTTCTTATAAGAACTCCTCTTTAATGAAGTTCTTAATGAATATGGTTCTTATAAATGGGCAATGTTTGTTATGGTCTATGTCGTGTGTTTCGTTTGCTTGTCGAGTTGTTTCGTTTTCTTGTCGAGTTGTTTCGTTTGCTTGTCCGCGAGTTGTTTCGTTTGAGTTGTTTAAGCACTCTTTCACATTCACTCTTTCATATAAAATATCCACATCATGATCTTTTACTCTTTCACATTAAATATTTTTTTTAAATTTATAAATGTATTTAATTTTAAATTAAAGTATTTAATTATAAATATAAACTATTTAATTTTAATTCTATATTAAATAAAAGTATTTAAATTAAATATTTTTTTAAATTAAATAATTTAATTAAAAACTGGTTTATAAAGTTTTATTTAAAAAAAAAATATGTTTACAGTTTGGGACGACAATGTCGTCCCAAAGTGTTTGGCGGGATAAAAAATAATGGCGGGATGTATTTATTTTCGTGAATAGTTATTTAAATAGATTTTAAATAGTAAAAAATCAAATAATTAAAAAATGGGACGACGTTATCATGCCATTTTGTGTCATGCCAAAACGTTTATGTTAACTGCCCTTTTTGTTGAAAATGTGCGGGACCTTTCTTCATTTTGGGACTACAATGTCGACCCAAAAATTATTGGGCGTCCCAAATATTAGATATTGGTGTAGTGTAATACTACCAAATAAACATGATTCCCCACATAAGTATATGTATTAAAAAATTTAAAGCAATCTAACTGATAGTAAGCATATATTGCATAGTTTCGTAGACAGTAACAACGAGATAGTGCATATATTGTCCGTCACTTATTAGGTCAATGCAATCTCCAACTTATTGAGTTTGCAATAATTCTTGAGCTCCACTTCCTTTTTCTTCAACTTATCAATTTCAGCATTAGGATTTTCATCAAGCCACTTAAGAGCTTTCTCAATTCGATGCTCTATGCCTTTCATGCTTAGTGCAGGAAACCACATCCTTGATCTAAGCTTCAATTGGACATTGTTATCCTTGATCTTGGCTCTTAAGTTACAAATATAAGTTTCTAAATCTCTATGAGCGTTCACCTTGTTCAGGTGTGCTTCATCCTCAATCTTATATCGCTCAGCATCTTTAATCATCTTCTCGATCTCCTTTGTTGACACACTGCCAGTGTTTGTGATCCTGACTGCATTGCACTTGCCAGTAGTTGTTTCTCTGGCTGAGACATTCAAGATCCCATTAACATCTATCTCATAGCATAAGGTTACCTTAACTTCCCCTCGCAAACCACGAGGAAGGCCATCCAGTACAAGTTTTCCCAATAAGTAGTTCTCTGTCCCCTTGGATCTCTCACCTTGATACACAGTCATACCCATTGACGTTGCATTGTCACGAGAAGTAATGAGTATTGTTTCCTTCTTGGTTGGTATTGGTGAATTTCTTGGAATAACAACTTTCATAAGATCTCCCTCCAGCCCCACACCAAGTGACAAAGGAGTAACATCAATTAGCACCAAGGACTTTGTTGCTTCATCGCCCATGCCGCTTAAATTTGCAGCTAAAATTCCAGCACCATGTGCAACAGCCTCGTCAGGATTCAACTGTTGGCAGAGTATTTTTCCATTGAACAACTCCTGCAACAATTCTTGTACTTTAGGAATCCTGGTCGATCCGCCAACAAGGACAACTTCATCAATGCTATCTTTACTCATATTCGCATCTCTCAAACACATCTCCACATGCTCCATGCACTTCTTGAACAAGTCCATATTAACATCCTCAAACTTTGCTCGCGTAAACTTTGCAGAAAAATCAATACCGTTAAACAAGCAATCAATGTCTAATGTCGTCTGACTGCAGGCTGAAATAACCCTCTTTGCTCTCTCACATTGAACCCTTAACCTACCTAAAGCTTTTAGGCTGTTACTAATGTCTTCTTTGTGTTTTCTTTTGAATTCTTGAACAAAATGATTCACCATTCTGTTATCAAAGTCTTCACCTCCTAAATGTGTGTCACCACCCGTAGCCTTAACCTCGATTATTCCCTTTTCATCAATCTTGAGAATAGAAACATCAAAAGTACCACCACCCAAGTCGAAAACTAACACATTCATCTTGCCATTAGATTTCTTGTCAAGAGCATAAGCAATTGCAGCTGCTGTTGGTTCATTAATCATACGCACGACTTCAAGTCCAGCAACCGCTGCAGCATCCTTTGTTGACTGACGTTGTGAATCATTAAAATAAGCTGGAACAGTTATCACCGCCTTTTCAACTGTCGATGCAAGATATTTTTGAGCGATTTCTTTCATCTTTGCTAAGACCATAGACGAAATCTCTTCCGCAGCAAATTCCTTCTTTCCACCTTTGTATGTGACCACAATCTTAGGCTTGTCATCGTTCCCAGCCACGACCTTAAAAGGCCATAACTTCATGTCTTCTTTAACAGTTTCATCACTTGCTCTTCTTCCAATCAATCGCTTAACATCTGTTTATTTATGTTTAGTTAAATGTATGTGTGTGAATATATAAACATTTACAAATTGAAAAACAATGAATGAATGAATGAAAATTGACTAACCGAAGATGGTGTTTGTAGGATTACAAGCAGCCTGGTTTTTTGCAGCATCGCCCACCAAACGTTCAGTGTCGTTAAAGGCTACCCATGACGGGGTGATCCTGTTACCTTGATCATTTGCTATGATCTCAATACGGTTGTGTTGCCAAACAGAAACACATGAATAAGTTGTTCCAAGATCGATGCCAATAGCTGGTGCTCTACGTGTTTTTGACATTTTTTCAAGCTAAAATATAAAAGATTATGCACAACCTTCTCTCGTACCATCACTATTTATATATTCTGAATGAACGAATCCTACTCAAATTATATCTTGCGTTTCAATACAAATAACTTTTTTATCACAAAATTATCAACTATAAAGCTATAATATAATATAAATACTTCTTCTAAAGCAATAATAACGGAGGCAATTAGATTTTATTTTTTTTACTTCAAAAACATAGTCACGAATTTTTATTTGTATACAATACCCAATTCGTATATTATGATCCGTCGGATCATACAACTTTCTTCCATCTTCTAATCACACGGTCCTTGTTTAAATGGGTATAAAAAATGGGTATAAAAACTAGGGGTGAGCATGATTCAGTTTGGGTCGGTTTTTTGCTAAAACCGAAACCGAATCGAGATATTCGGTTTCTATAAAACCTAAAATCAAAACCGTTCGGTCTTTGGCGGTTCGGTTTATTATCTGTTTTGGTTTGATATTTCGGTTTTTAACCGTTTATATTTTGGTGTGGCCAATTTATACCAACTAATTAGTTTTACGAAGAAAATTGGTTATTCTTCTTTACCTTTTTGTTACTCTAAGCGTAATAATGTTTATCTCATATTTATACAAGAGTAAACTACACCATTCGTCCTTGTGTAATACGTTGACCATCAAGTTTCGTCCTTTGACCAAAAAAATTGCACCGTTGGTCCTTAACTGCGAAACGTTACTCAGCGTTGGTCCCTCACCCTAACTGATGTGACTAACGGGCGTTAAGCCTTTTTAAGTGGAGGGTATATTTGTCTTTTCACACTTCATCTTCACTCTTCAGTGTCATCCACGTACCAAACCAACTCATGTCCACATGACACCTTAAAAATATCACCCCATTTACTGTATTTATTTTTCCCAAAAAATCAAAATTATCCATAAAAAGAAAAGCATATATATCCAGCACATTTCAACACAACTCTTTCCATTTACTATATTTTCTTAAACCCATTTAAAATCTTACCTTAGATCTTATTTTTTCTAGAGATAGGAAAAACAAAGATTTGGTTTTAATTAAGGATATGAAGATTCAGTGTAACGTTTGTGAGACAGCTGAAGCAACTATGTTGTGTTGTGCCGATGAAGCTGCTTTGATGTTGCAACCCTAAAATACTTCTCACCCTCCTCCTGCCAAAATAGCAGCCGCCGGCTGTAGCCTTTCCCGGCCATCCTCCGGCCACGCGCCGCCCAAGCGCCACCACCCACTCCCACGACACCTCCAATATGAAAGACATCACCATTCTTTACCAACACATATATCCCCACACACCGCCCCTAGTTCTTCCCTTACTCTTTCTCACTCTGTAATTTCGTCCTCCCCAAAACCAAAAGAAACAAAAAAAGTTTCTTCTTTCTCTGCTCTTCAAAGTCAAACCAAGATGAGTCCCTTTCACCCTCTCCCACTCGATTTCTTTTCCCAACGCATCATCATGGGTTCCATTTGGAGATGACAATGGAAGTGAAGTTTGCCAGGAATAACTCTCTTTCATCTCGAGGCAAAGAAGGACATGGTCAAAGTTTCCCATTTACTCTTCAATTTGCAGCCGAGTTTTTTTCATAGGTTTTTCATTCATCTCACGCACAAATCACTAACAATTAGTTTTTGCAAAATTAGGGTCTTTATTAGTTGAGGATCTAATTTATTTAAAATGGGCAAGTTGATGTTTTTTTATTAGCCGTTGGATCAAATTCATTTTGTGGATCTAATTTATTTAAAATGGGCAAGTTGAGTTTGTTTTTTGAAAATTGATTTTGTGTTTGGTGACAGTGGTGGGGTGAGAAAATGAAGATGGTGGTGGTGGTGATGAGATGATAATGGTGGTGGTGCTTGTGTGCTTGTTAAGAAGGGTGGTGGTAGTTTAGATGAGGAGATGATGACGAGATGGTGTTGGTGTTTGAGTTTGATTTTGATTTGCAAGTTTGGGGATTATTTCTAGAGAGAGAGGCGTAAATGGAGGAGAGAGAGCGTAAAAGCAAAAAAGGAAGAATCGAAAGACGGGATGGTTTTAAGTGTTGGTGTGGGTGGTGTGGGTGGAAAAGACATAAATACCCTCCACTTAACAAGGCTTAATGCCCGTTAGTCCAACCAGTTAGTGTGAGGGACCAACGATGACTAACGTTTCGCAGTTAAGGACCAACGATGTAATTTTTTTGGTCAAAGGACGAAACTTGATGGTCAACGTATTACACAAGGACGAATGGTGTAGTTTACTCTTTATACAATTACACGCGTATAGATGAGACAAACACACATGCAAGTGAACATACACATATTACTATAATTATCACATACGTATCGATTTATTGTCAAGTAAACACACGTAAACGGCAAAAGTATCGATATATTGTCAAGTAAACACACGTAAACGGCAAACACGTATATAAATGTTAAGATAAATATATTATTATAAATCCACCAACAAAATGAATATAAAATATAAATTTGATTTATTTAGTTATTTATTTATAATATATTATTCATATAATAAAATCGGTTCGGTTCAGATTTTGAACGAAAATCGAAATTGAACCGAATTTTTCGCTTTTTGAAGAAAGTAAAAACCAAACCATCGGTTTTTAGTTTCGGTCGGTTTTTCGGTTTTTCTGCTCACCCCTAATAAAAACACGCGTTTCATGTGTAACAAGGATATAAAAGTAATTTTACCAACAAAAACTGTCTTATCTCTCTTCCCTCCATCGTCTCACTCATTCATTTCTAGAGTTTTTCGCTCTCGCTAAATCTTTTCCCTCTCTAAAATCGATCAGAAATTGGGGATTTCTCTAGAGTTTCTATTTATGATCAACTCTCATCGATTAAAACACAGAAATTTGTGTTCGATAAGATGAATCAAGTTCGTAAGTTCATCATTTATGTTTTAATTTTGTTTTAGTTTTAGTTTGTGAATTCATATTTTTTAGAACCTAGACGAAGTAATAGACTCTAGAGTAAACAAACAAACAAAAAATGATGAAGAAATCGAAGATTTGACAGTACAAGAAGAAAATGAAATACATAAGAATTAGGATTATCTAATGAGATTATTTTTAGTTTATTTTTGTATTATCTGATTTTAAATATATATATTTATTTATTTATTAAACAAATTTTAGAATCTGAAAGCAGAGTGGAAGAATCAGAGAGTGAAACCTTCGCAGAAATGAGATTGAAAAGATTCGAAGACCGACCAGCTTTTAAAGGTATAAAACGAGGATTTTGTTTTGCTCATCAGTTGTTCATCAATCATTGTTTCAGCTTATATAGACGGCTTTATGCGTTGTTATAAAAAAAGGTTTGTGATACATCTCGGAATTATTGAAGGTGAGTTATTAATAATTATGCACTTAGTAATTTTTACACATTTATCGTATGTATTTGATTATGTATTTAATTTCATACTTATTGTCCTTGTTATTTTAAAGGTAAATCGACCTTTCCCCAAATACTTACACCACATGATGTTGAGGGGCAAGCTTAATGGTGGCGCTTAAGTGGCGCATTCTTTAATGGTAATATTGACATACCATCAGTTATACCGCCGCCTCCAAACCAACACAGCCGTAATGATGTTCCTGAAGACGTTTTTCGACAACTTGCTGAAATGAAAAGCCAGTATGATGAACAGAATAAAAAGCTACATGCACAAGATTCCAAGATCAAATATATTTATGAGGTAAGTTGGTCACGTTAAATTAAATTAGGTTATATATAAAGATAAAATAATAGTTGTATATAATTTTGTTAAAAAATTTAATGCACGCTATTCGAGCCGGGACTTTACCGTCACTTCCAAAAGAACCGATCTTTGCTGGTCAACATTGTGGTTTTAGTGACTTCAAAAATTTCCAAAGCACGCAGGTATATTTACGTGATTTAATGTTTCGTCTATATTTTTTGTTCAATACTAACCAAATAATATAATCATATGTTTAGGTCGGGCAAGCATTCACTTTTCGTCCCTTCGGTGACATCCGACAAAAATCAACTTCTCGAATATCTACATGTTGGGAGTAAAAACTACATAAACATTCAATAAGCTAATATCTCCATGGGTAGTGGATCAATTACAAAGTGATAAAAAATACAAAGTGTAAAAAGCCACTCATCATATGACATGTGTTCTCCCACCTATTCTATTCAAAAAATTTGTCCAAAGGTAAAATCGTTTTGCTTTTCCACCTCAAATTTCAAACGCACATATCTCTTAAATGACAAACTTTCCGGAAAAACCGAGTTCACCATAATTCTTAAAATTTAATACTCTTTAATTTGGTATAAATCTTGTTAAATATTTCAAACTTTTTTTTTAACATATCAAATTGATCATGATTTTCTTGATATTTTTGTCATTTTCGATCTTATTTTTTACCTTTAAAATTGCCGAAGCTTGAAATAATTGAAACACGAAAGTTGTAGACTTTGATTCACTCTTTACCCGGAATTTCGAATCACTCAAATACGATATGATATGAGTGAGATATCGCATGTTAAAGATGACATTTTAGTCATATTTGTTGCACACAAGATGTTTGATGAAATGTTTAGCTTAGATTTTTAGTGTTAAAATTGCATTAAATTCTCTAATTTTTGTACCACAACGCATCATTAATCATTTTATTAATGTAAGTGTCTAAAAGTGATAATATTAATCGCTATTTTTAAATTAAAAAAAAAACGTTATGTTCATCAGTTAATTTTGTTCATTAGTTAATATTGTTCATCAGTTAATCTTGTTCAAGACTAATGAACAAGACATATTTATTACTAAAAAAAAGAGTTGGCCATCAGTTTATCACAACGTTCATCAGTTTTCTTTATTTTTGTTCATCAGTTATATCACAATGTTCATAAGTATGAAAAATTATAATGTTCATCAATAAAAAAATCATAATGTTCATCAGTTGTCTAAAAAAAATCACAATGTTCATCAGTTAGAGTCACAGTGTTTATCAGTTCATCAATTAGTTGTTCATCAGTTAGTATTATTCATCAATAAAAATAGTTATTCATCAATTCTCTTAAATTTTGTTCATCAGTTTATCGGTTTTCAAAAAAAATCATAATGTTCATCAGTTATGGTTACAATGTTCACCAGTTTATCATTTGGTTGTTTATCAGTTAAAAAAAATAAAAATAACAAAAGATATATTTTGGTATATCAATTAGTGCATTTGAATGTACTTTTATAAGAAAAATCTCTTTTAGGCAATTTATCAAACACTTTGTGTGCACTAAATATGACTAAGATGTCATTGTTAACGTGTAATATCTCACTCATATTATATCGGAATTGAGTGATTCAAAAATCTGGGTACAGAATAGGCAAAAAGCTACAATTTTCGTGTTTTAAGTTTTGCATAATTAGGTTTTTAAACTAGACAAAATTACAGCCGAAAATGCCGAAAATTTCAATAAAATCAACATCCATTTAAAAAGTTTAAAAAAAAAGTTGCGATTTATAAATTAAAATGCATACCAAATTAAAGAGAATTAGATTTTAAAAATTATGGTGAAATCGGTTCTTCATAAAAGTTTGTCGTTTGAAAGTTATTTACGTTTGAAGTTTTGGGCTGGAATAAAAAATAGGTTAAAAGTACCAAAATACCCCCTAACCGAATTTAATAAAAAAAATGAATTATTTGGTGGGGGACACGTGCCATTAGATGATAGGCTTTCTAGACCTATTAATTTCTATCACTTTGCAAAGGATCCTAACTCTATGTCCATGAGTACCTTGATCCATAAGCTAGCATTTATATATACGAGTCTTTTGATTTTACGAACTCGATCACGATCAATTAAACTAACAAAAAAAAAACTTATAAAACTGCACTATCGAATTGCTGTATTTAAAAGCCATAATGAAAGAAAAATGACTAACCGAAGATAGTGTTTTGTGGGTTATAAGCAGCTTGATTTTTTGCAGCATCACCAACAAAACGTTCATTGTCGTTGAAGGCGACAACTGACGGGGTTATCCAATTACCCTGATCATTTGGTATAATCTCAACACGGTTATTCTGCCAACAGCTGCACAAGAGTATGTCGTTCCAAGATCGATACCAATAACTGGAACTTTACCTATGTTCAACATTATGTAAAGACAAAGAAATTATGCATCCAACGAGTTTATATACTTGTAATGAACTAAAGCTAATGGATTAATACAATATAAATATACAATATCCAGGGTATGGAAAAGTTTCTAAATTTCTAATCCTTAAACTACCTTATTATTATTCACTTTGTTATCTTTAATGATCATAGTGAGTTGTAATTTAGATAGGCTTTAAATGAATACTTATGGGCTTTTTTAGCTATAGTTTATGACTTACGGGCTTTGACATATGTTTTGCGAGTGAATGTTGCTGTTAGCATGAAGTGATACAAGCATCGCCCATTGAAATTATCAGCTCACATTAAAGTTCATGTGTTCTCATCTTCAAGTTATAAGCAGTCAGTTAAACTAATATGTTCTAAAAAAGTAGCTAAAGCCAGAAGCTGAGAAGCTAAACTATTTATTTGGAATAGCTGTATTTGAGCAACGGCGTCTGGCTCAACGTCCCTAACCATTCCTTTAAAAGGCTCAACGTCCCTTACCATACCTTTAAAAGGTTAATATAAGCCGTGTTAGGGAGCTCAGAAACAGGACTGCAATGATTATGCCAATCCTGGCTGTCCCTGCCCTGTTCTCTAGATAGGTCTCACTCAATTTATCATCTCTTAGAAGCTCTATCAAATAAGCCATTATTGCCAACAACCAATTTTGCAACACTTTAGCTCAACTCATGACCATAAAAGACAAGAAAAAAAATGATATAAACCGGACAGAAGTAACAGTTCGGGATAAAAGAGCTCAAGGAAAATTATGTCTATAAATAATCCAACCTCAAAAACATTAGTGCTTAAAAACACTAATCATAATTCAAAACAAACGCAGCATTACTAAGGCAATAGTTCAACAAAATTATCCTAATAAAAAGTTCACTTAAACATATGTTTTTAATATCTCTTTGCAAAACCACCAGCACCAGCGCCCCTGCCGTAAGCAGAAGCAGCAGGCACAGCCTGTGGCTCAGCAGACGCCTTCACAACACCAGGAAGATCACCCATGCCAAGAGCAGTAAGCATCTCAAGGGTCTCTTTATCGACTTCAATAAGATCGGTCTTGATAGCAGACTCTTCTGGCACAAAGTCCATACGACGCTCTCTCTCTTCTTCCTGTAGCTTCAATGAGATACCTCTCACGGGTCCCTTCTGGATACGCTTCATGAGATGAGTTGAGAAACCAGCAATCTTGTTCCTAAGACGTTTGGATGGAATGATGGCAACTTCCTCCAAGATCTTCTTGTTGGTGTGGAAGTCCAGAGTCATCTTCCCATAGTACCTCTCAATAATTACCCTTGAGGATTTCTTGACAGTTTTGGTGCGAACACGCCCCATACTTTAGCACACAAGAGTACTTATCGCAAACTGCATTCAATCAAGTTAACAAAACATCATTAAGATAAACGACACTTGACAAAAATCCAATTTTCATCATAAATAAATATCAACAAGCACACAAATAACCGAATCAGAGCATATCAGTATTCACAAAAATAGATAGTTGAAGTAGATAACATATTGTAAACGGTCAACATTACAATTACATACTTATAACAGCAAAGACTCAACTGTGTTTTAAGATTGTATTTTTTTAACTGCTTACGCTTGTCAAAATATCCAAAACCGCGTTAAAAAAATTTCTTTAACACCTCTTAAAAAGACAATTAAGGGGGTGTTTGTTTAAATATGTGGGCTTATATATCTTAAGCCCCATATTCCCAGCTTATTTTGAGACTTATGGGTTTATTATATCATGATAAACTTACATAAGCCCACAAGTCTCAAAATAAGCGGGAAGGCTCATAAGCCGCATACAAGCTTAAACAAACACCCCCGAAGCACTTGAGAAATAAAACAATCATTCTGAAAATGTTTTTCAAACCTCTTAGAAAGCACTAAAATCACTTTTAAAAAAGGTCCATCCAACAACAACAACAAAAAAACAAAAAAAAAAAGTGTTCCACCTTAAAAAAACACTTTAAATAAGCAGTTCCCAGAAATAATCTCAAAGCTATTCAAACTCAGTTTATGTTCTACAGATATAAATAACAAACAACATTTAATATCCACAACCTAAAGCATAAATCTTAACACATAAAAACAATGGTTCTAAACGTATTTCATTTGTAACGAATAGAACAAACACTCGTAGATACAAACAAGATTTTAATCTATATGATATATATATACAAGAAAATTAATGGTATTATTTATTAGACGGCCGAAAATGAATATGAATTGCAAACCTGTTAGTGATGTTCTCGGTGAAGATCGGCGGCGCACTCTGTGTTTGCTTATATGAAACCCTACAGCTACAGAGTTTATAACTATGTTACAAGGGGTAAACTAGTCTTTTTCACATTCTTTATAAGAAATGATACTTTCGGTCCTTAAATTTTCATTTTTCTCTTTTATTTTTTACTTACTTTAATAACACAGCATTTCAATATTTTTGTCTCAAAATAAATGTCCACATTATTATTTTAATTATCTCATCAACCAAGTTTGTATTTCTAAAACTATAATAATGTAGTGATAATGGTAAACATGGAAATTTGTTATTAAACAGCAGGTAAACATGTTGGGTCTGGAAAAATGACTCAATTGTCTCTGACAAGTATCTAAACATAAAATAGCCTAACAACACCTTCTGAAGGTCAGTGAGCATAAAGTCTCTGATAAAGATTAGAGAGAATTTCACTTCATAACTATCAATGTGAACCTGGTAGTTATTAGAAGTGAGATACTCCCTGATAGTTATCAGAGAATATATATCCTTGATTATTATTCAGAAAGTGTTATTCACTGAGAAAGAAATCAATGTGAGTGTTGTATAAAGTTCACTTAACTGTCTGGCTTCAGAGATGTCAAATACCGTGAAAAAAATATTTCACAAACTGATGCGGTGTCAGGGAGTGATTTACAATGAGCTACAAACAACACCAGGGTCATTGAGATCTGACAAACGTCTTTATGACTCTGAAGACTTAATTCAGTTTTTACAACCTCAATCTCTGAATACATGAGCGGGAAACTTATTTAGGAAGATAAGTTCAAGCACATATCGATATACGAGAAACAGACATTGGGACTATAAGTTGTCAAATCAGGTAAGCCGAAAATAAGCTTCAGACTAGCCTACTAGGCACGTGTCTATCTATAGCAAGTGGACAAGTTACTGTGAACCCATATGCAACCACTGTTTCCCCCTCTATATAAACCAAATGTTGTAATCGAGTTAATTAGAAATTCAAACATAAAAAATAATACAAAGTATTATACTTAGGATCCTCCTCTCCTAGGAACAACAATGCAAAGCTAGCTGCCTCTTGTTGTTTGATTCTGGAGAGATTTGTCATCAACCGGGGTTGTTTTCCATATGCTATTCCTTGTAAATCTTTAATTCATTTATAATAAGATTTATAAAGTTGAAAAATACATGTGGTGTTATTAGCATGTTTGAATCATTGTCAAGCAAACCCAACCTCAACGATGTTGATGTTCATCAGTTTTCTCACTTGCTAAAACTGTTATTCATGTCATTCATGGTTTGCATGAGCGTGCCATGTAGGACCCAACAAAACATGTAGTGATAATGCTTTTTCATAAAATAATGATCAAAGACGGAGCTTGAACTACTTTATCACATGAGCTAAAATAGATTTATTTATTGTTATGGGGCCAAACATGTAAATTATTCTATGTTAAAATTTAATTTATAAAAAAATACACTATAAAATAAGTTTGCAATCCATTTTTAGGGGGAGTCACAACCTACCTGCCCTTAAGAACTCCGTTGATCAGTTTTGAGAGTGAACAAGCATTGTGGATCCAAAGAGTAATACCTATACATGTATCTTAGCTCTTAATTCATAATCAAGTCAGGAAAAATTGATGTGACTTTTAAAAAATGATAAGGGTGCAAGCTTAACCATTATGTTAGCAACATTTACTTATTTTATTTGTATAAGGGGTTGTTCGGTTGGAGTAAATTCATGGGTTTTAGGGGTATTTGCATTCCAAATGTTTTGAAATTGCTTATGTGGTCACACGTAAAAAGGTGGGATCACAAACTAAAATTTATATAAGACTATGTTTATCGGTTGGGTTACAACCCAATTCAAAAATATAAGTACAAAATAATATTTTTAATATTAATCCAATCTTTCTTCCAATCTAAATCATATAAAGTTAACCTACAACCACATGTCAATATTTTTGGCTATTTGTTTTTGTTTTTCTTTAAATACTTATTATTTTATAAATGAATTGATTGGAGATTGGGTTGTTGATAAATGGTAAAAAATATAGATTTATTGGGTAGGTGGAAAAGAAAATAATATTTTATTAAAAGGCCGTATTTTAAATTCTATGAATATATAATTGCGTAATCTATAATTGATATATTAGACAAAAATTGTCACACCCCCAAAATGTTGCAGCGGAAAAGTAACCGAGGGTGTGACATTCATAGCACAAAGACAAAATATAAAGAACGACATCTATATGAGCCGCCTAACCCATTTAATAAACGGGTCGTGTTTAGGTTTGTTAATACAAATAATGTCTAAAAACATTATTCGTTTTCTCTACGTTTTGATAATAACAAAACACAAAACATTCTATGTAAAAGTTTACGTAAACAAAGTTTGTAGTCGTAAGTCTTCATCTCAACATCAAAATCACTAAAGGTATATACAATGAACATTAAACTTTGCAAATGATCAAAGAAATATTTTTTCACAAATATAACATAAGCATTTTACACAAAGATTTATTCTACAAATTACTTTTAATTATAAGAAAATGTTTTATTCTTAGAAAATAATTTGAAATTCAAAATCTGGTGTTTCCTCCCCAAAATAACACCCTCACCAGATTTCAACTTCACTACAAAAAGACAAAAAAGGGAGCGGGGGATCGTACCGTTAAATCTAGATGGTACCCTTAAATAATTAAGGGTATCGTTCATAATTAAGGGTACCATCTGACCGTTGGACGCCCAAATTTTTGTCATCTATAAATAGCAGCTCAAAATTTCACATTTGACTCACCCTTTACAAACATAAATTTTCTGATATACTTTTACACTTCCTAGTTTCATTTTTTTTTTTATCATAAACATTAGTTTAATCTCATTTGTAGAAACTAGAAGGGGGGTTCAATAGTTTCACCGTTGTTAATTACGTTTTTAAGACTTTTAAAACTTTTTGTTATTTTCTTGTAAAATGTTTGATTCGAGGTTATGTGATATCAATCAATAATATATATGAACACAATAGATATGCATGAAGTAAATAATATATGGATGCAAGAAATATAAAGAGATAGAAACAACCAAACCGAGACACGAAGATTTATAGTGGTTCGGCACGATGCTCACTCTTCGCCCTACTCCACTCCTCGAGTATCACACTCGAGAGTTCGCAATCACTATGTCAACAAACTCCCTTAAGGCGGAGAAAACCATACACCTTCGCTTACACCAATTTACGACACTAAACGAAATGTCGAGTCATAATCCTAGCTAGAACCAATCTACACACCAATACACGATACAACATGGACTTACACCTCGTCCTCTTGTATATGCACACAATCCAAGTCTTCACACTGCGCTTCACGGACTTTCTCTTCGTCCACTTTGATAAGCACACAATCCAAGTCTTCACACTACACTTCACGAACTTTCACCTCGTCCACTTGGATATGCACACAATCCAAGTCTTCACACTACACTTCACGAACTTTCAGCTCGTCCTAATCTTCACACAACAATGCACGGACTTACACCATGTCCTAATCTACATACACCACAATACGGACATACACTTAGTCCAAATCTATCCTAACACAGCTAATCTCGACTCACACATACAAGTCGGATATAAAAATGTACAAGAATGAGGATAAATAGACTTTAGATGAGAAGATAATAGTAACACTAGTTACGTGTATGTGATGCCTAATCTATAACACTTCGTTTATTGGCGAATACGAGTGTTCTTCTCTTGCACATTGAGGTAGAGGATGACAGGATCACTTATAAACAAACTACAACACGTTAATGTGATCAAAGAGAGGGTAAGAAGAGGGACATAAAGATCAGAAAGATTTTAGTGCAAAAGTTCCATTTTTTTATTTTTTTTTTGGAATAGTGCAGTTTTTATAGGCACCACGAGGAGCGGGTGACGGTCCCTTAAACCTTGGACTGTCCCGTATATATAAGGGACCGTCCCACAAGACGCTCCAAATTTTTTCCTGATGTGGTGAAAATTTATCTGGTGAAAATCTTAACTTGTTTGGGCGGGAAAAATAGTTGTTAGAGATTTTCAAATTCAAATTTAATTTTCTTATTAAACATTTTTTTTAAAAAATACTTTGTAAAAAATGTTTTGTCTCATAAAAATGTGAGATTTGAAGAAAATAACTTCTTTCATCACTTAACAAAGTTGGTAGATTGTTTGTTCATACTTTAAGTGATGTTGTAGTCGAAACGAGTTTTCTCGATTAAAAACTTATCAAGTGTAGTTTTACGTAACGTGTTTTTATATTTTGTGATTATCAAAACTTATAGAGATCGAAAAATGCAAATGACGTTTTTGACATTATTTGTATTAACATCATTCATTAGTGATCCAATCATTCATCCATCACAAGTGCAAGTGAAGAACATTTATAGTCATCAAGACATCAAGTGTTTTAGAGTAGTTAGTGGTCAAGTAACATTGGTTACTTTCTTGTTGTATCTTAGAATACGTCAAGTACATCATTCTTGAGTCTTTGTAATATTGGTTAGGTTGTATTGATCATAGTGATCTTGTGAGTTGAGTAGTTAGTGGGTGATTACGTAGATCGTGTCAAGATCGGGAGGATCATTTAAGTTGTTCAGAGGTTGTGTTGATAGATAGGTTTGTCAAGATCGGGTGGATCTCGTAGTGGTTGTGTTGATTGTGTCAAGATCGGGTGGATCTTGTGAAGTAAGAAGTTTGTGAGAAGATCGAAGTGATCTTGTGGTAGATTGGTTCTAGCTTAGTGTCGGAAATTGGTATAAGCGACGTGTATGGTTTTCTCCGCCTGAAGTGAGTTTGTTGACATAGTGAAGTGAACTCTCGAGTAGTACTCGGGGAGTGGAGTAGGGCGAAGAGGAGCTTCGTTACCGAACCACTATAAATCACAGTGTTACCTTTCTAACTCTTTACTTTTACTTAAATTTCATTATTTCATTATTTCATAGTTATTAGTTTCTATTTTTTATTACCTTGAGTATTCATATTGTTGTCTATTGATCTCACACAAACTAAGAATCAAAGTTTTCAAAAATGTAATATTTTAAACGATAAATTGGTAAAACAATTCAACCCCCTTTTAATTTTCCACAATTGGTACCAGAGCCACGTCAATCAAGATTTTTTAAAATATATTATATTTTAAAACTTAAATCGATCTATGGATTTTAACAAATATCAAGAAGGCCAATCTATGCAAAAACCACCACTTTTTAAAACTGATTGTTTTATATATTGAAAACAAGATTTGAAACTTATGTGAAATCAAAAGATCTTGATCTTTGGCATGTCATTACCATAGGTGACTTCAAACCTATTGAAAAGAATCCGGAAACCAAAAGAGATGAAATATTTCCCTATGAAAAACAAAGTGATAATCTTAAAAAGAAATTGGCTAAAAATGATAAAGCTAAAATGGTAATTTATAATGTTTTGCCGAAAAAGGAATTTTTGAAAGAATTTTTATGTGTAATACGACAAAAGAAATTTGGAATACTTTGTTAGTCACTATCAAAGGCAATAGTCAAGTCAAAGAGAATAAGATCGATCTTCTTGTGCAACAATATGAACAAATTACTATTCCCGAAGAGGAAATTATAGACAGTTCATTTGCTAGATTCAATATTATTATTACTAGTCTTAACGCTCTTGGTGAAGGTTATTCTTGCAAGAACTACGTTAGGAAGTATCTTAGAGCGTTACATCCCAAATGAAGAGATAAGGTTACCGCAATTGAGGAGTCGAAATATTTGGTATCACTATCTCTTGATGAACTCATCGGGAACCTAAAAGTTCACGAAACTATAATCAAGAAAGATTCTGATATAGTTAAGGTAAAAGGAAAGAAAGTTAGATCTCTCGCTTTGAAAGCTAAAGAAGGAGTCTAATGATGAAGAATCTCGAAATCCGAAAGCGAAGATGAAGAATACCCAATGGCGGTCAGAGATTTTAAGAAGTTCTTTAGGAAAAGAGGTAGATATGTTAGACAACCTAGAGATGAGAAGAAGTCATTACAAAAGAAACGGGATGACAAGAAAGGTAAAGGAAAAAGGAAATGCTTTAGATGCGGAGATCCCAATCATTTCATAAGAGAATGTCCTAAACCACCTTGAAGCAAGAACCAAAAGGCATTTGTCAGAGGATCTTGGAGTGATAGCAGTGAGGAAGATGAGGAAAAGCCAAATGCCGAAACATGCCTTATGGCACACGCTTCAAGTGAGGTACATTCTGACTCTTCTTATTATAGTGACGATGCATCTTTAATAGATAACAATATATTAAAAAATGATTACAATAGGTTATGTGAATCTAGTTTAAAAATAGTAGATAAAAACAAAATATTAAAAAATGCAAAAAGTAAACTATAAGAAGAAATTCACGAGTTAAAAGAAAGGGTTAAGAAATTAGAAAGAAACAAAGAAATTGATGTCGGATGTACGACATGTGAAAATCTAAGAATAAAAAACGAGAGACTTAAAAAATGATGCAAATAAATTTTCCAAATTTGAAAAAAACACTCAATCTCTAAAAGAAATATTAGGTGTTCAAAAGATCTCCGATGATAAAACGGGATTAGGTTTTAACTTAGAAGAACATCTAACCAGTGCAACTAAGGAAGTAAAATTCGTTAAACAGTTTGAAATTGAAAAAGCACCAGACGGCACCCATAATTGTATGGACGGTACCCTTATCGATAAAGGATCGTCATACCAATAAAGGTACCGTCTATGTCTAGATAAAACTCTTCTTCCAAATTTAAAACTGATGTAAATTCTAGAACTGACTTTGTTATCGTAGATAAAAAGAAAATTCCAGAAGCTAGAAAAGGAGAAGTAAAACAATTTTATAAACCTTCTTTAAAACCGGGAGTTGGATTTACAAAACCCGAACTTAGATAAAAACTCCACCACCTAGGAGAATAAATATTTCTCAACCTCGGTCTAAAACATCGCAACCAAGAAATAACTTTAGAGGACAAAGTTATTCAAACAACCTTCCCGTAACTTGAAATAATTTTCAACAAAGTTACTTACCTTGGGGAATTTGTCCACCATTTCAACATTCCAACCAAATGTAACAAATGAAAGGATGTTTAATACTAACAACTTTTGACCCATGAGATATTGGGGACCGAATATTTGAGTTTTTATGTAATATAAATAGACATGCTTGGGAATTGACTTGGAGCCTGACGAGTTGGTCAAGGATAGCGGATGCACAAGGCATATGACGGGTAATCGAAGTCTCTTTTACATATTCAAAGCTTACAATAGAGGTAACGTCACTTTCGCTAGCAACCTTAGAGGAAACATTTTTGGCAAAGGCACGATTTCTCATAAATCTATTACTAGTAATAATGTTGAGATGTAGATAACTTAGGTTTTAACTTGCTTAGTATAAGTCAAATATGTGATTTGGAAGATGTTAGTGAAATAACCAAGGATGGAAAAACTATAGGTAGAGGTAATAGGAAAAGCAGCTTGTATGTGATGAAATTAGGAAATAAGCCAAGATATAAACTTTTCCTAGCAATCATAGATGAAAAATCAATGTTATGGCATAGGATACTTGGACACGCAAATATGCGTTTGATCTAATCATTGTTGTCAAAGGAACTAGTTAGAAACTTACCTAAGCTTAAGTTTGATTAACACGTTTGCGACACTTGCAAAATAGGAAAACAAGCTCATGCTAGTCACAAACCTAATAATATAGTATCAACAACTAGATGTCTAAAACTCCTACACATGGATCTTTTCGGACCATCCGCCGCACGAAGTTATGGAAGAAACCTTTATACTTTAGTTATAGTAGATGACTACTCGAGATATACTTGGACAAAATTCCTTAAAAATAAAAATAAAGCCTTCGAGCAATTCGAAATATTCAGTAAGAAGATTCAAAATAAATTAGGATGTTCAATAGTTTCAATTAGGACAAATCATGGTCGGGAATTTGATAATGAAGTACAATTCGGAGCATATTGTAATAATGTTGGAATTACTCACAATTTCTCGGCTCCACGTACTCCACAATCAAATGGTGTAGTTGAAAGGAAAAATATAACTCTCCAAGAAATGAGTAGAACCCTACTTAATGAACAATCAATACCTCAAAAATTTTGGTGCAATGCCTTAGACACCTCAACTTACATTCTTAGGATATTGATTAGACCAATCATAGGAAAAACACCATATGGTAGAAAACCAAACACATATTACTTTAGAGTATTTGGAATCAAATGTTTTATCCTAAACATAAAAGACTACCTCACGAAGTTTGACCTAACGTCATACGAAGGTGTTTTCCTAGGATAGTCCCAAGATAGTAAAGCCCATATCGTCCTAAATAAAGAGACAATGGCAGTCGAAGAGTCATTAAATGTGACATTCGATGAAATTACTCCTCCTCTTAAATCATTACCTTTGGTAGATGATGATTTAGATGAAGAGAAAGCCATGAAGGATTAAGTTATATCAAATAGATGTAAAAAGTGTATTCCTAAATGGCTTAATTAACGAGGAGGTGTATGTTGAACAACCTCCGGGATTCGTTGATTTTGTAAAACCTAATCATGTTCATAAACTCAATAAAGCACTATATGATCTTAAACAAGCTCCTAAAGCTTGGTACGATAGAGTAAAAGCTTTCTTAATTAAGCATAATTATACCATGGGGATGGTAGATAATACACTTTTCACGAAGAAAAGAAATTCACATCTTATCATCATTCAAATATATGTCGACGACATTGTATTTGGTTCAACTTATCAAGACTTGTGCGATGACTTTGCGAAAATCATGCACGATGAGTTTGAAATGAGCATGATGGGTGAATTAAATTTCTTCCTTGGTCTACACATAAAACAAATGGAAGATGACATTTTATTAATCAATCTAAGAACATTAAAAAATGCTTAAGAAATTTTGGTTAAAAGATTCTAATCCAATTAAGACGCCCATGTCCACGGAAACAAAACTCACGAAGGATGAAGAAGGCGAGTCCGTGTTGTTTAAATTCTTGCTTATTCTTATGTCATTAGTCAAGGCTCTTATTCGGCCCAACAAGGGCATGATAGTTAGTTTATTATACCTAACGGGAAGTAGGCCCGATATCATGTTTAGTTTCTGCCTGTGTGCTCGCTTTCAAGAGAATCCCAAAGTATCTCATATTGATGCGGTTAAGCGTATCTTCCAATACATTAAAGGCACTATACACTTGTGGTTATACTATCCCAAGGGGACCGGTATAGAAACTATTGTCTGTGTCGACTCTGATCATACGGGAGATTATGTGGATCACAAAATTACTAGTGGTGTTTGTGCCTTCATGGATCGTTGTCTAACTTATTGGTTCTCCAAGAAACAAACCGCACTAACCATCTCCATGACCGAAGCCGAATACGTAAGCACCGGAAAGGCATGTCAACAAGCACTATGGATGAAACAAGCTCTTATAGACTTTGATATCAAGCTCGACGGCATTGCAATATTATGCGACAATAAAGGAGCTATTGACTTGAGCAAAAATCCCGTCCAACACTCTCGAACAAAACAAATTTAAATACATCAGCACTTCCTTCGCGACAATGTTCAAAAATGAAACATTTCAATCGAAAAGGTTGCATCGAAAGGCAACATAGCCGACATACTCACTAAACCTCTCAAACGCGAATCCTTCAACTATCTTCGTTTAGGTCTAGGAATGATGGAACACATTCCTTAAAAACCAAGAATACACCCCCTCTGTCAAAGATTGAAAATCTGACAAAATACAAAGACGGTACCCATAATTACCTATGGTACCCTTAAAATTTTAAAGGTATCGTAGTACCGTCTGTTTGAAAAGCGGGTATAACCTGGATTTTTAAAATTCCTTCATTACACCCCATTACTTCCTCTCAGCAAACCAGAACCAAACACCCTTAAACTAAAAATCAACCACTTCACTTCTCAAGATCAAATTTGTACAAAATTCTTTCTCAATCTCTAATTGAAGCATCATTGTAAGTAATATTTACTCAAAATTCTTCCATTCTTGTGTATAGGACTCTATTTTGCACTAAGATTGAAATTGGGGATCTTAACTTCATATTGCATTCTTGATAAATTAAAACTAAAATCATGACATCAATGACTAATTAGTACTTTCTAGGTATAGATCTTGCATTACAATCTACAAATTGCGTCAATCAAATGGTAATTACATAAAACCCCAAATTTCATTTTATGAAAAATTTCTCACATTTAGGAACATCATAAAAACAATTTCTTGCATTGTTAATACATTCTAAACACATTTTTCTCATGCATACATAATGAATCTTCAAATACTATCCGAGGTACATAACTAATACGTACTCTTCAAAATATTTGATTGATCAAAATTAAACTTAGAAGTGTTTGGGAAAACTCAATATTTCTTTCTTTGTTGCTTTTTCTCTCATTTCTTTCTTTTGTGTCGAGTTTACCGCACCTGTCTCAATATGTCGAACGAATTTTATTTTGATCAAAAACTCACTCATGCCCACATTCCAAACATTTCACTCAAACCAAACACACCCAGAAACCATACTCGTGAAGATTAGTTGATCCCTCCCTTTTTACCCAAGAACACGTATACACCCCATTTCGTACAATAGGTTTAATTGCTTACTTACCATCAATGAACAAATTTGTCCTCGATTTGTTCTTGAATTCTTTCGTCAAGTTGAACTCGTACGTAAAGAGGATTAATCTTTCTCGCTATGATTTTGGATACAAAATCATAAGTTTATCTTAACTCTACAATAATTTGCTTAAATTCTTTGACTTCTAAATTATGGACAATGTGCATATACGGAAGATTCATCCCTTGAGTCACTATTTAATTATCAAGAGGAAAGTAGTCCTTATTGTTCCTACATACCCTCCCCACAAGAAATTATTCGAGCCATTCGAATTCCTCAACGAACTCACTATCTCAATCCAGACATGATACTTCTTAATAAAGTTAGTCCTGAGTGGCACTCTTGGGTAGTCATTCTGCGAGAAAATGTCTATAGTGTTGTAGGAAATTGTGAGCAACTTGTGGCGTGTTGTGCTCATATAATGTATTGTCTTCTTACCCAACAACCTTACAATTGAGCCTATTTCTTCGCTAAGTGAATTGTTCATCTCAAGGGGTACAAAAATAAATTGATACCTTATGGGGTGTTTCTAACACGTCTCTATCACCACATCATGTACTTTTACCCATACCTCCGAGGTCCTCAATACCTACTTGTTGATCGAGTAATGGAACCCTTAAATCAATCATATATCTCATCTTTTCTTATTCCCAAATCATCATCCAAGTTTGCACCTTTTGATGAGATAACAAGTGATGATGAAGAATGAAGTGATCGAGAAATGACGGAAGTAAACTCAAGTCAATAAACCGAAGATCATGGTAGAAGGTGGATTATCTAAATTTATTTAGGACAAACTTACTATAAAGTACTTTTATCCATCAACTTATTATTAGGATGATAATACTTGCATGTGTACTATTTTACTAACTTATATTACATTTATGCATGCTAGCCTAATGATTGCACATAATCATGCAAGTAAACCTTTCTAGTTTTTACACAAAATTAGCTTTCCCATGCAAATTATTGTTGTGAAGTTTAAGGTTGTAGGATTTGCTACAAATAGTGCCCCAAAAGTCAATATTTCAACCTTAAAAGTGATCCCAAAACACAAGAACTAAAAAAGTAATCGTCTGTAAGCAGACGACACCCTTAAATAGTTAAGGGTACCGTCCCATAAATAAGGGTATCGTCCACCTACAGAATAATTTTTTTTACTGTTTCTTGATTTCCTGCACCAACATCCCTCCATAATTTTCTCCTTTTTGAATTACATGCTGGTTAATAGCCTTCCTCCTTGCCATGCTTGGACAATTCACATCACCTTCTTCCACTAAATAAATCCTTGATCATTCAAACTCTTCATCACCCTCAAACATCATCTTCTTTATTCTAGCAAATCACCATGTCTTCCCCACAAGCCTCAACCACCTTACCCTCCACTCACAAATCAAAGAAGCCTAGGATAAGTGTAAGAAAACCCATGATTATCATAGACCTTACGAAAGATAAAGATGTTGATGGATCACCTTGTGTTAGTGATATTTTGAGTTATATTAATAAGCACGCGGAATATACTTAGTAATACTTAGAAGACATATTATATGATGTAATGTAAGTAAGAACAGTTTAACACTAAGCTTCAATATTATTAAGAAATAATACGAGTGATCTTGTGTTAGGAATTAGAAATTCCCGGTAGTAAAGAGTCGGTCACCTCAAGTATATGTAATCGTTAGAAAGCTCGTAGTCGTAGTTCTTTTAAGTTAAGTAGTAATTTAGTTTAGTAACACCGTGGAGGACGGACGGTCTTTACCATCGTATGCCCGATCCACACCCGATGTGTGGCGATTTATGTAAGACTATAAATACTCTACCTTCCAAGGTAGAGTTGGAGCTCATAATAATATCTTTCACTTTCTCTCACTAAGTTCCCTAAACCTCTAACTTTCTCTCTAGAATTCCATCTATATGCTACTTTGTGTTATGGTTTGATGTGTATGTGAAAACTAATAACCTACAATTGGTATCAAGAGCCATGGTTAGATCATATCTTGCACATCTTTGGATTTATAGTGGTTTTAGGTGGTTTTGAGTTTGAAAAGTTTAGTGGTTTTGCATCATTGGGTGATTTCTTGTGTTAAAGTTTGAATTTTGTTGGTACTTTTATGTTTAGAATCATCACAAGTGTTTAGGTTTTCATTTGGTAGCTTGAATCATCTTGTTTGGGTTGTTTTGGATTGAAAAGTGATGTTTATATGGTTTTTCAAGCAAGCGACTTAGCTCACGGAGTATTTTCTTGGTAGCGACTTGCTTCACATTTTGTAGCGACTTACGGTGTTGGAGCTAGCGAGTTAAAGTACAAGTAGTGGACTCTCCACCACGAGTAGCGACTTGGTGGTAGCGACTTGGTGCAGAGCGAGTTGCTCTTTAGCGACTTGTATCTCTAGCGACTTGTGTAACAATTCTCGCCAAAATTTGGCTAGCGACTTGGTGCAGAAGCGAGTTACTACTTAGCGACTTGCTTTACGTCTAGCGACTTGGGATTCTAGCGACTTAGTCGTCTAGCGAATTATGAGTTAGCGACTTAGTGCATTATTTTCTAGCGACTTAGTGCATTATCTTCTAGCGACTTAGTTCATAATCTTCTAGCGACTTGAGTGATTGTTTACGGTTTTCTCTTGATTTAGTAAAATCCGTGAAAGAATCTATTTCCGGTTTAATCATAGAGTTATAAAATCTCGTATAACTGTTAACATGTCTACCAACGTCCCTACCGTCATCTCCATCATTGTCGAGGATGTACAAGCGGTGGCTCGAGATACTAAATCCACCCATGCTTGCGAGGCCGACTACGACTCTTGGGCTCAACGAATCGATTGTATTGCCTTGGAAAGGAAAATGGTGTCAACATTCTCAAATCCATTGATGAAGGACCATATCGAGTTGAGACGACTAGAGACATACTTGATACTAATGAAGATGGTACTCTGTTTACGGAATGGATGGACCTAAGATGTATGATGAGCTTGATGATAAGGAGAAAAGAGATTCGATGCGAGATATCGGGGCTTCAAACATTGTTATTCAAGGTCTTCCTAAAGACATCTACAAGTCGATCAATCATAACATCAAGCAAAGGCGGTTTGGGATAATGTTAAGATGCTTCTCTCGTGTTCGAACTAACTATGGAAGGCAGAGAATCCCAACTCTATGACTAATTTGAGCACTTCAAGATGAAACCGGATGAGAGTGTCTATGAGTACTATGTGAGATTTCATAAGTTAGTGAATGACATGAGGAACATCGAATGACTATGCCTAACATTGACTCAACTCAAAGTTTGTGAACAACATGAATCCCGAATGGCACAAGTTTGTCACAATTGTGAAGCTCACTAAAGGATTGAAGAATACAAACTATGAGCAACTCTATGCCTTCCTCCTTCGAATGAGAGACATGCTATGTTTGAAAAATTGATTCTCAATCGGTTCAAAACCAACCGAGGAGAGACAAGCTCGTCTAATGACTCAATGACCTTCTACTCAAACATCGGAATCACAACCAAAGCATCACAAATCATACCCTTGGGAATGGTAATCACAAACTCATTCACGATCCCATGTTCAAACAAGTCGATCTTGATGCACACGTGGGTAACATCATTAATCAACTAGCTCTTCTCATTAGTCAAAACATGAATTCTCTCCCACAAACCAACAACAACCTCGAAGCGCATCTAACCCACATAATCAAGCCTTTGTTAAAGATGGAAGGATCGTGGTGCAACCGATTCGGGAAAGGCAATATGATCGGGGAAGAGGTGGGTGGGAGAGGTTATGTTGGCAACGTAATCGAGGAAGAAATGGTAACCAAGGTCAAGCTAAGCCAATCAAATGCTATAAGCATGGTGGTGAAGGACACATTGCAAGGAAGCGCACATCTCCAAAGCGTCCATAGAATGCCGATTACTTCGAGAGATAAGATGTTCTTGGCACAAGCTCGGGACAATGGTCTTTGCGTTGGATGAAGAGGAATTGTTGTTTCTTCTTGAGGGCAATGCCAAGACCTATGATGCGAGATGTGGATGAGCAAACTATTCGGAGATAGGTCACAATCATCGAATGCCTTTCAAGTCGCCGATCGTGATGCATACGACTACGATGTAGATGATGGACCCTCGCACACACAATCTTTATGGCTAGCATCTCTCCAATGGTTTCTCCAATGGTTTCTCCCAAGATCTCTTCTTCACCACAAGTGGCCCATCCAAGGACAAACTCATCTCGAGGTATTAAAACTATACGATGATCTTGATGTGCAATGATGCATGACAAAGTACAATCAATCGAAACTATTGAATCAAACGTTGAAAATATGGGTAATAACAATATTGTCCCATACGATCAATACGTGAAACAAAGTGAAAGTGAAGTTGTACCAAGTGATGCATCTTCTGCATCAACAATGACTATGTCTTTGATGAATACACGCATGTGCTCCCGATGATTCCATAACTTCGAACTAAATGCCTATAAGGAACGTGTTGCTATTTATGAACAACGTGCAAAATTTGAGTTGACCACTCGTGAGCGGAAATGGATGTCCAAGTGAGTACAAGAATTAGAAAAGTAAGTTTAGAAGAAGTATTGAAACAAGAATTAAATTCCTTGCAAGAAAAACTTTCTAAAACAACTAAACAAAACAAGAACTTCAAGAAAATGTGAAAATGCTTAAGCAAGAATTTAATGCAAAGGAATCAAAACTCTTGAGAGATTTTTCTAATCGACAACTTTGAAAAACAAACTTGAAAACAAGTTGTACATACAAGGAAACACCATTCGATCGCTCACATGGTCACCAAACATCGAGTCTTAAGCGATAAGCATAGCATTCCCTTGTTGAGGAACCAAATACGAGGTAATTAAAAGGCTAGAAATGCTCATAAGGTGCTTTATGATGGTGATGAAATCCTTAAGCCTAGAGCAGAAACCTAGTTGCGTTGAGTGCATCGAGGAAGATAAGAAATCAAATGAAATCACTAGGAAAAGATGAATAAGAAACAAAATGATCCCAAATGCAAAGAGAAAACATAATTATCACTCCTCATGATTACAAGAAGGAAAACTGGATTTCCTTGAACAAGTTTAAGCCTCGGACTTTGTTGACTCCAGAACAAGCCTTCGGAAAAAGGATTTAGATAAGCGAGCGGAAAATATTGTTGAAACAAACCCTCCCTTAGGAAAATGCCTAGAGCGATTGTGTATCCTCCTAATACACCAATGCATCTTGTACCTAGAACAATTGCCACTAAAAGCAAGACATTAATTAGTCAATACGTTATATTTCAACTATTTGTTGATTTTGAGAAAACTTGCAAGAAAAGGATCACACCCACGGGTATAATCAAGGAGAAAGGGGTTTGAACAAATGAAAGAATGTTATTTAAGCGAGGTCATGCCCTTCTTTAAACTTCTAAAAGATCACTTTGAGAGTCTTAAAAGGGATAGAAACCGATATTAAGGGAATGGAAAAGAATTTGATGCAATGGTTGTTGAAGTTAGTGACTATGAGCGTGTAATTGAAATATAATGAGATTGAGAGAAAGAACACGCATACACTAAATGAGAATCTTATTCTTGAATGTGTTCTTTGAAGATGTCTTTTCATCGCTTCAAATTGCTCTATTAATGCTTCCAAATTTCATGAACTATCTGTGGCCTGAAAGTCTCCCATGATCGTGTCATTGAGCTTGAAAAACCAATTCTAAACTAAATGAGAAAATTGAGCTGGATGATCACGACAATTTGGTTAAACATTTTTCTAAACTAGAAGTTGAGTATTTTAATCTACAACTAAAATATCAACATCTCAAAGAAAATGTCAAAACTTCAAATATCAAGACATCTTGGATGCTCGAGTTTGATGCGTTTTCAAATTAACAAACGAGATGAGCAGATTCAAGCTCGGTGTAACACGATCGTAAAGTTGAAAGCCCAAATCTCTCAATTAAAGGGTCAAACGAACAATATGACAGGCTCCCAAATGCCTCCTCCTTTAGATTCTCAGAATTCTCAAACGTTTCATCTTCAAAACCTAGTAAATGCTTTACAAAAGGAAAACGAAAGTTTCCTAGAAGAAAATGAAAAGGTTAAACGTCATTTCAATGAGTTATTTGAATCAATTAAAGTCACTCGTAACAAAAACAACGAACAAATAGCTTCATTGCAAAAGGAAATTGAGAATCTGAAGAGTCAGGTAAAAGGGAAAATGCCAATGACCAATGGGGAGAATGTTGTATCAAAGGTTCACTCTTGTAATAAATATGCTTTGTCTGTGAATTATGTCCCTCCTCATCTAAGGAACAACAAACTTGCCATTCAAACATACTTCTCATCCCTTAAGGATTGCCTAGAATGTCTGCGTGAGATTGTTGAAGAGGATAAGCTAAAGAAACCTCATGATAATGCAATTGGACATGCATGCTTATATGCCAAACGATCTCAAGAAATCTTAGAATGCTTGATCACAATATGCCCAAAGACATTAGGTGAGAGAGTTAACCCTTTGATTCCATGCTCGATGCCTAAGGCCAAATATGATATGCACTCAATTCCCAATGTTTTGAATGTGAACCGTATTGTACCCTTGAGTAGTTCGATTCTAGATCCATCAATGCTAGAGAGAGAACTCAAAGATGTCTTCTAGGAGTACTAATCTCGGTACCTCTAGTTTTAAGAAAGTGAACCTTAGTGCACTGCATGTAGTTCGGATCAAAGACATCTAAGCGGTGGTGCAAAGAGTAGTAAACCAAACTAATGTTCCCATTCCCTCTACAGGAGTAATCGGTGACATTAAAGGGAGCGGTCAAAGTCTCAAGACAATACAAGGAATGATAGGACCTCACAAGCTAAGAATGTCCTTTGGAAAGAGTAGAAGAACAATCTAGGAACTTTATGTTTGAATCGAATAAGACGAATCGTGTTGATTCTAGTATTAGCCATAGGCGCATCTTGTAATTAATTCGAATTCGATACTATTTGCAAACCTTGTATCGATGTCCGCTTGAATTTCATTTCTAATCATGAATGTGGTGTTAATGTTACGCCCAATGATGTTAATTGTCCGATTAATATTGTTAATGCTAAAGTTCATGCTAGGAAGGCTAAAAGGCAAAACGTAAGAAAGTTAGAAAGCAAGTGGAAACCCGGGAAGAACATTCATAAAATAGGCTTTATTGGACCCTGTTGGTCTTAAGTCTAATCGATAATGCCCACTAGAAAATGGATGCCTCTTGGTAGAACTATTCCCTTAAGAAGTGATCACACCGTGAGCAGGCTAATATCGACACTAATCGCATCTATTCACATCGATTCCATTGCCTCACTTTACGATATGAATGCTTCTATTTCGATGTGGGTGTTCCAAACATTGTTACTAACCAAATGGAACCCATTCTTGCATGGGGATCCCAATTATCGATTATCCATTCTTATCGTGTTCAACCTGCAGATCGTTCAAATCATTCGTGGTACCGGACTCAGTGTTCCAAGCATATGATTGGAGACCGGTCGCGGCTCATGAACCGTGAGCAAATTCATCGGGATGTTAGATTTGGTAATGATCATTTCGGTGCTATTATGGGTTATGGAGATTATGTTGTTGGTGATAGTGTCATCTCTAGAGTGTATTATGTGGAAGGTTTAGGTCATAATCATTCTCTGTTGGTCAATTTCGTGATTACGATCTAGAAGTAGCCTTGAGAAAACATACACGCTTTGTTAGAGATCTTAATGGTAAGGAACTGTTAAAAGGAACTCGTGGCTCAAATCTTTACACCATCTCTATCGATGACATGATGAGGGCTCTCCAATCGCTTGTTATCAAAGGCTTCTAATACAAAGTCATGGTTATGGCATCGTCGTCTCAATCACTTGAACTTGGCACCATTAACGATCTTTCCGTAAAGGACTTAGTTGTAGGTTTACCTAGACTAAAGTATGAAAAGGATCATCTTTGTTCGAAGATGTCAATTGGGAAAAAGCAAGAAGTATGCCCATAAACCCAAACCTACTAACTCATCACGAAGTTCTTCATATGATTCATATGGATTTATGTGGACCAATGAGGGTGCGAATATCTTTGGGAAGAAATATGTGTTAGTTGTGGTTGATGATTACTCTAGATTCACAGGTCAAGTTCTTAAGGACAAAGGATGAAACTCCCGATATCATCATCAAACTCATCAAACATTGCAGTTCGACTAAACAAAAGCGCCGAATTATCGAGCAGACAATGGAACCGAGTTTGTCAACAAACAACTTAGTGAATTCTATGAAAGCGTTGGAATCGCCATCAAAGAAGTGTTCCACGAACCCCTCAACGAGCGGTGTAGTTGAAAGACGAAATCGTACTCTTGTTGAAGCCGCTAGAACAATCTTGATATACTCAAAGGTTCCAATGTTTCTCGGGTCAAGCAATTGCCACCGCATGCTACACACAAAATCGTTCCACGATTCACACTGTTCATGGAAAAACTCCATATGAACTTGTCCACAACAGAAAACCTAATCTATCTTTCCTTCGTGTGTTTGGTGCATTGTGCTATCCAACTAATGAGGTCAAGACTTAGGCAAACTTAGGGCCAAAGTCGACATTGGAGTATTTGTAGGATATGCATCAAACAAAAGGGATACCGAATCTACAACAAAAGAACCCGAAATATCATCGAAACAATTCACGTTACGTTTGATGAGTGACCGGTCAAATGGCTCCTGGACACTCCACTCGGGACCCGCACTTCAAAACAGTCCATTGGTTCATCCCTTGTTCCAAACTCCTCTCAAGAAACTCCATATGTACCTCCATCCGAAGATGATGTAAAGAAATTGTTTGATCCTATGTTTGATGAGCTGATGATTCAATTACTAATTAGGTCTGATCCCTACAACAGAGGTTGCTCATATTCCGATGAATGAAGTCAATCCTTGATCTCAATATCTTTAAGTCAAGAAGCACTGCTGCGATCCTTGATCTCATCAACAAATCATCATTCTTCAAATGTACATCATGGAAATGTTTCGCATCAATGATGAAGTTAATCCCTTTGCTACTCCGAAGATGCTCCATTTGAAAACATATTTGCTACTCCCGAATCATCATCGAACCATCTTCTTCAGAGACATCGACTCACTACCTCGGTTCCTCAACAAATGCCACATGAACACCTCGAAAATGGACTCACGATCATCCATTAGACAACATCATTGGTAATCCCTCTCGTCTGTATCAACCCGGAAACAACTTGCAACCGATGCCTTATGGTGTTTCTTCAACTCCGTACTATCTAAGATCGAACCAAAAGATGTTAAAACCGCCATGAATGAAGACAATCGGTTCAATGCTATGCAAGATGAAATTCATGAGTTTGATCGTCTTGATGTATGGGAGTTAGTACCGCCTCCAGGCGTGCTATGATTATAGCTCTAAAATGGATCTTCAAAGTAAAACTTGATGAGCATGGTGATGTGTTGAAGAACAAGGCTCGATTAGTTGCTAAAGGATATCGTCAAGAGGAGGGTATAGAATTTGAAGAATCTTTTGCTCCAGTTGCTAGAATCGAGGCAATCGTAATCTTTCGCTAATCTTTGCTAGTAAGAACATGGTAGTTTATCGGATGGATGTAAAGGCGGCATTTCTAAGCGGAGATCTTAAAGAAGTCGCTCACGTCGACCAACTGAAGGATTTGTGAATCAAGAGCATCCTACTCACGTTTATCGTTTGAAGAAGGCTCTTTAAGGTTTAAAGCAAGCTCCAAGGGCATGATATGATACTTTGTCAAAGTTTCTTCTATCAACCGGATTCATCAAAGGAGCGATTGATCCTACATTGTACACCGAAGTCGGGCAAACATTTGATTCATGTTCAAATTTATGTTGATGATATTATTTTGCCTCGACCGACCCAATGGAATGTGATCGTTTTCAAATGAAATGAGTTCAAAGTTTCAAATGTCAATGATGGGACAAATGTCATTTTCTTGGGATTACAAATTTCTCAAAGTCCGGAGGCATTTTCATAAATCAATCTAAATATGCAATGAGATTTTAAAGAAATTTGGATTTGATTCAAGTGACCCCGCTGACACCCCCATGATTGACCGAACCAAACTAGATGAGGACCTCTCGTGGATCATGATTGATCAAACAAAATATCGGAGTATGATTGGATCCACGATGTATCTCACGCTAGTAGACCGGACATCTTGTTCATTGTTTGCATGTGTGCTAGATACCGTGCTAAGCCTACTAAAAGCACCTTGAAGCGCTTAAGCGGGTCTTCGGTATCTCCAAGGAACCATCAATATGGGACTATGGTACCGAAGGACACCGGTATGTCACTAACGGCCTATGCGATGATCTTGATCATGCAGTTGTCAAGATACACGTCAAGCACGTCGGGAGGTGCTCGGTTTTGGGTGATAAGCTTGTGAGTGGTCTTCAAAGAAGCAAATGAGTACTCTATTTCCTCTACAGAGGTGAATACATAGCCATGTCATCTTGTTGTGCTCAAATCTTATGGATGAGATCTCAATTATCGACTATGGCTATGAATTCAACAAAATCCCTCATCTTGTGATAATAAAAGTGCTATTGCTCTCTCATGCAACAACGTTCAACACTCAAGAGCAAAGCATATCGACATTCGACATCATTTCATCGGGAACAAGTAGAAAAGGTGTGGTGGAACTATATTTTGTGAGGTGCGAATATCAATTAGCTGACATCTTCACCAAAGCTCTTCCAAGAGAACGTTTTGAGTTTATTCTTCCACGTCTTGGCTTGAAAAGCCTTCAACCAGAAACACTCAAACGTCTTCAGGAGGAAGACGAGGAGTAAAGGTCTATCTTCATCTATCTCTTGTAAATAGTTATTTGAAAAACAAAATACAAAAATATAAAACTTTCAAAATCCATAAAAATTTAAAAAATTCGAAAAATCTTCAAAAAAAAAAAAAAAATTGTCTTTTTGTCATGTTTCTCTCGATTCGATAATATCTACGGTCTTGATGTTGTCATTCAAAGAATGACACGGGACTTTAGATGTTGCTCGAATTTTATTTAAAAAAAAAAAAAAAAAAAATTGGGAGAAAGAGAAAATGGTTTATTGTCATTTTCGTGCAATAACCCGGTTTTTAAAAGAAAGAACGAGCCATGTTTTAACATGTTTTCACATTCCATGCTCGATTCTATAAACATTTATCTCTTTGAAAACCAAATGCTTTGAAAAATAACTCGGTCTCTATTTTATGATAATCATCGGACTTATTTGTCAAAATCTCATCTCTCAATCAACAACCTATGTCATTGATTGAGGGGAGAATGATTTCAATTAAATTAAAAAGTTATTTGGCATTAAACTGCTTTCAAAAGATATACATGCATGTTTTATCAATGGAGTTTAAAGTCTTAAATCCGATCCTTATCGTTCAAACGCTTTCACAATCAAGTCACAATTCTCCTTAAAGCTTTCAAAATCAATTTAAATCTATACGAGATCACAAATCTCAAATGTTTTGATAATTGTGATCGGGGAGAATGTGTGATTTAAATTGGATTTAAACCGATAATTCGGTAAATGGTTTCATAAGAGTGTACATCTTGTCCTTCCCACATGTGACAAACGATTTCAAATTTTCCATGCACATGTTGAGGGAGCATCTATCTTAAACCTTTGATTTGAAACGTGATCATTCATCCCAATGTGCGAGTTCCTCTAGTATGTGCAAAACTCTTTTCAAACCTCGAGGCATATATTGAGGGAGCAAATTTATGGAAACCTCATCCTTCCCGAAATACGATATCTACTTGATTTGATATGGGAAGTGATGTTGATATGTTTTAGAAAATGGTAATCAAAGAAGTTAGTTCTTTCTCTTTCCTCCGTGTGCTAAACATTTTCAAATACTTGATGCACATGTTGAGGGGAGTTCTCGTTCTAAAAATATCAAAAACAATTCGGTACAAAATGCTTTGATAATATATCACAAGTATCGAATTGATTTTCAAATGATTTTCAATTGGATCCAATGGCGGTGAACAATACCAAATAGACCAACCAACTTTACTTCATGTACGGTGATATAAGGATGATAAGGTTAGGTATGTGTTCCCATGATCCGCCGAGCCGGAGGGATCTACCGAGGACAATCCACTAGTTAGTGTAGAAGTCCTTAGGTATGATGATAAAAGGAGAAAATTGAGATATGGGAAGAGTGCGGACTAAGACCGAGCTAGTAATTGGAATAAACCCAACAAGGTTCTAGCTATGAAGTCTCGGTAAGCAATGAAGGGGTTGAAGAATTAAAATAATTGAATGAGAAAAGGGTGAAAACAAATAGCCTCCATTTATTCAACCTTAGGGCGTAAACCGGGTTCACTTCATATGCTCTTGATGGTAACATCGGTATTGAAGACAAGACGTCATGGACCCAAAGTGATGCACTACACTTCAACTTTCCAAACCACTCAAGTTCCTCTTAAAAGGGCTTGTTTCATTCTCACGGGAACCGACATTATCTATCGACTTTCTCTTGGAGATGGTTGATATTGAAGAAGAGACCTCTCCCTAGTCTCCGTCATAGGATCCAAATATGCACAAATTGAGTCTAGAGCCACGAGATCATCAATAAATCTCATTAGGACACTTTCAATGAAGACTCTCTTTCACTCAATGTGGAAAGAGAGATTATATCTTGAGTCCCACGCATTATCCTTGTGGTATTGCCGAACATCCGAGTGATGTGTTTACATATTCACAATGAAGATGGAAAGCCTTCGGAGCCAACATCAAACAAGCTCACGGTAGGTGGCATGTGAGATCTATTATATAGATCAACCATGTGACAACCGAACAGAAACAATGGGGCGATTCAATCTCTTGAATCAAACTGGTTCGAGTTATGGATTGACGGATACCTTTGAAAACCGGTCTTTGTGCTTAAAAAAAAAACTCTTTTCTTTAGCACATCGATCGTGTACTCATTTTCAAACCAAAAGGTATTTTTATGATTGATAATTGATTTTCAATAAAACCTTCGTTGTATTGCAAAAACAATTTCTATTGAGCAATACACGATTGTTTTCAAATCTCTTTTCATCAATCGGTGGACTTAAAATTATTGGTTCACTCACTCCGTGTTGTCTTCTTTGAGGCGTTCGGTTTGAGAACGACTAGAACAACGCGAAACCTGTCAAGGAAATTCTTCGAATTATACCCGATCACAGGCAAGACATGTCTTGATCAACGGGAACCGTGGGCGTGTACCTCAATTCAACGAAAGTGATCAAAGACACTTTCGTGCGATTTATTGCTAGCTGTTGTATGCGGTACACCCGACGCTTGCGGTGATCGTAATGGAGCGGTCAATCCATAGCCGCATGCTCACTTAACACATTCAACTCAAAGAAATCATGATTAGTGCATCTATGACTCGATATTTTCACACCAAGCTTTCTCACTGCGCCAATATCATGATTCAACAAAAGCTTCCGCTACTCGATGTGAAGATTTCATGATCCGAATGTGAGCATGTCGGTCCTAAAGTCACTACATCACATAATACCAACACCACAAAGGATGTGTCGAGATTGTTGATGGTGATGATCTCAAAAGATGGCTCAAAATTATTATCACGTGGATCAAGTAAAGACCTCCACTTGAAGTAACCAAACATGCAATGTGAAGAATCAATGACTACGAGCTTAGGAGCAAAGGACTACATCAAGAATACAAGATCAATTTTAATGTAATATCTATTGTATTCTATGTAATTTTTACATGAAGTGACCTCCTTAGGGAGATTGTTAGAATTAGAAATTCGGTAGTAAAGTCGGTCACCTCAAGTATATGTAATCGTTAGAAAGCTCGTAGTCGTAGTTCTTTTAAGTTAAGTAGTAATTTAGTTTAGTAACACCGTGGAGGACAGACGGGTCTTTACCCACCGTATGCCCGATCCACACCGATGTGTGGCAATTTATGTAAGACTATAAATACTCTACCTTCCAAGGTAGAGTTGGAGCTCATAATAATATCTTTCACTTTCTCTCACTAAGTTCCTAAACCTCTAACTTTTCTCTCTAGAATTCCATCTATATGCTACTTTGTGTTATGGTTTGATGTGTATGTGAAAACTAATAACCTACATCTTGCTTATCACTAGGGTTACACCTTGAAGCTAATATGAATAATACATGTTCTAAACAATGACCTAGGATCTTATTTTATAGCATAAGGAGTCCTTTACAAGATAAGTATAATGCAAACAATATAGAATATACACAAGATCTTTTCTATACTTATCAATACACGGATACTTAACAATTATCCTAACAAAGGTGGTAATATTTGTTTTGGCGGTGGTAATGAGTTTCCACCGCTAGTGTAATCTTCAATGATGTCTTCCACAAGACTATCGGTGGTAGCGTTAGTATTATTCAACAATCCTCCCTAAACTTATGATTTCTCCGCAAATCAATAAGTTTCTTCAATCTTCATTATCTGCAAGGATTTGGGAATTCTTCCAAACACTTTACTTTCTTCTTAACGCCTGAATAGCTCTTGAACATTGATCTTAAAGCCTATGTAGCAAAGCTATGACTTTCTCAGTATCTTCATGGACTCTTATAGTTGTACACAACATCACAGTGAGAGTTCTAGCTCTGAGTGGATATCCTTTCTCAGAAAACATAAATGCATCCACTCCATCTGATGTAGAAACATGATGAACTTCACATGAATCATAGTAAGTCCATGTAGTACCAGGACATGAACATGAAAATTTCCAGAAATCATCATTTGCATCTGGTTCATAAAGCCTTCTAAGATTTATCCATAACTGCATTTCCTTCCTATCTTTAAGATTTTCAGCATCAAACCTTTCTTGAACTAATCTCCTCAATGTATCAAGATCATCTCTATCACATGCTTTGATAAGTTCTTCAAAATGTATGAATGATGAAGTTTCACCACCTAGCCTTGTAATCTTCCATGTTGGAGCAAAATTGCTATCGATGTAAACTTCCGATCAACAATAGGATGTCGACTTGCGGTGGTTACGGATAAAAATCTTCTTCTTCAATCAATATCATTTCGATCAATTTGTTCTTGATGAATTTCTCGATTGGAACTTCTTGTTTTCAACAAACTTTGTCTTCTTAAATGTCCGAGAATCACTTTCTTTGGCCTTTCTCTTCAGATTAGGATACCTTCTTTCTTCTTCTTCAGAGTTCATTGGAATGAAATCTTTATCTTGTCTTTGAACTCTATAGTAGATACCTTCAACTTGTTCATCAAGCATTCCTTTGAATTGATGTCTTTTCCAACTACCAACATTGCAATAATAAGTCTTCATGTATGGAATAACTTGTGCCTTATTTGGTTGCGTAGGTTTCTTTTGATTCTTCTTGACTTAACCAATTACATCATGAAGTGCTTGATTATTCTTCATCTGAATGAAGTCCTTTAACTGAGTAGTTCTTTGATCTTCAGTTAAAGACTTATCAGCCACAAGGTCAATTGCTTTCTTCTTGATCACTCGATCATTTGCAATCAAGAAATCAATTTCTTCTTCAGTAGGTACATATCTGAACTCTGGAGTCTTCTTTATGAATCTTGTAGGTGGAACAGTGGAAAGTGGATCTTCCATTCTATTCAGCCTTTTAGCCTCCATAAAGCTTGCAATCTCCAATTCTTCAAGCTTTTTCTTTTCAGCAACTTCAACTTCATAAATTTTTCTTGCAACTTCAAACATCATGAGCAATCCGAACTTGTTCTTTCTTTGAAATCTTTCTTCTTGTTTGCTCCTTGCTTTGCATAATGACTTTACCTTTGTCTTTCTTACATTTATCAATTTCTTCACTTGCGGTGGCAACATCATGTCCAAAGCAGTTGGAACATTTGTCTCTGTAGTGGAAATTGGATCAATGGTAAAATCGGCGATTGCGATGACTAAAAATATCTTGCTCTAGTTGTTCTTCTTGAGTATCGACTTCCTCGCACCTTTACTAGAAACACCTTCATATTCAAAATCAATTCTCCTCCCCGAGTTTCAAAGATCTGTTTCGTCCCTGTTTGGGAGAATTTCCCAAATCTTTAGTAAAATCAGCTGAATCACCATCATCAGGTGAGGATGGAGATGATATCACTATCTTTGCAGTTTTCCTCTTCTTTTTCAACCTCTATAACTCTTCCTTTAAGGTTTGAATCTCCTCTTTCAAGTGTGTAATGTCCTTGGCATACTGCTTCTTTACTTGTGCCAGGTCTTGTTGTAGAGATTCAACCTGCTTGGATAATATGGTACACATATCCATCAATTCTATTTGTTGCCCACCGCCCTCAACACTTCCAACTGTGTGACCTGTTGGGAGAGGTGAATCATGAGGCAATGGTTCAGATTCCTCCCTAGTTGGACTAGGTTGAAGTCTAGAACCACCACTGCTTGTTCCTAAACCAAAAGGATCAGGGACATGCTATGTTGTAATGAGAGGAGTTGGCTGTTTGGACCTCCTTTCATAGGTGTAAGAAACTGGTGGTGTATAATCAATGTTTGGAACAGTGATTATGGGTGAGTTTTGTACCTGTGAAATCTTTGCAAGCATTTGAGGAAAAAGAGATGTAATAATCCTATTGCCATCTTTGTTCATGTTTTGAAAAACTTTAGGCTTAAGGCAACAGACTTTATAAATTCTTGTATGGGGTTGCAGTTAAAATTCATTTAACACTGCTTGCACAAACCTTGGATACATCAAAATTTTTGTTGAACTCTTTACATTTCCTTGCATACTTGTAAAAATATATTTTGACCAATTAAAAGTCCTATCTAAAGCTAGACAAACCAAAGGGTAAGCCATTGTTGAACTGAATTGTTCATAAGAAGTTTTCTTAGGACTTAGACAATGTAAAAGAGTATGTATCAAAAATCTCCAATGAGGACAGAAACCACTCTTTTGAAAGTAGCCTTTTTGTCGGTGGTATCATACCCCATGGATGAAAGATGTGTATGAATTTACGGCATAGGTAATGTGATGATACCATTGAGATCATCCAATTGGAGAATTCTCCTCAAGGATGCCTCAAGAACATCAATAGTTACCCCATCCACAGTGGCTCTAAGAGCATCCATCGTTTCATGTGTATCTCTAGTTTCAATGGTTATGGGTGAGCGAAGTCCAAAACTGCTTGATTTGAGAGATATAGATTGTGGGATTAAGTAAAGCATACCTTATAAGGGTAGTATTAACAAAGTCCACAATCTGATGAAAAACAGGGCCACTCTTCTCATTAGACTTGTTCAAGTAGGCCACTTGGTTGTGCTCATCTGCAAAAGTGATAGGTGCCATAGAATCTTTTGATGAAAAATATAATGTGTCAGTAAGAATTTTATAAAGAACTAGCCAATTGAGAGAGAAAGTTATATAGTGTTAGGGTTTTAGAGTTTTGCGCAAGAGAGATTATCTAAGGATATAATTTATCTTTAGAGGATAAATATCAATTAGGAAAGTAGATAATCTTCTAAAATTTATCCTATATATTTAGAAAGCAATTTCTCTTCAACGACTAGTTAAAAATTTATTCTTGACACAACGATTGTAACGGCTAGATCAATGATGGTAAAAATAACAACGTCGTGGAAGCTGTGAACTAGCGATGGTAATTTTTCACAAAGATTTTCAAAGAGCGTTGGTAAAGAAAACATATGAAAATTGGATCGCTCTTTATCATAGTTTTAAGCAAACTACCACTATCAACGGATTTGTTATGTCTTTACCATGAGCCGTTTGCTATGGACTAGCCAACTCTTAATCGATAGAATATGGTGAGTTGATAACCATATAGTTTTGGTAAACTATCAACCATAAACGGATTTGTCAAGTCTTTACCAATGGTCGTTTGCTCGGACTAGTTGATTCTTATGTGGATTAGACATGGTGAATCAATAACCATCTGTTGTGTGTCTCGATTACACACCTTTAAGATCAACTCCCATCTATGCTACATAAACGTTATTGAACAAGCAAAAACACAAGCACAAAAACATATACAAACTTATACAACAATGTTAGTACCCAGAGACTTCCACTCAACACCAAAGACCATTAGACACAAAAAGTTTATGGATTTAACATTCCAATACTTGTTACCAAGTCTTGAAATCTACCCACATCAAGTCCTTTTGTTAATAAATCGGCATAGTTGTCATCAAGATAGATTTTGACAACTTGAATTAGTCCTTTTCATAACAATCTCTTATGAATGGTGTCTAATTTCAATATGTTTAGTCTTTGTGTGTTGAATGGATTCTTAATAATGCAAATGGCTGCTTTGTTGTCAATATGGATGATGGTATTCATGAAATTGTACCCATAGTCCAAAAGTTGATTAAAAGCCATAGAACTTGAGCACAACAACTTGCGGCAGCCACATACCGCCTCGGTTGATGAATTAGCCACCATTGTTTGTTTCTTGCCTCGCCATGACAATAATCTGCCAAGAAATTGGCATCCACATTGTAGATTTTCTATCCAAACCGGCTCTAGCATAGTCACTATCCGAGTAAGTAATCAAATCTAGAGGAGATTCTCTAGGTACCATAATCCCGAGTAGGAAATGCTTTAAGATATCCGAAAATCTTCTTCAAGTCAAGTGAGAGAACCTGGGAGTGACTTGAAACCTTGCACAAGCACAAACTGCAAACATAATGTCTGGTCTAGATGATGTAAGATACATCAAAGAACCAATCATAGACCTGTACATGTGCACATCAACTGCTTCACCACTATTTTCCTTCAAAAGTAGATGTATAGTCTTGTCTGCAGGGGTGTTGGATGACTTTGCATCAGAGAACTTGAACTTCCTTAGTATCTCAGCCACATATTTATCTTGATTGTTGAAATCACCATCTGGCCTTTGTTGTACTTGAAGTCCCAAAAAGAATGTGAGTTCACCCATAGAACTCATCTTAAATTCCTCCTTCATTAGTTTCTCAAATGCTTTGCATATCTCTGTCTTTATAGATCCAAAAACGATATCATCAACATACACTTGAACCAGCAAGATATCATTCTTGTCTTTCTTGATGAACAAAGTCTGATCTACTCTGCCTCTATGAAACCCATTATCAAGAAGATAAGTAGTTAAGGTCTCATACCATTTTCTTGGTGCCTGATGCAAGCCATACAAAGCTTTAACCACCCCGTACACTTTGTTAGGATAGTCGGGGTCTTCAAAGCCCTGGAGGTCGTGAAACATATACCTCCTCATCAATCGCCCATATAGAAAAGCACTCTTTACATCCATTTGATAGACTTTAAAGCCCATAAAGGATGAATAGTGTTGGGAATTGTTGAGTTGATGATTACAAAACCACGAGAAACAATGAAGAACGAAGAAACAAGGAGGGATGATTATGTAATATTTAGATAGCTTTTCTAGTAAGCTATTATTAGGGTTTGTAACACCTCCTCCCTTATATAAAGAGGGTAGGCGTGGGTTCGATCATATCTTTCATTTATTTTCATAGTATTCATCTATAATGAGAGTCTAGATACACGAACATAGCGTGTGTATATTAGTTGTAGTATTTTTATTTCAATTAATAAAGAAAACCTTATGAGTAACATTGATGTTCTTATCATTTCATTGTGTTTATTCAATGTTATTGATACCCTAGTTGAGTCCGGATCCGGGTTTCAACACATAGGCTAAAACGACTGATTGCTTCAATTCGTGCAACTAGGGCAAACACTTCTTCATAGTCAATACCCTCCTCACGAGTGTATCCTTGAGCCATGATGAGTGTGTAAATACTCATCATTTTGGGTCTATCCGAAGCGCAAAACGTTTAAAATGCTCGAAATGCATCAAAATCTCGAAAATATTCCAAAATTGCATTTTATCGTTTCGGATGCAAAATGTTTAAAATCGGATGAAAAATGAGCAAAGTTTGCATAATTGGCGCTTCAGTCCCCAAGTTTCTAAAATTGTCAAAAATAGTCCCCGAGTCAAAATTTCAAAGAAAAATCACCAAAGGTCCTTTTAAATCATAACTTGTCATATTTAGTCCTTTGGTGAAAATGTCAAAAGTTTGAGAAAATTACAAGTTTGGTCCTCAAGTTTGAAATTTGGCGAAATAGCCCTGAAATTGGGAAATGACAAGATTGGTCCTTATACTTTGTGAGATTGTCACTTTTGGTCCCTTGAAACCTCTTTGATGAATTGGCAGCCAAGGTCCTTGCAATTTCAGAATTTACATTGGTCCTTGGATATTAAACCCTTTAAACCTTGGCCCCTTGTCACAATCCTATTTTGGACCCCAGCCAACAAACCTTTGGACCCTTTCCCTGTTTTGACCCCCCTATTATTATATCTGGTCAAACCCCAAGTCAAAAACACCCCTATGCCCGCCTTTTCTCCTTCTTCCCCAACATAAAGCCCTGCACACCATCCCCCCAGCTCACACCTTTTCCACCTTTTCTCCTCTATGTTCCCCCCTCCTCAACAACCTTCCAAGGGCATTAAATGCCTCCCCCCTCTAGCACTCAACCTCTCAACTGTCAATATGTCCATTTCCCGCCAAAACTGAATCAAAGGCCAAGATTGCATACAATGATCCAATGGTCGAAAATAGAGGTGGGATTTGCAGAGAACATGGGAGAGAAGGATATGGGAGTATAAAAGAAGCAAAAAGAGAGAAGAGAAAGAGTAGTTAGTTTTTATAAATTTTACTTATGTCATTTTTTAGATTATTGTCTTAGTTTAAATTAAAATGGTGTAATTTCAGTTTCATTGTATCACTTTCAAGTTTACAAACCTTTGTAAGTCACCTTTGAGTATCAATCTAAGCTTTCATATAAGTTTCAATTTTGTGGTTAACTGTTGAAATCTCTCAGTTTCAAATTCCATGGTCCAAGTTGTTAGTGGCTTATTTGAAGCTTTAATAAGCTTGTCTAAACTCCTTTTAAGCTTTTTATAAGCTTACATTTCATTTTCAAGTAACTTTGAATAATAGTCAACAAAAGTCAACTGTTTAAGCTCATTTGGATTTGAGCATGGTTTGGGAGATTGCAGATCTTTGAACTGGGTTGGATTAGTATCATTTAGTATAGGTTTGGATTTGGTTTTGAGCCTGCATAAGCTGGACACAGTTGTGAGTTATCTTTCCCATTTTCCAATTTCAAGTCTAAGTGCAGTTTCATGCTTCTCTTGTATCTATGATCATTTGTAGTTTTAGCCTGTTTATATAGTTGTATTTAGGTATTATAAGCTCAGTTTGATCAATGGAATTGGTTAGCTCAGTTGTAATCTCATTTCAATTTCATAACAGTTGAAATAAAGTAGTGTTTGGATTTTGCTCTTAAACCTTGTTCAGGCTTGTTCAGAGATTAAGTTCTATTGGTTCATGTTTATTAAGCATATTTGAGCTCATTTGAGTCAAAATATTGTGCCTGCATACCCCCAAAGTCAACATTTCATTTAATCCCTCTCTACTGCTCCACTGTTGAGATTTTTGACTAGCATAATCTCATTTTGTGTTTAGAAATCATTAACATTGCTTGCATTAGGCTCATTACATCATATAACATCAAGCTCGGTCAAAACTTTGAATCAAAGTTGGAAAAGTCAACTTTTCATCTTTACTTAAAAAGTCAAAATAGTGCAAAACTTCGGTTTAGTCTATCTAAGATGAATTTTCTTGAGCTCGATTCGGGCCGTCGATGAAACTTGTTGTTTTAAAAGTCCAACTGGTCTACTTTCTTATCTCTATTTTGTTACATTTTTGTGAATTTTTTAGAAGCTTCATTTTAGCTTGTCAAAATGGGCCTAAATGTCCTGTGCAGGGCATCAAGTCTGCACAGGACTTGTCCAGCTTTTGCTTGGATTGCACAGTGCTCATTTGAGCTTGTGTAGGTATGAAATTTGGCTCATGTGTAGTCACCCAGGTCTTCTTTAGGATCTAGCTTTTAGCTTTTAGTTTCCAGCTTATTCTAGTGCTTATTAATCACCGCAACTGGTACCCTTTAACAGTTTTACGCCATAAGCTCAACTCATCAATCATTGCAATTTGCCTATCCAGAGGTTATAGCTTGTTGAAACTTGTTCCATTTAGTTCTCTTAGCTTATTATAGCACTGTATCAGTTTGGTGCTTCTTGGGTTCCATTTGCTTCTTCAAAGTGCTTATTTATAAGCACTTTGTTCATCGATTCTAATTCCTCCAAACAAGCCCTGTTTTTCTATTTTCCTAGCTTCCTCATAATATTTTAAGCTTTTCCTGAAATTTTCAGATTTTTGAAGCTTGTTTGCTATTTTCTTAATTTAAATTAGTTTTAAGCATTTTAATTAGCTTTAAATACAAAAATTAAGAAAAGGTTCAAAAATAATTTTCAATTTTCTTAAGTTTAGATAAATATAAAAGCCAAAAAGTATTTTCCATATTTTTCTTAGTTAAAATTGTATTTTTAAATAATTTAAGTAGTTTTAATAGTTTAAAATTCCTAGAAAATAGAAAATATTAGAAAAATACAAAAATAGTTTTGAAAATTCTATTTTGATATTTTAGATTTTTCCAAGTCTTAATTTTATTTTTCTAGCTTTGTTTCATATTTTCTTGTATTTTAGGTTAATATTTAATAGTTAAAATTAGTTTTTAATTAATAATAATTAATTAAATAGTTATAAAAATAATTTTCTTTTTAAATATTTTCTTTTATCATTAGGTTTGTAAAAACATCATTTTCATATTTTTAGGGTTAATATTGATTTAGTTTCACATTTTTATTTGTGCGTCGCGTAGTTTTTAATTTCAGTTTCGTAAAAACATAAAAACCAAAACATCATTTTAATTATAGTGATAGCGTTTATTTAATATTTTTTTTAATTTCCTTCAATTTGCATTTTAGCCCTTGTAGTTTGTATACTTTTTCCTTAGTTATAATAATCTCAAACCCCTTTTCGTTTAAATTCCTCGATCACTATCGTGAGGTGATCCATTGCATAGCTCATTTGGGACATAACGACCGGGAGACTCTATACTCCTCGGATCTTCATTGAGTTCGTTCTGAGCCATTTTAAGCTTGTTACGATTCGCCATTCACAAGTGGCGGGCTTGTGTGATAAAGCTTGATTTGTTTGGGAACGCATCAAGCCACAAGCCTACCCTTGTTTCGATAACAATTCCTTTTCATCCTTCTTATTTCTAAACACCCATTTTGTACCTATTACCTTCTTGCCATGAGGTAAATCACAAAGCACCCAAACCTATTGAAGCTTGAATTGGAGCAACTCTTCTTGCATTGCTTCCACCCAACTTTCATCCTCGAGTGCCTTGTATAAATTCTTAGGCTCCATTTGTGACAGAAAACACATAAAGAGACATTCATTCTTGCCTTCATGAGTCTTAGATTCATATATTTCACTAATGAATCCATGAATATCAGGCAGCTTTGTTTGTGTTCTAGTCTTCACAGTGAATGGACATCCCAATTACATTTTCAAGAGGATGTAATTTATGAATGGAAGTATGGGAGTCCGAGGAACCGCAATCTCATTTGGCATATTTGAGATTTCAACATCATTGGCTTGAGCTTCCTCTCAGAATCGAGTTATAACTTCCACTTACGGTGTTGCGGTGGAAACTTACGCCTAGCGATGGAATCAATTTCCACCGCTTTCGAATTTTCGACATTCAAGTTGCTATTTCCTTCCTTTCCAAAATCATTAGAAGGTTGAGCATCTCCGGTCTTTGGTATATCAACATTATCGCATAGTCCCAAAGTGGCGGTGAATTCATCTTGATCATCTGCTTGATCCTTGCTTGGTTCATCATCATCAAGAAACTCTTCTGAACCTGCAAAATCAAAAGTAGATGTCCTTGTAGAGATAGGCACATAATTCATAGTATTGGTTAGAGTATCAAGATCAAACAACCTTTCTGGACCAGTTCCTTTGAGATTTACTTTGTTTTCCAGGAACTCAACATGCAGATTCTCTTCAATCTTTTGGGTTCTTAAGTTGAATACTCTAAAAGCTTTACTGACCATGGAATACCCAACAAAATACCCTTCATCAGATTTCTCTTCAAACTTGCCCAGATAATCTATGGTATTGAGAATAGATACATGACATCCAAATGGTCTCATGAAGTCAAGGATAGGTGGTCTACCCCTAAATAACTCATAAGGTGTCTTGTTCTTTGTTTTTACCACTAAAACCCTGTTTTGCACATAACATGCAGTGTTAAGCGCTTGACCTAAAAGTGATTGGCAATTTTGAATCTGCCAACATGGTTCTAGCAGCCTCTATAAGTGTCATGTTCCTCCTCTCAGCAACACCATTTTGTTAAAGATTTCTAGCAACACTAAATTCTCTTTTAATACCTTTGTCTCTGCAAAAATCATCCATAACTCTATTCTTAAATTCTGTCCCATTGTCACACCTAATGATTTTAACTTTCATATCATTTTGGTTTTCAACTTCTGTAATGAAGATCTTAAGGATGCCTGTTGTTTCATCCTTGGTTCTAAGAAAGAAAACACATGTAAACCTGCTAAAATCATCAGTCACTACAAGACAATATTTCTTTAGATTCAAGTCGCTCACGATGTAGGACCAAATAAGTCCATATGTAACATTTAAAGTGGGTGAGCAATAGAGTTAACCGACTTTGACCAGAAGAAGCTCGTGTTGTTTGCCTTTAAGACAAGCCGCCACTGGTTTGATCATTTTCAAATCTTTTTCGAGGTAAGCCTCTCACCAAACCATCTTTGACAATATTATTAATGGTTTGAAGTTAACATGACCAAGTCTTCTATGCCATAACATGGATTCATCCATTGTGGCCTTTGCAAGCAAGCAAGCATAATCATCTTTAGCAATAATGTTGTTCATATCAAAGCTATATAAGTTGCCTTTTCTAGGAATCTTAAGAAGAATTTGACTTTTATCAGGCATCTTAAAATCCTTAGAGAGAACAAAGCACATATCTTTGGTAAAAAGAACATTGTTCTTCTTGTCACACATTTGTGACACATGATAACATCAAATAGTCTTGAATATTAAGTGTCAATTTCCCCCGATAATGTTCGTTATTTATATCATTTATATGGATTTATGCTTGTTTTCCACTTTCGGGTAAATTGCGAGCATTGGAGCTAAAGAGGCGGAAATGGAAACATTACTAAAGATTTATCACAAGATGCTTATTACGAAGAAGTTACGGCGTAACTCGTCTCTCACATTACGCCGTAACTATTGTGTGACCCAAAGTCCAACTTATCAAGAGGTTACGGCGTAACTCTTCCCAAAGGTTCGACGTAACTCCATTAGGTCAAAAGAGGTTCCACGCCCGATACTTACGCCATAACTCCGCATCACTTACGAGTAACCGAGTTTATTGAAGACTACGGCGTAACCACTTATAAGGTTACGCCGTAACTAGCGAGATCTAGTGCATTTACGGAGAAATAGAAGGTTACGGCGTAACTCCTCTATTGGTTACGCCAGTAACCCGGACACCGCCTATAAATACCCCACTAATTCCAAGATTTCAAAGCATCCCATTCCACACACAACACTGAGAAAGTGGGAAAAAGCTCAAGGAGGTCTAGGGAAGCATACGGAGTCTGTTTCCAGGAGAAGTCACACCATTACGATAAGCTTTAGCGTTTATTATTTCTTTTACTTTCAATTCATGTATTTCGTACTTTGAATATTGAATTGATTTGCATGATTAATATGAGCGCTAAGCACCCTTTGGTGCTAGCCTAGTTATGATTCCTTAATTGTTTTGTTTGCGTTTACCTTTACTTCCGTACAATTATTTCTAAGTGTATGCATGCATAGTTCTTTGGTAGTCACCCTTGGTTTGGTAGTTTTGAATGGCGATAGAGGCCAATTGCCTAGGAGATATGACCAACCGACCCTAGGTGAGCGTCTTGAGACGGAAGGGTAAGATATGACCAACTAACGACCCTTTCTACTTGTGCGATTTGACCAACCGATCACCTATCGTTTGGATGAACTTAAGAATTGGGGTGTAGTGTCTAAGTTCCTAACGATCGGGCACTCACTATTGAGAATCTAGCATGTAGCGGTACTTAATGACTCGACTTAGGGGACAGGAACAACAGGTTTTATGATGGTGCTTTGATTTCTCTGTGGTGGCATCTTTCTTCGATAGGTTAGGGCGAATTGACCAAATGTTTTGTTAGGAATTAGAAAATTCCATAGTGAAGAGTCGGTCACCCCAAATGTTATCTAGCTTAAGTTAGCTCGTAGACTTGTCGTCTGTTACATTATTTATCAGTTTATTAGTTAGTTATTAGTTTAGTTTAGCGTAGTGCAACACCGTGGAGGAAGGACGGGTCTTTACCCACTGTATCCCTGATCCACAGGCCGATAGGAGGTCGTATTTCATGTAACTATAAATACCCCTTCCATCCATGGAAGGGGTGGTGCTTCTCATAATCTAATATTCAACATTTGTGTAAACCTCTAGCAAGAACACCCTCTCTCTCTCTAAAATGGAAAACATGTATTTTGATCTCCCAAGACCACCCGAATCATCTAACACAATAAAATAACGATCCTACATTTGGTATCAAGAGCTATGGTTATTGTGTTTTCTTTGATTTGTGTGGTCCGTACCATGGTTGTTATTTGTGGTCTTTGGTTCGCTGTTGTTGTTAACTGGTCTTGTACTATTTTGGTTTGGAAAATGTTTTTACATTTTCTAGTAAATATGTGTTACATGTTTTGTGGTATTTGGTTCGTTATTGTTAAGCGGTCTTGTTTTTGTGTCAAACATGTACAAACAGTCCTTTTACAAGTTAAACTATCATTGTTAACTCTTGGTTTGTGTCAATATTCTTATGGTCTAATATGGTTTCGAGTCCTTCAAGTTGCACAATTGAAAGAGGTTACCAATATTGTGAAACTAGGTGGTCATACTTTGGTCAAACTGTCAAAATGAAGCGGTTTATCTTTGTTTTTGGGTCATTCCTCGTAGCGAGTTGGTCATTTCTTCATGGCGACTTGTCTTTACAAGTCGTCTAGATTCATTGTATATGACTAGCGAGTTATGCTAGCAATTGCTTAAAGAAATCAGAGCGACTTGGTGATTTGTTGACTTTCTTTAAAGTCAATAGCGACTTGACACTTGACCTAGCGACTAGTCTTTACTAGTTGGCGACTTGGCCGTGGCGAGTTAGCCGTGGCGAGTTAGTCGAGCGAGTTGGCTTAGCGACTTGCTTAGCGACTTGCTCAGCGAGTTGGCTTAGCGAGTTACTTAGCGACTTGGCGTAGCGAGTTACTTAGCGACTTGGTTTAGCACTTGGCTCAACACTTTGAAAAGGACAGAAATGAAGAAGAAGAAATGACAACATAAGACCATCGACATACAACATAATACCAAAAACACCAACAACCATCTCAGATCCAACCTCATCTACACTACAGATGTCAAAGATAATATCACAACTAGGATCTCAGTTTCGTTCTTTCATTGTACATCAAGCCACATCAAGACCTCAAAGGTCTATCAATAGAATGAATTGCTCATCACAGATCCAATACTATAAAAACTCTGAAATAAGAACAAAACCATACTTGGGTTGTGTCCTCTATTCTTGTTCGCTTAAAAGGATGTACATAATGATCAAAACATAAAGCTTAAGGAATCTCAGATTTTATTTCGTGAACTTATCAATGTCGTTCATAACCTTTCAAGGTCAACACGAAATATTTATCATCATTGATCTTTTTTTTTGAAGACAAAGCTTCATCTCTATTCGAACTTAATGATTCGAAGATTTAACAACTATGTTAGTCCTCTTTCATGTTCGGTATTTTTTTTTTCGTCTCACAAGGATATAATTGAAGAGTAATAATTCTTGTTAATTTAAAGTGACATCGTGTGGATCTCTGAAACATGTTCAAAGGCTGTCCTTCAATCATTTATCATCACGGATCCATTGTTTTATGAAGTCTAAGCTTCTAATTAACTATCCGAACATCATGTGACATGGATTATAACTATAAAGTCATCTCCATGCCAAATATTCGTTCAATCTTATCACAACAAAGATTAAAAGTACCTACCTTGATGCGTTTGGTTGATATTGTGGCTGACACAATTGGCTCGAGCCATCCCTGTGGCGTTGAGGACGAGCTCATGCCATCCCCGTGGCTTATTAGGTGTGTGGTAACTTCATGCCATCTCGTGGCGAAGTCATGTTGTATACAAGAAAGATTAAGGTTTAGATACTCCTGTGATGGGAGAAGGAGGCGTTGGTATGTTGCTAGAGTTTGGTTTGGAGAGAATCGAGTTAAAGGAGGCGCATGTTTGAGGATTAGGGTTTGGTGATTGGAGAATATTAGGGTATGGTGTGAGGTGAAAAGGGATTAGGGTATAGTGTGTGTTAGGTTGTTTTTTATATACCGAAAAATAGAGTAGTATTACATTGGTGAATTTGGATCGGATATATGGGCTATTTGGGCCTTGATTAACTTTTGGTGATGGGCTGCTATGAGCTAATGTGATCAGGTATAATGGGATCGGGTAATTCGTGATTGTGGGATGAGATTTGATCTCACACGAGAATTATGCTACTCAAGTTGTGTCATCCGATTTTTTTGCAAATAAGATATTGAATACATATGCCATATTAATTTTTTAGTGGTATTTTTGGTTAGTACTTTTCACGAAAGATACTGCATATTCACGGCTTGTGCCTAGTTTTGAGATAATGATGGCTACGGATTTTTGTACGGATATTGCTTACGGACTCTTGTGTTTATATTTTACTTGGGCTTAAAATTAATTTATCGGGTGTACATTAATCAAGTGGGCGATGTTAGATTTGGATTGGTGAGCTTAATGGATTTCGGATCGGATGATTATTGGTGATAATGAGATTCGATGATGAGATTAGGTATGATGATGAGATTTGTTTTGTTATGGGTTTGATACCTTGGTTAAAACATTTTCACGGAGTATATTATGTCTCGGCTTGAATTGATGGTTCAACAAAGTTGATTACGGGGTTGTTTGGACGATATTTCTTATTTGAATTTGATGTGAGATTTTTTCGGGCGCGTTTACTTATTTCGTCTTCTTTCTTTCTACCCTTCCGCGAAGATGACTTGTTTGGGCATTTACAGAGGGTGATAAAGACTTGGCTATTTAGTTACGTTTGTGATTCTTTCTCGCTTGACCCACAACGTTGCTATCACTTCGGTGTCTCACTCAGTTGAGAATGTCAAGAGGTTTTGTACATTGGGTACACCGTTTCTTCTTCACAAGGATTAGTACAAGTTTAAGTAACAAATCAGGGGATTTTCACTTCATGATCAAGTTTGGCATATCGGGTTTACTTCTCAATGTGGTCACTACAATAGCCGACAGAATGCGTGAATGATGTGTGTACCAAGGTGTTGATTGGATGATTGATGATTTTGCTGATGTTGGATTATGAACAGTTGATGAACCGCTGCATGTTCCCCTAAAACAGATATTCACCGAAATCAAATTTGTCATAACACCTTCAAGCTGACATTGTTTACGGTTTTGTCTTGATTTTGTAAAATCCCGCGAAAGAACCTATTTCTCGGTTTAAATCATAGACTTGTAAAATCCCGTGATAATGGAAACATCCTGGTATTAGTAAAGTGCATTTCCGGATCTATCTTACGGTTTATTCTTGGTTTTGTAAAATCCCGCGAAAGAAACTATTTCTCGGTTTAAACCATAGAGTTGTAAAATCCCGTAATGATGGAACCATCTTGGAGAAGAGAAAGTGTAATTCGGATCTTTTGTTCTTTGGTGCCACGGTTTACGCTTGAAGAAGGATAAAAGGTGTACTTCATGAATTGGATGTGTGTTTGGATATTCGTCATGGCGGTTTGGTTACTTCAAAGTTTTACGGGTTATGCTTATTAAACCATGGTCGGGATGAAACCATTATCATAGTTCACTTAAAAGCGTCAAAGAAGGCTAGATTTGAGCTTTTAACCAAGAAGTTGTGTCGGGAGTTAATTCACTATTATTTATTTGAGGTTGAAGTGAAATATCACGGGCGAGTGTACTTAGTATCTGAAGGTATCGGGATGGTTGGATGAAGATACTTGAGATCCTTGTTCAAGCTTATTATCAAAAACAAAGACTTGGAAATCTAGTTATTGTTGGGTGACTTTTCCGTTTCTTTTACCACTTGGGGAATTGGGCTCTTATCATCTCAAAATAACTATCACTTTAAGGAGTTACGTTGTAGTGCTCAGTGTCACATTCAATTATGGATTTTCAAGAGGTAATGTACGTCTTATACTTGATGGTTGGTTGGCTGAAGAGTATAGAGTACATAGAGAGTACTTAGAGATGCTAATGGAAATCGACACCACTCTTTGTTACATATGTGCAAGTTTAAGTCACGAGTTCGGGTTAGTTTACTTCAAGGTCAAATTTATCATATTGGGTTATCTCCATCAGCTGTCACTACAAAGAGCCTACTGAATGATAATGGGTTGATTACATGTTTTGCTAAGAGAGCTGAAAAGAGAGAGATTATGACGTATGTTCACATCAATTCAGGCCTCGTACTCTAAAGAAAAGAAAAGTGTACGTTTCAGTGCGCTTTATCTTATGAAGAAGAGAAATCTTCTTATGACGTCTGTTCACTTCAGTTCAGGCCTCGTACTCTAAAGAAAAGAAAAGTGTACGTTTCAGTGCGCTTTATCTTTGAAAGAAGAGAAATCTTCTTATGACGTATGATCACTTCAGTTCATGCCTCGTTCTTAAAGAAAAGAAAAGTGTACGTGTCAGTGCGCTTTATTTTCTGAAGAAGAGAAATCTTCTCTATTATGACCATTCTCATCAACATGCTTCATACTTTTCCATGCGCTTGGTCATTAAGTGAACCGGCTCTGTTGATTGTTTTCGATTCCACTTTCTCAACTATAATGACGATGGCGACATCTGTCTTCGATTTTATGGGGAGAAGTGTGAATAGACTACATTTGGATTATGTTCACTTATTTAATCAAGAATGGCATCTCGCATGCAATTCTTGAGGGGAGAAGAAGTGTGAATTTTTGCATTGTTGATTGATATTAGAGATTATAAATGGTCATACGGCTCTAAACTCATGTAAGAACCGAGCTTCTTCTTATCGGGTCATCTTCACATGGAGTTTTTCTCTTGTAAGAGCCGTTGGTTGACATCTTCACTCGGATTGATGAGTTTATTAACAAAGTGCTTCCGGTTAATGCTTCACGTGCACATCAACATGATGATTCCGAACAACCTTCTGTTCTTGTTTGATGTGATTGTTTGCTTGGTATTACCATTTCGTGTGTTCGTTGCGGCCTGATTGCTGATTTCCTTGATGAACATCTTTCTGTTCTTGTTTGATTAGGAGGATTTTAGTTAAGGGATTTGCAAGATGTAAGTTGATTGGGATGCTTTTGGTGATGTTCTTGTTTTTGGTGAGTTGAAGATGTTAACTTTCTATTCCCAACCGGACAATCTTGAAGAAGGTCGAGTCTCTGATCGGTTCTACATATTACGCTACATGTTAGAAGACTAAAGGCGAGTTGCATTTAACGATATAAAGACTTCTTCTTAATTCATGGCATTTATCAAGCAGTTGTCGGTTTAGGGAGAGCACTAATGGGAGAGAGTGATATGTCGAATTTAATCCCAATTAGACTTGCTCACATTATTCAAGATGTTGACTCTCACAAAGACTTCAAGCGATCTTCTCAACAAATTTCTAGTATACGGACTTACAAAGAGTTCTTGATTACGAAATGTCAAAAACCGGCAAGTGGGTGCGGAGACAAGCATCTAAAGCGAGTAAACTTGATGAACTTAATACTTCTAAGTAATTGAAGATATCCGGGAAGACAAATGTTATTACATGAGAGAAACTCAAGGTTTGACTCATGGCGAGTAAACTTGATGAACTTAACTCTTCAAAGTGATTGAAGATATCCCGGAAAACAAATGTCATGACCGCAGAGAAACTCAAGGTTTTACTCATCAAGGCGTTTAGTGTTCTTATTCCAACTACGTGGGGAAGAGATGTTAGAGAATGTTTACGAAGATATAATAGGTACATTGGTGTGTGATGATCTCGATGTTATCGCAATCATCGGGAGAGAATTGTGTACATTGGGGATGCTCATTTGTTTTACTTGAGGGCTTAATCTGTGATTCGTAGATATAATCACTTATTCGGTGTTGACATCCGCAGAGATTGTCACCCGCAGAGATAATCGTGATTCGCCCGCTTCTTCAATGTTATCGGTTGTTCTCTCTTTGGGAATGTGTGTACTTGGTCCTTGAGCTTCATACACGATCATCGGGGAAGAAAGCCATTGTTTACCACAAACATTGGGAGGTGTTTTCCTTAGGGCATGATGTGTATTCGGAGAGTTCTTGGATATTGGTGTACCGGGTTCTTGAGCTTCATACACATTCATCGAGGACGAAAGATGTGAACATTGGGGAGTTGTTCTTCATTACCCTCATGATGTGTATTCGGAGAGTTCTTGAGCATTATACAAAGAGATCGATCGCATCAATTCAACTACTTGGGGAATTGTTCTCTTGACACCTTTTGGAATGGATCGCTTGACGTCGGTTGAAAAGGAAATTTGAGAAGATTGTGTTGTGTATGGGATGATACGATGTCGTTCTTCTTGTTGATGATATAACCTCGAGCGAAGAATCACGGTGATTATTCTTGAAAGGAGCAATGGATTTATGATAATGGTGTGCTTCTCTGTGCACCGGCAAAGGCAAGCTTGAAATAGAGCTTGAATCGCTCACTATAGGATTTTCGGTTTGGGGAAGCGCCAAAGTCTCACTTTCGGATGGTTCAATTTCTTTCTTCAATGCAAGAGCCTCGAAAGCTTTGGTGGTGAAAGTTTTAGGGATGATGAATTCTATCTTCTACAACGGGTCGCTTGATATCCTTATCTCGTACTCGTATCATCATCTTCTTAAACTATATCATCTACTCTATCCTTGTAAATATTTATTCGAAAAAGAAAATAGAAAATATAAAACCAACAAAAGAAAATAGAAAAATATAAAACCTTCAAAATCCCATAAAAATCGAAAAATTCAAAAATACCAAAAATATGTTTTCCAAGACATGTCTTTCGTATCGATAACATCTACGGTCTTAGAAATGTCATTCAATAATGGCACGGGACCATAGATGAAGTTCGAGCGAGGAGGTGTAAATATTCTTTTCTAAACATGTCTCAAAAATGGCTTCTGATTATTTCGATCAGTAACCGGCTTCAAAATATGGCTTGCGATTACTTTGATCGTGACCCGCTAAAACTATGGCTTGCTATTATTTGAGATAGCAACCCGCTCTTTAAAGGAAGGAAAGTGTTGTGCTAAACAATTTTCAAATATTTCGTGCACTTATCCTAATTCAAAATGAGGAAAGTATGTCGAAGGATCGTTGTTCCCACACAAATGTTTTTCCGTCTAAAATTCTTCGAAAAATATTTGTTGTTTTCAAAAGTGGTGGTAAATGAGTTGCTTTAAAACAATCACTACAAGAAAAGTGGCTTTTAGGACCCCATAAGCGTCATAAAATGGTACTTTTAGGACCTTTCATTTAATAGGACCAAGGATGAAAGCGTTTCATGTAAGGCGGTTGTAATAGGTCCAAAGCGTCCTAACCCTTATGAAACCAATTTTATGGTCGTATTATATGTCTATGAACAACACAAATAGCGCCCTAATAAAACCATATTAGGACACTTTTACAATGTTTTAACATGTGATTACCTACTTTTAATTTTTGAGACACATAAAACGTCCTTAAAAGTATTGTTAGGACGCTTATGATGTAACATCATAGCTATTTTAGCAACCAAGAAAAGGGTACTAATAACTCAAATAAGATTATGATACCAATTTTATGGTGCATTTTAGGTCTATAAACAACACAAATAACGCCCTAATAAAAACATATTAGGACACTTTTACAATGTTGTAAACGTTGTTACCTAATTTTAATCTTTTGATACACATACAAACGTATTTTAAAAGATAATTGTTATGACGCTTATCATATAACATTATAGCTATTTTAGCACCAAGAAAAGGGTTCTAATATCTCAAGGAAGATTATGAAACCAATTTTTGGTCGTATAAAATGTCTATTAACAACCTAAATAACGTCCTAATAACAACATATTAGGACACTTTACAATGTTAAGTTAATTGTTAGGACGGTTAATAAGTTTAATAGGACAATTTCAAAGTCCGGACAAGTCATATGATAGGACGCTATTTTCACCATGCACACTCTATTATTACGATATGAATAAAACATCAACTAAATATTAAATGAATAAAACGAAATTGTATTTCAAATTACCAATTGTCATAACAAAATCACTAAACATAAATAAGGTAGACAGAATCTAACATAAAGTGCATTAACATTAAACAATACATTAACGCAACAAGAAGCTTAGTCCGTGGTCATCATGCATCATCTCTCTCAATCCTCACGGACCACCTACAAATAAACACCCATGTATAAGCATTAAACTCCATGTTAGTAAAATTATTGGTATCACAAGATTAACAAAGACATACCGAGATAAAGGGACAAGGCCATGCTATGGTTGCACCAACACAGTCTTCAATTGTGGCAAATAACCCATAGGGTCTCACCAACACTTCATCTCTTTTGTTGGTACTGAACGTTTACCTCACACCATCCTCGTCCAATCTCTGTACCACCAACTATATCATTTGGGTTCAAGCTCCTCACCCATCCTTTGCTACAGTCTCGGTTGAGTTTAGAATGCTTTTAAGGACAACTTCATCCCGACCTAGATTTGATTTTCAACAAACATTTATCAATTTATAGTCAAGACACATGTATTAGGTTAAGCAGATGTAATCTGCGGTATGGAGGTGGGGTATACAAAGGAGGTCAAAATTGATTAGTGTAATCTGCGGTGTGGAGGCTGGTGTATACTAAATAAGTTACAAATAAGCTACAATAAGCTAAATAAGTCAGAACTACATGAGTTGTAACTAGATTAAGCTAAAACTACCGGATAAGCTAAAGGAATAAGCTATAGACCGTAATAAACACTTAGTCATGTGGAAAGGGGTCGGAGATTATGTCATCGGTATTTTAAGCAACTAAACTAGTAACAAGATAGAGACGCACGGTCTTCATGCTCCTCAAGTGCGTGTCGAACTAACCTAAAAACATAGTGTTTACAAAAGAAAAACTTACGATGCTGTGGTAAAACCATCCCATAAAGCCATAAACTCGGTCTTCATATTGGTCATAGCTTCATGGTCGGAAGTTCGTGACGACCAAGAAAACAATCGACCTCGTCAATAAATATTATGGCGGTGGAGTTTGTATGCCAAACTAAATACAGCAGAAACTCAGAAACAATCGTTATGACTAGTGAACACTTCGTAATAAGAGAAAAAAGTGCAGGATACAAAGAACAATGTCTTGTGCATTACTAGAAGTTAACAAGTCGCAATCAAATGTAATTCTTAAAACCTAGGGACAAAGTAATGGCTACAAGCCGTGAGACAGTTGTTAGCTAGGGTGGCAATTTTGACACATTTTAGTTAAAGCGATAAATCTCGATATATGTTATCCATAACGGGTCAATAGAGTAATACCAAACGCTTTACCTAAAACAATCAAACAAGTCAAACAAGTCGATAGTCACCCAAAGGGTGTTCAAATGCACAAAACCACCTACATCGGTCCATTCGATAATTAATGCATTTCAACTTTAGCTATCTCAAAATTAAAAACATGGTTATCGTCAAACCAACCATTTTAACAAAGACTAAAAATAGTCGCTCCGAATCGAACTCGCAAACACTTTTTCATCCATCTTTATTAACGCGCTATATATGATTACAAAACTATATCATTACAATTAACTACAACTTGATGAACAACGCCATCTAGGAGGTTGTGCCCATTAACCTGCTTTCTTAGCTAATTATTGCCATTTTACCCATTTGACTCGGCGAATTAAAACATAATCCAAATTAACTTTGTTGAATGTATGATGTATGTTCAAATATATTCTACCCTTATATGCACACAAACGTTAAATGATCCGTTTGCCTTTGGTCCTTGATAGGTGTTTCCCAACGGATGGTCTCAAGGCAAATGTAACGGGATGACGAGTTGTTTCCATCAACTCATCTAGAAAGGCAAGATATTCAAAAATCCATCTAAGTACAAAGATATCTACAATAGCTTTTGTCTTTGTTATAGTGTTATGGAACTATATGATAATAGCCGATGTATTACTTTATGTAAATTTAATCAGTAGCACTTGTCTGCGTATATTGGAGTGATGAACATGGTCTTGCATGCTGCTGGAAATTGTCACTTGTTTTGTTTTATGATATAGTCATATAAGTTTTTACAATAGCTGGTATAGTGGTATTTGATTATAATGTATGTTGAAGGTGAAGCTAAGTAGAATTGTAGTTTGTAGAAACATGAAGTATCTAATACCAAGTAGAAGCTGTTGGCTTATAAGGTCTGAGCAGTATTTTAAAATCTTACTGCAATTATGTAATAGGTAACAACTTTGTGTGTAAGACTCTACATCTAATTGTGTTTATTAGGGATGTTCAAAAAATCCGAAAAACCGACAAACCGAGCCGATCCGCATGATTCACTTCGATGAATCTCAAAAAGGTAAGGTAAGTAAAACACACTTTGATGAATCTCCCTAAAGAATAAGAAAATAAACAAAGTCAAAGAGAGTTGAAATAATGCTCACCAATGAAATCTGGGATGAGACGACCATCAGAAAATCTTCCACTTGGTATATTAAAGTAGGATTGACCATATGGCCAAAAGTTTGCCTGAAAATCAGTAGTGGTGTTGATGTGGTGGTTGTTTCGGGATCGAAAAGCAAATCACCAAAACAAATACCGCAGCCTTGTTGAGAACTAAGGCAACTTTGTAGGTATATAGACTCAAACAACAACAAAACACCGAGTGTGATATTTCTTTGTTAGCAATGACCATTGCTAATATGTTCTCAGATCAAGAGGTTTGATTAGTGCTCTAACTTGTGGAAGTTAAGGACCCTTGCAAAAGTCAACCCAGCAGAATGTACAAGTGACAAATGTATCAACTATCAACCACCTGTATGGTCTAGTAAACAGAAATGTGTACTTTTGTGGCCTGTTTTTTGGTACATCTGTGTGGTCCAAGTTTTCATTAATAAATGTTATAGACGTAGATGGTGACATTGATAAATAGTAGCCAACTGGAATAATCTCTTATAAATATCTTGAAGAGTTTATTTATAGACATAGGTTGCTTTTGATTCAATTCTTACCGTATTAGTAGTCTTTTACACTATTCCACCATGAATTCACCTAGTCGCATCTTTGGTTAAAAACAAAATAATCATCGGACAAGTAGATTTAGCAAATGGGTAAAGTGAGTAATGGGTCAAAATGGGTAATTTTAGTCGATTCGGATTCGGTTTGACCGAACACTTTTTGTCCAACTTTTAAGCGCTTGTTTCCTTTTATGTAGTTTACCCGTTTGATAGTTGGAGTTAATAACTAACCCATCGAAATTACAAGATGTATACGAGCACAATACCTTACAACGGGGCATAGCATAACGCCTTGAAAATTGCCTCATTAATTTTTATCATTTCCAAAGATCTTCCGCAAATGGTTCACAACCATCAACAAAGATGCATAAGTTCAAAAGTTCCATGGTAAGAAACGTCTTAATGTAAAAAGCTAATATATTGATAAAAGATCGGTATAATAAAAGACATACTTGGGTCTAAACCGGTTTATGCTAACTAGTTCCTTTAGTTGTTCATTCACCGCATCCAAAGAAGCCTGCAAAGACTCGAGGGGTTCATTTTCAAACAGTTTACTCAAAGAATGATAAGCTTGACTAATAGTAACGAAAAAGTATAATAAAACTAACTACTCTAAACAAAAGATTACACATTGAAATTCAAAACCAACTTATACCCGTTAGACCGGTTTATAACCATCATGTTTCAACTTAATACAAACCATGTCAATATATACTTATATAATATTGTTAATGTTGCTTCAATGCATCCAAATTTAATATCATTTTCAACTTAATAAAACCCAATGCTATATATAAACTAGTATAAACGAACCTCGGTCTTGGATGACAAACGAGGATGAGACCTGCAAGTAGATGGTGTTCAAGGCATACCGTCACAAAGAACTAGTACAAAATATTCTCCCTTTACTTTCCCACGCTATACTCACCCATAGAATATCTTTCTTATCCATGCCTCCCTAGCATCATGAACGCCTTTATCGATACCGCATCCCATCGATAAATAGTCCGAACACATAAAATTTGCTAAGTTTATTATATAACTTACACTTTACTTAACAAGACCAGATTGTTAACAAACCCGCTAAATAAAAAAAAAAAAAAGTTTAGTATGAATTTCATTCTTTTATTTGGTATTACGATGTGTAAGTCGAACACATACTCACTTTCAATAACCCAAGTCTCCTCTCGTTGTTCACTATAGCATAAATGGAGTAAATAGTTAGCAATCCAAATAATAGTAACATGAAAATTAGTAGCGTAAGCAAACATAATTCGCTAAACAACAAACAAGCTATCATAGTCTCTGTAAGAAAATACAATTAAAATTCAAGTATACACAATAAAAAGGCCAAGCTATCTTAGTCTATGTAGCAAATACTTACATATAAACAACAAAAAGTCATGCCATTTGGGATATTATTCTAAACCGGCGTAGTATACACAATTAAACACATAACCAAACAATAGTCTCGTGTAACAAAGAAAATTGACATTATAAACTAAGCATAAGCTAACATTCATTACGATTTATTGAGATGTAAAGAACCTTAATAGTAGCAAAACCGATGTTCCCCATTTATATAAATTTGGGGTCACATTAACCCTAATTTAGAAAATCATAAAATCACTAAGTTAATAGATGAACGCTCAAATTGATTACCAAATTGAAGATATGATACAATAAAGTACCTAAATTGGCGCCGATGGTCCGATCGATGATTGGTGGATGGTGACTAGTGATGGCTTCGGTTGACCATAGAGACGAGAGAGATTTTTGAGAGATTAAGAAACAAGTGGGAGATATGTTCGAGGATGTGAGATCTGAGGTCAAAGGATAGAAGATGGGTGGAGGGACAATTTGATTTTGGGGAAAACTTAGGCGGGACTTGTAAAAAGTTGAGGAGCGGGAGATTTCATTTTGGGAAAAACTTAAGTGTGGGACTTGTAAAAAAGTTACAAATGAATAATTGGTGTTCATAGGTTCGCTTATCGGGTTATTCGGTTTGTTCGGTTAATTTTTTTTTTCTGAGTGTAACCGAGAACCGAACTTAAATTGATTAAACCGAACCGAAAACCGAACACTCATAACCAAAAAACGAACCGAATAACCCGAATTACATAAACTTAATTATTTATCCATTTATTTATATATATTTTTAGCAAAAAAAATTTCAAGCTCAAAAAATGTTATATATATAATATCAAAGAGTTTTAATATTTTTTTTATATATAAAAATATAAAAAAATATATACATTTATTTGAGTTCGGTTTTCGGTTTGGATTGCTAAAACCATAACCGAATCGAAAACCGAATATTTAATTCGGTTCGGTTCGGTTTTGGCAACTTCGGTTCGGTTACGAGTTAACATTTGGATGTGATGAGAATAGTTTTCGAACTTAAACATTTGGCTACTCCAGTAGTGATGGCTATTGGTAAAGAGACATCAAATCCATTATTTTCAATGATTCACCTCTCACAGGAGTTAACACACTTGGATGTGATGAGAATAGTATGCAACTAATGAGTTTTGATGTACAGTGTGTCTTTTGTTGCTGCAAAGATCTGGCGTTTCAATGTTTGGTCATCATAGAGATGAGATTATTCTTGGTTCTTTGCTACCGATGTTTGAGAACAACTCTATTACACATTTTCATCCGTATTTACACGTCGTTCAGATTTACACGCTTTAGTCGGTTTTACACGCCGTCCGTTTTACACGTTTTCATTCGTGATTTACACGCCGTCCGCTTTTACACGCCGTCCCGCCACACGCCATCCGCTTTCACACGTTTTCATCCGCTTTCACGTTTTATCCGATTACACGCCGTCCGTTTTACACGGCCTCATCCGTATTACATGTTTTCATCCGCATTTACACGTTTTCATCTGCTTTCACACGTTTTCATCCAGATTACACGTATTCTTTCGCTTGTACACGCCGTATGTTTTACACTTTTTCATCTGATTTACACGCCGCCCTGCATTTTACATTTTCATCCGTATTACACGCTGCTCATTACACGCGTTATCGGTTTTACATCGCCGTCCGCTTATACATGTTTTCATCCGTATTTACATGTTTTCATTCGTATTTACACGCCATCCGTATTTACGCCGTCCATTTACACGCCATCATCATTTACACGCCGCTCGCTTTTACATGTTTTATTCCGTTTTACGCCATCCGTATTTAACATGTTTTCGTCCGATTTACATGCTTTCATCCGTTTTACATTTTCATCCGTATTTACATTTTCGCCCGTTTTACATGTTTTCATATGTTTTACATCGCCATCCGTATTACGTCTTTTCATCTGCTTTACACATTTCATCCGATTTTATCGCCATCCATTTTTACACGTTTTCCTCTGTATTTGCACGTGTATAAACGGATGAAAATGTATAAAAACAGACAAAACATTTGAAAATGACCGAAAACGCGTAAAAACAGACGAAATTATGTATGAATGGACAAAAACATGTAAATACGGATGAAAACGTAAAACAGTATAAAACGTAAACAAGGAAGAAACTCAGAAAACCGACTAAACGTAAATGATAAAACGTAAAATTGAGGAAAACGTAAATACGGATGAAAATGTGTAAACACGGATGAAAACATGTATAAATGGACGAAAACGTAAATACGGATGAAAACATGTATAAATGGACGAAACGTAAATATGGATGAAAACGTAAATACGGATGAAAACATGTATAAATGGACGAAAACGTAAATACGGACGAAAACGTAAAACCAACAAAACGTAAAAGCGGACGAAAATGTAAATACGGACGAAAACGTAGTTACGGATGAAAACGTAAATACGGATGAAAACGTAAAACGGATGAAACGATAAAACGGACGAAAACGTAAAACGGACGAAGACGTAAATAAAACTTTTGTAAATAAGCGCTCTAAAAACTCGATGTTTTATGACTCAAATAAAGGAGTGTTCTATTATGGCGAGGATAATAAAACCACAACAAATAAGCGTACTATAAAGGTTAATGTTAAAAGACACAGTTGTCAAGGGTCCTGTTAATTTTTTTCAAATAAAACTTTTGCAATTAAGCGCTCTATAAAACCGAATAAGCGTTATAAAAGCGGATGTTTTACGACTCTAAAAGATGTGCCATATTGTGGTGTATCATAAACAAACCATTATGAATAAGCGTTCTATAAAGGTTAACGTTATAAGACGCTATTGTCAAGGGTCCTATTCACTTTTCTTATAAAAAACGCTATTTAATAAGTGTTCCATAAAACCGATGTTTTATGACTCAAATATCAAGTGTCTTATGATGGTGTATCAATCTATGGGACCCAAGTGTCAACTGTCATATTAAGTTATGTTTTAATAATACGCTTATGAATAAGCGTTTTAAATAATTAATGTTTTATGACTTATATATCAAGTGTCCTATTATGGTGTATTGTAATAAAACCATAATTAATATGCATCCTTTAAGGGTCCTATTAAGTTTTGTTATAATAAAACTTTTGCAAATAATCGCTTTAAAAAATGATGTTATAAAACCATTGTACATAAGCGCCCTATAAAGGTTAACGTTATAATACCCACGTGTCAAAGGTCCTATTAAATTTTGCTATAATAAAACTTTTGTGAATAAGCGCTTTAACTAACTCGATGTCTTATGACTCAAAACTCAGTGTCCTATTATGGTTTATTATAATACAACCATAATGAATAAACGCCTTATAAAGGTAATTTATTAGGATCCATATTTTAAGTGTCATATTAAGTTATATGATAATAGGACCCCAAATCATCGACCATCCTATTATATACCTTTTTAGGACATCGCCTAAGTAGCAAATATTTAAAAGGACCCTAAACGCCATATGTCCTATTAAATGCTTTTTAGGACTCCATTATCATACCGTCCCACACAAAGGGTCCTAAAAGCCACTTTTGTTGTAGTGAATCGACTCGGTGTTTTTATAAAATTGAAAACTCAATCAATGACTTCTTGCTTTTAACCTTTCAAGTAAAATAAGTCATTGATTGAGGGGAGAATGTTTTCAAATTTACATCATCTAATGTGCTTTCTTAATTATCCTACGTGCTTAATTAAAATGATATTTGCCTCGTGTAGAAGGACTAGGAATTTAGGATATGATTGTTAGGTTTAGATGATTAGAGTTTGATTAACACATAAACCCCATGCCTTATATGATCCGATTGTTATGTTGAATTGACTTTAATTAGTCGATCTTTGTTATGGGTGATGTCGACCACCATATATCAGATGTGTGTTCACTAACGATGCGGTATATTGGTATAAAAGAATGTTCCCGATCCGGATCCCACAATTGAAGATGATTGGATGCCGAAGGAAAGGGTAACTACATCTTGGGTTGACAAATGAAGAAACGGAGCTTAATTGGACTTAAGGAGAGTTGGCATAAATGCAACGTAAGAGGTCTCACCGCATCGCAGATGGTTTTCTTCTAAGTGATTGAAGAAACGGAGCTTAATTTGACCTCGGTTGGCATTAAATGCAACGAAGAAGAAGTCTCATCGCATCTGCAGACGGTTTTTCTTCCAAACCCTACAAAGAACAACAATGTAAACTTCTCAACCACCTAACATATCTTTGTGCAGATAATCGTGATGATACCATTTTTCTAAAACTTTGAAAATATTGTTTTGAAAATGGAAAATATTGTTTTGAAAATATATTGACTAAATTTTGAAAATCACCGGACTTCATTTTATCAAAACTTAAGTCACTCAATCATCGACTCACCGTCATGGTTTGAGGGGAGTGATTTAAAATAAAATATTTTCAAACGATAT